>JAFBJU010015274.1:3392211-3631292 GCA_016785305.1 Colistium nudipinnis
GGGGGGGGCAAGCATTGCTTAAAGAGCACATATACAGTAATGTCAAGAGAATGGTGTTGAGCAGTATCTTCTCTGCTCGGTGCGTGCAGTTTTCAAGTCTGACAACTTAATCACTTCAATGAGCTCACTGGGGATGATTAAACACAACATTCAGTGGAAGGGGACAGGTAGACAGGACCAGTAGACATCGGACTGTTTGCCCTTTCCACAAAGTCTGTCCTTGCCACTACATAATAGAAGAAAGGCTGTATCCAGGCAACACAACACATCACACATCCTCCCAGTAGGCAGGCCTGCAGTCAGGGGAAAGTTTAATGACTGGTACAGGAGAACATGTTTTTTTCCTATGGACAGACGGACAAATGACTATATATCAAGTGAATGATGATAAATAAGAAATGTAATTATTTTGTGACACTGCCACTGTGTAAATACAATGGCCTTGTCAGTTTAATGTTGTATGTCCTAACATTAGTTTTGTAAACTATTGTTTTGGCTAAAGAGGGCTATCTGCACAAATATTCATATTTGTGAGTGAGTGTGCACTTGTAGACTTATTTATTATCAAAAAAATATACATGTCAGCCTTACTCTTTCATAAAGGTTCACTTCTGCAAATATATTTCATGTAATGTTTCTGAAACCTAAGCTATTTCATTGCCAATTCTACATAATTAGTTGGCAGAAATTTGATTCTTAAAACAACTAAAATACAAGACCACAATGTAATCCATGTGTGCCAGGAGGAACAATGTCTATTCTGAGAAAATGGCAAGGCAGCAGCAGGATGCTTTTGTCTCTGTGGGGTGCTAGAGGTCAGTGTCTTCAACAGAAGTAACACTGCTGGACACATAGCTCTGTGGATGGTTTCAGATCAGCATGAGACTTCAAAACAACTTGAAGTCTTTTGGATTAAACCCAAACTGTGATATTTTTATCAGTGAAATAAAAAACAATATTACAAAAACAATTTATTAAAATGTCTGTGTTATGTTAAATGTTATTTGTCAATATGTTTTATGTCATAAATGTCCTGTGTTACACTGTTGGCCATGAGAAACGATGTCTCGTTCCCTGTATGTACAGTATATCATGTGGAATGAGAATATAGCTGAATTGACTTGACTTGAAACTGCATGAGTGCATGTGGGACAGTGGGATGGGGTTTAGTGCGCCGGCTGCAGGTGAATGGTGGCGAGAGGGGAGTGGCAGCTGGAGACCAGACAGCTGACCAGAATCAGGTAATCTATTAAGTCAATATAAAGCATGTGGCTAACCTGGTTCTGGTCTCTCTTGCATGGCTTAATCCTGGGAGGAAGATTCTCTAGTCGCGCCAACTCCTCAGAAACGGATGCGTACTGAGGACTGTGTTGAGCCTCTTATTTTAAGTTGTGGCACTCAGTGTGGGACAATAAAAATCAGAAGTGATGTGACACAAACCGTCTCCTTTCCCTCCTTTATGACATCAACATGAGAATGGACCTTCGCAATGACTAATTGTTACTCCACATTGAGTTGGTCAATCAATTTCCACTCCTCAGGTTTCCAATGGCTGGAAACTACTGACTGATTAAAAAAGTGTGGCCATGAAATATAAACAAGAAGCCATTATGGCCATTGTACAAAATCATGCAATATTGTTCAGACGCGCAATTTTGTTTAGAGTGCTAGAGCAATTATTACAAACCGAAAAAAAGTTTTGACAGACTGGCAAAAAGACACTGCACTTAAAAGATATTTGACATAAAAATGTGTGCATAAACTGATTTATGTGAACTCAAGTAAAGTCAAGGCCATTTCACATACAGGTATACTAAACCTATTTGTAGTATTTACTATTTGCCAGTGAGCAGGAAAACAAAACAAATATCCATGAAACTATAGAAAATAAAATAAATCTTAAGAAGCTTTTTCACTTGTGCATGATCACACACTTGCAAGTTAATCAAAAATGTGACAGGTTGCTGCTAAAGGCACAGATTTTACTTGTTCTTATATTATACTTTTATTTCTTTTATATTTTGACATCAGGAGATGTTATACAGTTTGGTATTACATTTGTTTTACCCTAAGGATGAAGTGATTGAAACACAATATACAACAATATTATTATTCAAGCCATTTTTTTTGTTATAGATTTTATTGAATCTTTTTTTCAGCAATTATAAACAATATGCGCTATCTGAGTTTGTGTTTTCTGTTTACATTTCACTGAAACGTGCACTACTGTCTGTTCATAATACATGGAAAGAAACAAAGAATGATGCTTTTTCCTATTGTACTGAACCCTGACTTCTGTGTACCGTTACACCTCTAGCAAGTTCTATTTAAAATCACACATCTCACTGATCAAAAATAGCAGACTCCTTGTGCAGTACTGACAAAATCCTGTTCTACGGTTTGTTTCTTTTCAAAAGTATGACTGAAGCCTCTGCACTACCTCACCAAATGGGTGTCACAATACTGAGGAGAGTTCAACTAAAAACAGCAACTGTGGCGGAGTATCCGCACACTCGTGTAGGAGTTGCTCCTTCACTCGCTATTTTCCTCTCATGTTAAGCTGTACGGCACACTACTCATTATGCCCCCGAAAGCTTTACATAACATGGCCACAGAATGAGAACTGCATATCATTACGCCCTGCACATTCATTATGGAGAGCTGAATACTTAAGGTAGTGGAGCAGAATGCAGCAAAATGTCATACAGGAACTCATGACATAAGCACTAAGAGGGAGTGCTTTTTAAGAACTTAGTATGACGGCTGTATAATATATTCATTATGAATCTAGGAAATCAGAGACATCAGACTAATTAGACACAGTATATGGAGAAGAAGTGAAGTTGTGACAGCTTGGTTAATGCTGACACTGTGACTTCCATTAACTGACTGACTGACTGTGATTTCTCACAACAGGCCTTCAAAAATCAAATTTCTTTTGACAATAAGTGGAGATGTTTGCAAGATAAGCAGACAATATAATGTTAGATTCAGCATTGTGTGGGGTGATATCAGGCCCCCAGGCAGCTCTGAAAGAGTTTTGTAGTCAGTAGTCAATCAAAAAATGGTGGCCTATCACAGTTGACTAATCTCAGAGCGCCTCATTAATGTCCTCTGGTTTTTTTGGGGGGTGAAAGTATTCAGATGTAGTATCCCTGTACACTACAACTTTTCACTGTAGGTATATATACCATGGCAATTAAATATGACGTTTGCTGAGCATCTGTAAAGATAAGATAAGATCATCCTTTATTGTCCCACAGTGGGGAAATTTGCAAATAATGTTCTTCAATTCAGAAGCGCTCTCCACAATGCAGCAGCAAAACCTATAACCCTGGGACCACCATGCTCTGACCCAGCGTTATGACGCTAATAATGATAAATGAATGGGCTGATTCCACTAATGGTCACAATAGCTGAATGATTTGTACAATAATGCTTTCACAGCAATAGTGAAACACTCCACAGATCTCGACGAGTGCACAGAGGGTCCAAATAAGTTATCTCCATCTCCATCTGTCCGATTAAATTACATAACACCATTTAAAATCTTACATTTGAGCTTTTACCAAAAAAGAATACCACTTAAAAGATCAGTTTAATGATACACCGATTATGAAACTTATCTGAAACGTGTCCTGTGGCTGCAATAAGTCAGCAAACCTGCACACATAATCAAATATGCCCTCAGGACCACTGCAAAGTGATGACACAAAGGAATGTAAAATACCCCTGTGCTTTTAATCTATCAAAGGGCTTACACAGACAAACAACCAGTTATACTCAACAAATGCAACTATGGTAAATTTAAATTTGACATTGGGAAGAAAATAGAGCCATCAAAGGAAACATAACATGTTATGAGGCATGTTTGAAGTTAAAACCTTCCTGTGGGGCAATAATATTAATCACTTCACCAGTGACACAAAATCACAGCCCCCATGTATCAACGGCATGAATGTAACAACATATCACAGAAGGCACCAACTGGTGAGTGAAGGAGCAGCACAGTAACACTGACTAGGTAATGACTCTGAAGCAAAAGCCTGTGTGAATATTTCACCGGGGCTTTCAGGGACTCCACCAGCCTAAATGACCAAAGGGGTCTGTGCTCCAACCATGTGTGCTGCACATCACGGGAGAGAGCTCGCAGTTTTTTATGCCAGGACAGAAGGCTTGCTGCCTTATCGGATGTAAACCATGTCTATACTTAGGCTGCAAACCACTCAGCGGAGACTTTCCACATAACTGACGAGGAGAGCTCTGTCAGGTTCACTTAGAATGGTCTGTGCAAGCATCAGCTTGACCTTAGTGGGATGGAAATAGTAAGTTGCTTCTAAAAGAGTAACAGTTGTGTTTTTTACTCTTGCTACCTGCAACACAGTTAACTTTATATGATGAGCTTATAAGATCATCATTGCTTATATTTTCCTCTCACCCTCATTTTTATCAAGTTTTTTCTTCTCATAAAGTAAAGTATAGGACAATATATATATATATATATATATATATAGTTAACTTTATATGATGAGCTTATAAGATCATCATTGCTTATATTTTCCTCTCACCCTCATTTTTATCAAGTTTTTTTCTTCTCATAAAGTAAAGTATAGGACAATATATATATATATATATATATATATAATGGGCACCTTGGGTTGATTAGGATGTTGGAGTCTGGACCAAAGTAGGGCAACATATGCTGCCATCCCTAAAGCATGGCCCACCTGCTGGCATGGCTAAACCATGTAGGGATCAGCAACATCAGCGCTAAATCAATAAACTGAACTTCTGCACACCACTGTACCAGCTGTTTTGTACATCAATAAATGCAAAACAATAAATGCATTATGTGACTTGCTTTCCAGTGTAGTTTCCAAGTAGTGTTAAACATCTATCTATCACATAAAATCTAGATAGATACTATGTGACAACACAATGTCTCTACTGGACAGTGTGTATAAACATTCTTACTGGATATAACTCTATAAGGAAACGTATTTTTTACATTCTAATCTCATATAAAAAAACGAAATGTTCTTTATTTAAAGACATTTATGGTGTCTTATTCAAATGATGTACCTGCCTTGAGCCAAAGCGTTGCTGAGAGAATTCCCCTTCTCAAATGATGTAATGGCCAGTTACATTTAACACTACAACAGTACAAGCCCAGTCCACTGAAATATGTAATGATGATTTTGTTTGCATTTGTTTATCACAGTTTTTTTTTCAACCTTATCCAACATGACTTTCAGAAGTGCTCATTTGTTGTGTGAACAGAGGGCTGCAGCAGGCTAAAAGAAGTTTATCCCAACTTCTGCTGCAATATCTCAACACACAAGCATTATGGAGTGTGGCTGAGTGGCACGCAGCCTCTGGTTAGAGAGAAGTGAATCATTCCCTCATTCACATGCACGGACTAAACATGACAACCCATCCAGCAAGAGATAATAACCCGCAGTAAAAAAAGAAATATTCAGCTAAAAGCCCAAAGTGATGATAATGAAGACTATCAGGATCGTAATGGGAGACGAAAACATGCATGCATATGCACACATTCTGAAATATCCAACACACAAGCACAGCCTCCTTCCTCCTGCTCTACTGCATGCCTCATTCTCCCACAGTGCTCATTCTCTTCGTCTTTTCCCAGGTCTTACCTATCCTCTCCTCTCCCGTCCGGTGAATCATTAATTTGCTCAGTGTTTTCCTTACCTTTGTGGTGAAAAGGCAAAGACAATCCATGCTGGCCAGGCCAAAAAATGTTTTGCTGTTAATCTATGCTCAAGATCATCACCACTAAAATTGGTACTGGAGAGGGGAAAAAAGCGGGAAGATGGAGAAAAAGACACCAGTGTGAAGACGCTGGGAGAAAAAACACAAAAGGTAGGAGTTCCTGAAGAAGACGAGGGGGAGGAGAAAAGGAAGAGGAGGAGAACACACGCGCACATGCTCAGGAGGGAGAGAAGCCACGGAGGACAGACGTTACAGCATGTGGGCCCCTCTGGAGGAGTGGGAAGCCTCCTCCACCGAGCTGAAGGCAATCAGGATTCCTAACACCATCTCATAGCGGAGCACACGTCATCAGCCAACACACACACACACGCACACACAGATGCGTGTGTGCTCAGCAGCTGTACTGCCCCCCACCTCTAGCAGCCCAAAAATCCTTCCTCAGCTTCTCTCCTCTCTCATTCATCGTCTGCCTCTTGTTATCAGTTCAATGTCTTCTCTCCTCCTCCTCATACTTTCTCTCTTTCTCTTCTGCGTTTGGGATGAGCGACAAAGCAGCGCTATGGGAGGGAGCGAAAGCATTAGCTCTGCGGAATGAATTACATTCCCATGCTCTCTGTCTCACTGACTATTATCTGCTGTGGCAGTCTGCTAGAACTTCATAATAACATACTGGCTCTAATTTCATTTGCAGTTGCAGCACAGTGTGTGTGTGAGAGATAATGTGAGTGAGATCTCTCCAGTTTTTAAGAATGTGGGAGTATGCTGCAAACTAACAATGGCAAGTATTTTGTGCTGGTATGAGTTACCAAAAGGCTCATAAGCATAAGGCTTTCCTTCTGGTGTTGGATAAAAGCCAAGAAAATATTTTTGTAGAATATTAGGTCACAGAAAAGTTTACCTTTATCCTTCTTAACCTTTAAATATCCTTCCTACTATAATAGCCAATGTTTTAAGTGCTTCTGTATAAACTTGAACATAATCCGAGTAGTTTCCTTCAATATACCTTCTGTGATGACTATTTTCTGCTTGTACTTTCCCATCTAGCCCCCTGTAACAGGTTCAAATCAACCTTTGTTTCCTCTACAGTCCATTATAGGGCAGCAGAGAATGGCAAAAGGTAAGACTTTATACAGTACTTCACTTCTTTAACAGTCCAAATGATGCTCATTAACAAATAATACATTTTTGATTATCTTCTTTACTTATCCATACTACTCTGACAATATGTACTTTCCAACTGAGCTTTTTAACCAAAATCCTAAATATTTACTAAATGTCAAGTGAAAGTTACCAGGAACAATTAAACCAACTTCAAACTAAATATTTACAATTGAGTCATCTCGAAAATCATGCGAAAGTAAACCCTAAGCTTTTTTAAAGGCAAATGTGCATCATCAGCTTATAGTTGCTGGTTTGATTTAGCAGAACTTGAAATGCAATACAAGTTAGAAGAGATGACAACTGTGCTGTAACACTACTGCTCGGAAATTGAAAAATCGATTGACACAAAAGATAAGTGTAATGTTTCGCTGTCCTCAAATTGAAAACATGTAACAAAAACAATTCACTGTAAAACATATACTCAGTGTAATGCAACCTATTTAGAGAGGTCTAATGCTTATTTGTGTTATTGTATTACTGTCTGAGACACTCATTTAAGAAAATGCAGGAACATATTTTTGTCCCAGTTTTATTTGTATTGGATTTATTGGAACTAAATAGTTACATATTGTTCTGTAAGTATTGTTGTTGTTCAAACTTTAATTACATTTCATAATAAAATCAGAATAACTTAAACTAGACTAAAGCTACTCTTGTGAGTAGATGTCTTGTTAATCAAGATTGACTAAACATAAATCAAGATTACCTGTCAAAATGAATACTAGTCTTATGCCAAACACTGGTTAAATGCCAAATTTGAAGGAATTTGGCAGAAATACCTCAAGGCCAAGACCAATATTGCCTGAGCACTCTACAAGTTGCACTTTTTTGATGCATTATCATACTCCTTTAACCATGATGTTAATGCATCAAATATGAGTCATACACTGACTGCAATGCACTGCTGATTAAAGCAGTAATGACATTATCAAACAACATCACTTAACAGCTTCTTATGTAACAGTGACAGTGTGTGCGTGCATGTGTGTGTGTGTGTGCCTCTGTGTGCAAGCATACAGAAAATGAGACCAAAGCTAACATTCAGAATAAAGTGTATCAAAGGCTTCAAATGATTGGGTATACAAATGTAAAGTATATGCAGCTCATATCGGCCTATAAAATTGGGGCGAAAATGTATCAGTCGTGCATTTACTGTATTTATTTTTTTAAAGGCTTTGCAAGCATGCTTCATTTGAAACTGATGGAAACATTTTACTGAAAGTGAAAAACTTGAAAGGACAATTCAACAATAGCAATATCATCACACTGCACTGGAAGTCTAGATGTACAGTATGTCCATGGCAAAAAACCTGCAAACTGCATACTGTCATTTATATTTCCTTATCAGCAATATATCTCAAAATGAAAAACGCAACTCATTTTAGCCTAATAGACGGAAATTTTGGAATCAGTTGTGATACGGCTTCACTTTATGGACGTAAGAGAAATGCGGTTTTGATTAAATGTCAAACATGACAAAAATATACATTAAGAATGGAACATGTGACATGGTACATTACACAGGCTTCAGTTTTCGCTGAAATAAATTGCCACTGGAGGGAAAAAACATAAATAACAGCCACACTACTAACTCACAGGTATGATTTGGCAAGAAACACCGATGATTAGGGGCAAATATCTGTCTGGTTCCATCCATCCATTTCAAATTAAAGAATTCCCATCACTAGAGATCCACACATATTTAACCGGAGCAAAAGCATATGGAAACATCCTTTTTGAAGTGCAGGGCCTTTAATGTGACTACGTGTCTGCCCATATACCCTCACATGTTCCAAAGTATAGCTAGCTGGCTCTTTTCATGTTGTGTATCAAGAATCAATAACCTAGCAGCTCTGCCACTACAGAGATCCCGACCCACAGGTAACCCCAGTCACTCCGATGGCCCAAACTCTTGCATGTAGAGATTGTCAGCCTCTGAACCCTGACACATTTTAACTGAACATGTACCTGTTTGCTGGAGCCATCCCGGTGAAGAGGTGTGTTGCAGAATTTGACCCTAATTATCGCTTTCATTTGTGGACAGAGCAGTGTTATTAGATTCCCAGCCTCTCGTTATTCTCACTGTATGCACACTCCCAAGCTCACACTCCCCCTGCCAAAGCCACGGGGCTAATCTTTACAGGTGATGCAGCTCAGGACACTTCAGACTTATTGCATTAGAGAGAAGGAATGCTTTAACCTCATTTGTTAGGGCTGCTGCAGACTAGGTGTGACAAATTTGGACTGGTCTGCTTGTGCGAACAACACTTTTCACATGTAGGACCCTCACAAATCCTCACAAAGTGATTTTCTGATATGATGACTAAAAGTCACCAGACCTGCTCTCAGACCCCCCCAGTGAGACTAAATTACATTTTTAAAAAAGCTTCATCCATATGAACCACACGTTGGGGAGCATGCTCTGCAGTTAAACGGTCTGCACAGGCACATTTTTTATTTAAAAATATATGACATATGACACATTGGTATCTTTCCATGCACATTTACTCTAAACCACTATTTGGAATATTCAAGCTTTGCACTCTTTAGTCTATGAGCTTCGATGTGCTAACTTTGAAATAAAATGATGAAAGTATTTTTCGCAGATTTCATTCACAACAATATAAAAAGAGCCGAGTGGGAGATCTTTTGAAAGACTAAGTGCCCGCAGCTTATGGGTTTAAAGGTGAAACAAAAGTCAAAATATGCAACATTCAGAAAAAATAATCTGAATTTCGTGACTAATTGTCACCCCAGAAAAGCTTTGATTTGCTCATATGTATATGATTATTGTCCTGCTGAAATATCATCCAATGATTACAATTTTGATACATTTGTCTGATCCTAAGCAAAGAATGTTTCTATAGTGCAATGCATTCATCCTATTATTACCATCAGAAGTGAAATCACAGATTTAGATTGACAGGAAACATAAAGGGAAGCAAACCATGCAGCCTCAAGTCCCTGATCATGTGGCTGACACAACATTAGATGGGACATACATAAAGTATAGCATGCCTGGACCTCAAAATGATAAGAAGGTTTCTGCATGTTATGATCCACACAGAAAGAAATCTAGGAAAGTGTGTATGACGATGCACACACAACTGCATGTCCACAAACCATATTTGCAAGGAAAATGTTGAATTTTTATATATTGAAATAAAGACACTGTGCAGCGAACAAATGGAGCAAAGATTTAACTGTCATCTTCATGGACAAAGAGACGTGTCTCTATCTTTTGAATGGAGAAGAATAATGTGGCATATCAATCATGTCCAGATAATATTAAAATGATCATTAAAATGCCAATCTTTATTCTGGCCCTAAGCCCTTCACCCACATCTCCCTTTCTTGTTGAACCTCATGAGATGAATAAGTGTTGCATAACGGATCAGTCACATGTTCAAATCCACTGTATTTGTTTTGAAGCAAAATATCAGATTTTGCAGCAACATCATTACTTGTAGTGACTCAAAATTATTATATGTATTTATGGCTCTTTGTACACTTTCACAGGGCTTGGTTTAAGTTTAGGTGAAAGATCCCAGTCTAGTTTGATATGGTTTGGTTCATTTTAACACACACAACCACTCATCTCATCTCATCTTCATCCGCTTATCCGAGGTCGGGTCGCGGGGGAAACAGATCCAGCAAAAGACGCCAAACTTCCCTTTCCCGGGCCACGTCAGCCAACTCTGCAAGGGGGATTCCGAGGCGTTCCCAGGCCAGTGTGGACACACAACCACAACTTTTCTCAAACTTAACCAAAGTGCTTCCCCCCCTTAAACTAACCAAACAATCTTAGTTTTCAACCAAGTATAACTTTTATCCACACCTTTCACCTCCTTGTGACTCACCAGTAGTACTTCATTCATTCAAAAGACACATTGCCTTCGACCAAAATGAAGAGCCGCTGTACATATAATTTCTATTAGACACAGGTGTCTACTGTAGTGTTCTATTATTACAAGTGCTAATGATGAGGTGAAAGGGAATTATTAAATCATAGAGTGGAAGAGTCATAAAGACACACTTGGTCCAAAGATGAATACCTTAATACAAGGCATGCTAAAGACCAAAACCATGTACATAAAAATGTATGGGTATCCATAGGTTACTCACCACAGAGGTCTTGGTACTGCTCTCTCCCTGGTCCATCCCACTGGGATCTGAGCCGCTCTGCTCCCTCTGCATGAAACAACAAACTGGTCCATAAGTAACTCTTAACAATGATTTTTGGAGTAGTGACAGGGAGCATTTCAATTCTTACATATTCTTACATTACATACAACAAGCAAAAAAGGTATGAATAACCAAGGGATTACCTGATTGGTTCTTGACTGCTAACCAACCAATAACAATACATGTGCATGTAAAACAGAATGCAGTTGTAGAGGTAATGCAATATTTGGCACGAACAGATTCTGTTGGCAGGAGTGTCTGTCTGTCTGTTGCTTTGGTCAGTCTTTAATTAGAGGCTCGTTTGGCGTAAGCCTATATGTGCTTGTGGCAACTAAAAATAAATCCCTGGCACACTAAGACATACTACAAACCCTCAGTGCACGCAGGCTTGCTTTATCCCTCGCTCTGTTTATAGCACATACCATTTCAAAGGCTTTTCTTTTCAGTTTATGTATTTCATTTTTTTCAAATAAAGAATATTTAATGTTCTTTATTAATATATTGTGGCAAGAAAAATAAGGCCATTGACACCAGTCTTGTTAATATTATCAAAATAATAAAATGTATTTTAGCTATTAATCCATTCTATCGTGGCTAATAGCTGATAATCTTTTGAAACACAGATACGGTGGCAACTGGAAAAATAAATTAACCAAGCTGAAATAGTTGTGTGAAATGAACCATAATGTTTTCTTTCACAAGGACAAATGTGTATATTACTTAGTGAGATGATTTCAATGTAAAAGTATACAAACATTTACATCACAGAATCAGATGTCTGCATTGAAGCTCACCTAATATTTTATACACTTCAAAACATGATATTCAGGTGAGGACCAATAAAGAATAATTTATGTTTACCCAAATCTATCCAATATCTATACTCTCTTCATTTTAAAGGTCATGGGGGGAAGCAGCTGACCTTAGGCGAGATCACCAGCCTATAACAGAGACTAACAACCGTTCACACACACACGTTCATGTTCACACCTTAAGGCAATTAAGATTTTTCAAACAACATAACCCCAATGTGTGCATCTGTGCCTAACAACCTTACCCCAATGCGGTCTTACGGAGGAAACTGGAGTATTCAGAGAACCCAGTCAGATATTGGGAGAACATGCAAACTCAGCTGTGAGGCATGAACATGTGCATTCTAAAATAAAAACACTGTTCTAACTGCATGCAGAGTGTATTTTTGGGCTGTTCTTACAATATATTTGTAAGGGAAAGTTTGTATATATATGGAAGCATCTGCCATTGTTTAACAGGGCCTTTTTGTAATGGTAATCTTAAGAGAGTTGATGGTAGAAACCCAACAATGGATATAACAGCAGTGTCCTAATGACCACAGGGTGGGGTCATTCTTCTCTGAGGACTCTTCTAATCCCCTTCACTTATCTCTATCCTTGTACTAGTGGATGACCTCAACAAAGTCGTCCAGCAGCTCCTGCTGTTACACTGCACTACACTCCCGTTTAGAAAGCTATAAAAACCTTGTAAGAATGATGATGATGTTTGGAAATGTTATTTCACGTCCCAAGTAGCCGATTCTATTCTGTTACTGTGGTAAAAAAAAAGAGTCACCTATCGCACATTGTTTAACTTTTTCGACAAATAGGATTACTGGTGGATTACCAAAGTGGTCACATTTCAATTCAAACGGTGGTAAAGATAATGCACAAAGCAACCGGGGAGACGCAGGACCCCTTTACAGAGCATTTGGACCTGAACGAACAGGTAGGAGTCTCATTAAGGGGTGAATATATTGATGAAGATAAATAATAATGATTAAAAAAAAGTAATTTACAACAATATTTTCGATCCCCGCTTGTGTTGCCTGCATAGCCAGCTGAACATTTCTAAAACCAAAAAAGGAAACTGAAAGAATTCCCCATTGATTCTCTGTGTACCGTATTTTATGTATTTATTTGTCGGTGTGTTTATGCATTTATCGATTTATTTATTTACCCAGATCTGTATTGTAGAGCCAGGAGGATAATTTTTTCTCTGACAGCCAAGATTGGTAAAAAAAAATAATATATCATAATAACCTATAGATAACGACAACTCTCAATTGTTCCATTTGGTTAAGTAAAAAGGGAAGGTACATTCTGAAAATGTTCATATTTAATGAACTATCTTTTGAAAAAACATGAACAACCTGAAATTTTGAAATATAAGTGCAATAAATAGTTTTACTAGGGCTGTCAAGCAAATAAAAAATTAAGTAATTATATGCTTTTTGATTTATGAATGAGCCAATATTTGCTGTGATAAGTGTGTCCTGATTGGTTGTACTTTCTGGGGGCTGGAGCTCGTAAGAGGAGCAGGGAAGCTACCAGAGAGCTCGGGGTTCGTGCCTGTGTACTGGAGCGGCGAAAAATCAACAGTCCTTACATTGACACCTCTGCTCTGGCTGGTCGTAGCAGAGCTGACAATTTAGTTTCAGCTGAGTTTCAGATTTCTTTTGATGACGTAGCTCCATTTATAATTGATACGTTTGATATTTCTCTCCTCTCTTTTGCTCTGGTCTGTGTCTGACCCTAGGTGTGAGCGAGAGTGTTTGTGTGCCGGGAGCGGACCCCTGCCCTTCGGGAAACTGAAAGCATCAAAACAACGCAGAAGAGACTGAAACTTAAATGTGGCACATAAATTAGATACATAACATCCGCAATTAGTTCATTCAATAAAAAACACCTATACAATGTGAAAAGTGAGTAGAAAGTTAGCGCTATATATTATTTACTTATAATTATTATTATAATATATTATTTTATTATTTTATTTAATTTACCGCGAATTTCAGGGGGGGGCGTGAGGCTCCGTTGGGGGGGGCGCCGCGCACTGGAAACACTGGTGTACATTACAAAGGTAGACAAACAGAATGTGCTAATCTCTTACTAACACAATCATTATTTTGTTGCATTTTTACTTAATATATCCCTTTAACATTCAAACTGTTGATGGAAAAATGACAAAAAATGTATCAGAATCTCTTAGGATGTCTTGCTGATGTGAAAGGTATCTACTGGGTTATGGTCTGTTCTCTGACAGAACCAGCCTTTGTATGACGTCATCCAATGTTGAAAATCATAAAGCCATTGTCCTGCTAATGCATTTCACAAGTACATTTTAGCTGCCACTGATGCTTATAATACCAACCCTGACTTACTCTGTCCTAACAAGGATAGCTGCATGAACCTATATGTATTAGGTACACAGGACTACAAAGTGAACTATGCAAACAGACACAGGAAACCATTAAAGAAAAATATGTGATGCAAGCTGTATTTTATTGTAAAAAAATAGTAAATTCTATATAGTTTTATTTCATTTTTCCATCTGCGTCAGTGGCTGTATTTTCTGGAAAAGCCAGATTTGAGGAGGCTGCTTTCAATTGATGCTCGGCTTTTAGAGGGCTCATTAGGGCTTAATAGGTTAAAGTAATGAAGCAATGATTTTTTTTCATAATAATTACTTTTGTTTACTTAACATGCAAATGAGCATCTTTGTGTACTGTATGAACCATATACTACACGTGAAGCAAAGCAACCCTGGGCACAATGCAAATAATAATTTCACACTGAAAGCTTTAATTGTATCATCCAGTGCCCACGTTTGCTAATAAGGAAATATTTCTGTTGGTCTTATTTATTTATTTTTTTTATCTTAAGGCAGTGAAAACAGATGAACCAACAAAAGCCTAGTCTCAAGTAAATTTCAAGGTTATTTGTGGGTACAATCAAGTGGGCAGGAAAGGAGCTTGGTAGGCATGTGGGTGCTTTACTGATTTGTAATTTAAGGTGTCCAACCCTTTAAGCCATGCACATGGCACAGTGGGCTTTGTTTCTTCCATGACATTTTTTAAGAACTTAACATGACTGTGCATTTGCTTTCATTGTTATAATACAGCACAATATCTTCATGAGTTATAAGCCAGTAACATATACCTAATTACTTATTAATAGATCATACTAAATTATCTATATTAATAATGTATAAAGCCCATCATGCATTTCAGCTGAAAGCTCACCTCAACCAGCACATCTTACCTGCGGTGATAATTACGGATACCTTACCAGAGCTCTAAACAGAATCTATAATAATTCAGATCCTGTGGAGAACAAATTCAAGGTTCAGGAAAACCAAATAGACAAACTGCGTGGGGATGTATCTGCCAATCAAGTTGCTGAGAAAAGACAGCACCAATAAAGCTAAAGGGTTGTGGACTGGTATTATAGCCATCACTGGAAGATAAATTTAATGTGTTACATCCCAGCTCAGTTTGAAACCATAGTTTTGCTAGGGGATTATGGGGTCTACATTCATAATGACTTTAGCTGGCACACACCTCCAGTGATTGGCATCCCCTCGTACCATCAGTCATTGTACAGCTACCATGTTATGTTTGGACATAATTAACTTTAACGCTAAAATTTGGAATCTGAGTAAGTGCTTTTCAGGCTACTGTTTAGATATGTTTTTTTTTTTATGTGTTCTGTTGCAATTTGTTTTTTATGCGGCAATTCCCTAATGACACCACAAGATTCTGGTAGTAGACAATAAAAGTAACCTTGAATTGGACCTTGTCTACTGATTTGTGCTCTGATGTTACCGCTGCTGCTATCTAAACAAATACATGTCTACACCTCTGTCTCTACCTGCTAAATGTCTTTAGTTTTTGAATGGCTGCAGTTATACGGAGATTGTGTTCCATTCTAGGTATGTGAAAGGTTTTGCTGGGTTTACACTGAAGGTCAATATGAGCTCACCTCCTCCAACGGACAGGCAAGCTCAGAATTTTGTATAGAAACACTCTTCTCCCACTTGTCCGCCATGTGGTTGATCTCCTCGAGCTTTTGTTCACGGCTCTTCTGTGTGTTTAGCAATGTCACTTCATAGAACTCCTGGATATCTGTGGAAAAAATGCATATTACACAAATGAGATAAAGTTACATTCGTCACATTGCAGTTAACTTTTAGAATGCAACAATTAATATCTGGCACATCCTTCACTCCATATTGCAAGACAATCAGTTCAAACCTCCGACTGCACAAAGTTCAACATTATTTGACCTTCCAATATCTTTTGTAAAGAGAAAAAGGCAAGTCAAATGTTACACCACAGGATATTCTGTTTCCATATCTGGTGCAAAGATGTCTGACATGTTGAAATGAAATTGAATTGAATAATATAATATATTCATTACACTTCTAGATTCAAGATTCCAGATTTAAGAATGTATTCTCAAATGCACAAAAATTCCAGAGCACAGTTGCTGGCAAATGGATGATTGGGTCTCTCATGAAACGTGTTTTATGTTAGGTTGTTTTGTGTAGGAATGTCCTGTGTTTGGTGAGTACTCCCTTCCTTACCCAAGTTTCCCGCCAGTGTGATTGTTTGCCCCTCCCAAATTGTTTTCACCTGGTAACTGGTTTCCTCATGTGTGTATATACAGTATAGTCTGTGTCTCCCTTGTCTCATTGCCAGACTGTCTTGTGTGTTTTGCCAAGCTTTCCAGCGTTTGTCCCATAGCCATTGTCATCGTGCTCAGAGAGTTTTCAGTATATCCTTAACAGTACAATCTGGCCAGCACATGGACCCAGCCGAGACAGATCCACTAAGAGCAGCGCTGCAAGCCCAGGGCACGCGCCTGCTTTAACACGAGGAGCATTTCGGCGCCATGCACCACCAAGATCTCCAGGAGCAGCAGCAGGGCTTTCAGACTTCCATGGCGAACCAAGTGAGTCACCTCACAGAGACATTGCAACGGGTATTAGCTCGCATGGAAGTCAGATCCGTCGCCACGGCACCACCGGCCATTGCTTCCCCTTTTTAGAATACCTCCGATTCTTTTGTTGGAAGCCCAAGAACAAACCGGAGATATCTGGAGAAATCTTTAGCTCACAACTGCATGGTTTATTATGGTCAGTAAGTAAAGTAAAGCAGCGCTAGGCTCAGCGCTGGGCGAGTGTGCCCCGATGTCCGGGAATGGTTCACATTTATCTTCTTGGGCTGGGCCTGCCCCGTACATAGGTTGGGCTTACACGCTCTGCCGGAGAAGTTCTCTGGGACCCAGGGAATTGCAGACCCTTCCTCATTCAGTGCGACATGCATTTCAAACTCATGCCCACTGTTTATAGCACAGACTATGCTAAGATAGCATTTATGATCTCACATGTCGGGCTCACCAGCTGCTTTGGGTGCAGCCACTTTGGCTGAAGCCGCTTTGGCTGCAGCCGCTTTGGCTACAGCAGAGTGGGAGACGAACTCAGCGATTGTCAGTCTGTCGACTCTAGGCAATACTTCCAAGAATGGCTTATCGGACATCATAAAGGACCAGCTCGCTGCCCACGGAGCGTTCCTTTGTTCCGGAAGAGCCTATGCAGCTGGGACAAGCTAAAGTTTCGCCAGAGGAGAGACACCGCCGACTCCAAGAAGGCAGGTGTTTTTACTGCGGCCAGAGTGGACACCAGGAAGCTTACTGTCCGGTAAAGACCCATCTTTGCCAGGGAAGGGGAAAGATACCAGTGAGCAGAACCCGACTTTTTTCACACGCCCTAATCATGGTAGAGCGAAGCAATGGCAACCAGGCAGTAAAATTAGGGGCTTTAGTGAAATTGGGTTCAAACGAAAGTCTAATGGATAAAGGGCTAGCCAAGCAGCTAAAGCTCATTTTGCTAGCCACACCGCTAAAAGCGAATTCGCTAAATGGCTACTCACTGTTTACGATCACCCATTGCACTGTGTCGGTTGAATTGCAGGTAGGGGAGGCACACACAGAGCAGGTCACCTTCCACATCTTTTCCACAGACCAACACCAGCTCATTTTAGAATACCCTTGGCTGACCAAACATAACCCTGTCATGGACTGGTGGTCAGGGGTGGTCAAGGAGTGGGGTACAGACTGTTAAAATCATTATGTGGGAGCACAAGAGGGGCTGCATCTGTGCTAGATAAAGACAGTAAAAGCCAAGGGGAAACTTGAACACTGAACAGCATCACATTCAAAAAGGGACATCCACTCCCTCTCATCGAGTCAGCATTTGAACTATTGCAGAAAGCCAACATTTTCACCAAGTTAGACCTTAGAAATGCCTATCACTTGGTTAGTATAATTGAGGGGGACGAATAGAAGACCGGTTTCAACACCCTGACCAGACACTATGAGTATTTGGTAATGCCTTTCGGACTAACCAACACCACTGCAGTATTCCAAGCTTTGATCAACGACGTATTAAGAGACTTCCTGAACGTATCTGCATTTGTGTATCTAGAAGACATTCTGATCTTCTCATAAAATTCACACAGAGACAATTTGTTGTAGAGGTGGACGCCTCGATCAAAGGTGTGGGGGCGGTTCTCTCGCAGCGAGCAGAGGAAGACAATAAACTTAATCAATGTGCAAGCTGTCCCCCGCAGAAAGAAATTACGACATCGGGGATCGAGAGCTGCTGGCAGTAAAAGTGGCCCTAGAAGATTGGAGGCACTGCTTGGAGGGGGCCACACGGCCATTCCTAGTGTGGACAGTCCACAAAAATCTTGAATACATTAAGAAAGCTAAAAGTCACGCCAGGCCTGTTGGGCTCTGTTCTTAACCTGCTTTAACTTTTCTATGTCTTTCAGACCGGGGGTCCAAAAATGGGGAACCAGATGCCCTGTCACGCCTGTACGACCCAGAACCCATGGCCAAGAATCCAGAACCAATCCTCCCACTGAACTGTTTGGTGGGGGCGGTGAATTGGCCTATAGTAAATCAGGTGAAAAGTGTTTCAAGTGAGACCCAGAAACCAAAAGGCTGCCCGTCGGATAGGTTGTTTGTGCCACTATCCATGCGGTCCCAGGTGATTCACTGGGCTCACACCTCACTTCTCACTTGTCATCCAGGAGCCAAGCAAACCACCGTCATCATCCAACAGAGGTTCTGGTGGCCATCTATGATCAAGGACATCACGGAATATGTAGCACTATCTGCGCCAGAAGCAAGACATCATCAAGGGCACAGACGGGACTCCTTCAACCCCCTCCCCATCCCCAGCAGGCCCTGGTCCAAAATCTCACTGGACTTCGTCACGGGATTGCCCCCATCCACAGGTAACACCACCATCTTCAAGGTGGTAGACAGATTCTCGAAAATGGTACATTTTATTGCCTTACCAAAGTTACCTTCAGCCAAAGAAATCGCTCAGGTCCTCAGGCAATGTTGTGCTGTTCGACGGGGGCCCCCAATTCATGTCCAGATTCTGGGAGGAGTCATGCACTCTCCTAAGGGCATCTGTAAGTCTGACGTCAGGTTACCATCCTATGTCTAATGGGCAGACGGAGGGACTGAACCAGGATCTGGAGACCGGCCTATGCTGCCTGGTGTCCCAGAACCCTGCATCCTGGATTGAGCACCTGACATGGGTCGAGTATGCACACAACTCTCCACCTCAGCCACTGGTCTGTCCCCATTTCAATGTGTCTATGGTTATCAACCCAAAATAAGTTGTGGTGCCGTCCACCCACACACTTGTCAGGAGACAAGATCTGGGCTGCAGCACGCCGGATGCTTCTCTGCCGTCCACCCACACAATTGTCAGGAGACAAGATCTTGGCTGCAGCACGCCGGATGCTTCTCAGGAGCTTGGCACGGATGAAGGCAACAGCAGATCAACGGCGGCAGGTGGCACCAGCCTACAGACCAGGGTAGCAGGTGTGGCTTTCCACCAAGGACCATGTAATTTCCAGAAAGTTCGCTCCAAGGTTTGTGGGTCCTTTTCCGATCAACAAAATAATCAACCCCGTGTTGGTTTGTCTCCGTCTGCCCAGGTCCCTACGGGTTCACCCTACATTCCACGTCAGCCAGGTCAAACCAGTCATGGACAGCCCCCTGGTCCCACTATCCACCCCTCCTCCTCCCCCCCGAATAATCGATGGAGGTCCCGTCTACAAGGTCAAGCGCCTACTGTCGGGCAGGACAAACTGGCAGAGGGACCTGGGCCATCAGGTGTCGGCCCTAGAGGAGGGCTACTGTCATGAAACATGTTTTATGTTAGGTTGTTTTGTGTAGTTATGTAGTCCTGTCTATTTATGTTCAGCCACGACCTTTCCTGATGTGTCTGGTGAGCATGCCCTTCCTTACCCCAGTTTGCCGCCAGTGTGATTGTTTGGCTCTCCCTAATTGTGTTCTCCTGGTGATTGGTTTCCTCCTGTGTGTATATAAAGTCTGTGTCTCCCTTGTCTTGTTCCCAGATCGTCTTGTGTGTTTCACCAAGCTTTCCAGCGTTTGTCCCATAGTCATTGTCATCGTGCTTAGAGAATTTTCAGTATTAGTAAGGTAAGAATCAGGTGTACGTTTTTTTGTCGTTATTGTTAGGTAAGTTAGTGTTTTTTGATTAGTGTATGTTTTTTGAGCTCTTGTATATTTTTGTATTGCTGATTGATTCAGTAAAAGACTCTTTGAACTGTACTTCCCCCTATCTCATGCTTTTGGATCCACGTACATTCTTAACAGGGTCTCGGAGCTCATATAGAAGTATTGCAATAAAAGAGAGAGCTCAGATGAAGGTTATCAAATACAAGTATGTACAAAAGGGTTATAAATAAGGGAACCTGAGTATTGATTAAAGATAACCTAATTAGATGGTACACATATGTACAGCGGAAGTCATATGAACAGAAATGTGCAAGGTGCAGGTGTGGAATGTGCTATACAGTGTTTAAAATTCTTATGCAAGATCTAAATATGGGGTTCATAAACAGCCACACACAAACGGCAAGATGTGGAATAATACAATAATAAGAATTGTGATGCATTTTCACCACTCAATTCGACAACATGGTGGTGAGTTAAATAACTGTAAAAACATTCAGTGAGTATGAACTATACTAACCAAATAACGGTGGTGGAGTTTTTTGTCAACAACAGGTCAAGAAGTTTGTTGTTTCTATTGTTAGTCGAGAATGTGAAAGAAGCACATTTTACTGTATGAGATGGTTATTGAATTAAGTACAGTGAAAGGTATGAAGCACTTAAATGAAGGGAAAGAGTTTAAAGGAGGGGTAAGCGGTGTTGGGAAACTTTTAGTTTAATGTTAGTATACATTGTTTATGAGCCTTCCTTCAGAAACATGTTTACAGTTCATAGGATTTGTTCACACTCCTAATATGTATACATTACACATTATATATATATATAGTATGTTGCATAGTACTTGAATCCCTACACAGGAAGGTAAATTGCTAATTTGACCAGCAGTGTTTACCATAACACTGTCTTATAAGAAAACACACACAAGAAAAGACAAACACACAAACATGCAGATTCACACACAACCGCAACAAAGATAAGATAATATTTGCAAAAAAGATGCCACAGCCTATTCATCTTTTCCACATCCTTCATAACTACACTATGCATGTGTATTGAATGATATAAGTGAGCTCTTCTTTTGCCATTCAATTTAAGTACTATAGCCATGTTTTACCCAAGAACCGGACCCTTAACAGGTGATCTGGCCATGGCTCTGCACATAAGAGACATACAGTATTTACATTTAAATAGATCTTAGTAAAAACAAGCTATTAGCATTCACTACCAAACCTAGGGTCAAGCTAGAAAGAGCAAATACATGTTTGATTAATTTTCATGTGATAATATTTTTTTGTAAATAAACTGGGAAGAGTTCCATCTTGTCGCAATTCAGATGAAAACAGGCTATTAAAAGTAATATAACAAAAGTAATATAACAAAATGTATGCAAATCCCCCAAAAGCTCTTGAATGGCTTGTGTAGCAGTGAGTATGTAGTATAAGTTAAGACTGCATCGTACAAAACCAGTTGTTGTAAGTTGTCAATCTTATGATCGACGTGACTAAATAATGTCGTAAAAAGATACATGCAAATGTATGCATCATGATGAAGAATTTGAAAAGAAAACAACTTACTTGGCTCCTACTACATACACTGCACTACAGCTAGATGTGTCTGAACCATCAGTAGGCTGGAATAATGTTTATCCCTTCGCATGTAGATACTATTAAATGCAGGTGAAAAAGTTGCCAAGAGTAACTCACAGTGATGTAAAACCTCAGTGCTCTCTCCGCTCATGTTGCAGCATTGCTGGTCTGTGCTGTGTGATCACCAGATGCCTAGTGGCGAGCTAACAGCTAGCTTAATCCTCAGTCACAGAGGCGGCCCGCTCCTTTCAATGCAGACAACGATCTAGCACCCTGCATAGCTGATTTCTAATTCAGCTCTCCCCCGAGGTAATGTGCTGAACGTAGCCATTACCACGTTTCCTCTTAATGAACAAAACTAGCCTTCTGCAGACAGCGGACCAAGTACTTCAGCAACTTATACGTTCTTCCACCAGCTGCCTAATCTGATATCTAATACCACACTATGCTTCCAACATCGATAAAGTATTTTCTGCCGCGTTAAGCACACGTTTATTGTGAGGCGTTAAGAAATTCACACAAACATAGTAATAAGTACAGGCTTTGAAACAATCAATTTCTCTCTTTGTGCTGTTGAGCTGCTTTAAGGACGGCAGCTGGCGTGGTATTTAAGGCACATGGCTCGCGTGTAAAAGGAATTGTGAGCACTGTGTGCCCAAGTGTATTGTTGAGACGCTGTGGTTCAGGAGCTAGTCTCTGTGCCCGTGTGTCATTTCCTTGTCAAATGTAGCTCCTGACAGCATAGCCGGCAGTGTGAATGCGTGCAAATGTGATAGATTGTATAGTATAAAGCGCCTTGATCGGTGCAATATAAAGATAGATACCATTAACATTAATCATGACTATAAGCAGCATCACTTACTGCTGCCATGTTGCCACTTCTGTCCAAATGTATAAGGAGTAATATTACTCCCCTAAAACTATCAGAGATAACTGTAACAAGTAATTACGGCATTAGTCTGCGTTACATGCTGTTTACGGAAATGGCAGTTATATAACTTGTTAACTGCCCCCACTGGTTGTTTCTGTTAAGCTTGAGGTACATGCATCAGAAAAAGGGGGCTAGCAACTGCATATTCATCTTTAAGAGCCAACACCGTTGTACATGAATGTTAATGCCTTAATTCTGACCTTCAATGTAAGTATATAGTAGATTTGATGAGTTAGATGTTTTCATACCACACCACTGTTTAATCTTGATGAGTTTTATAAGGAGGTTCTGATATAAATGAATAACACAATGAAATCCAAAGAAGCCTGGGTTATTTACCCAAACAGACTTACTGTATATTTAGTCCATGGACTTATTTACTTCTCTTTTATTTACTCATCTGTGCTGTGCTTTGCAACGTTTTTTTTTAAGTTTTTTTGTTGCCAATTTGCTATTGAAATTGTTACTTTGTGTCCCCAATAAAGATATTGTTAATAAAAACATTTCAACTATGAAGTGCTTCCCTAAATGAAAAGTGCATTAAGGCATGAATTGGAGCGGGAGACTGTAACTGCGATTGCTGTGTTTTGTCTCTTGTTGCTTATGTTGGAGTCTAAACAGGTTTTAAAAGCGAACAATTATGTAAATAATAATATATATACCTTATTAGCATGATATAGTGACAAGTATCACTTAGTTTTTAAATATCATATGGCTTTTGTGGGTAAGAACTGACTGCCTGTGCCAGCAAAGATTGCCGTCCTCCTGTTACATAATAAAACATTATGACTTCTCGAACCTAAAAGTGCAAGTGTAAAGCTACTTCACAAACTGACATACTGTACATTATTTGTGTAGAAGGTAAAACCTAATGTAGGTCGAAATAAAGTGGATGAATGTATGGACCGAAAAGTCAGCAAGTTATATACAGTGTGAAAAATGGTGCTTACCAAAATTGTAATCATGTAATTATACTTTAACTCGGAAAGTATTTGCTAATCCCACAGCTTTAACTGTTAATCCATAGGCTTTGTCAGAAAATACAATGACCCAAAATCCCAATCTGGTGAGTATTTTTGTCAGCAGGGTCACATGTATTGTGACGGCTCAGCTCAGATCAAGAGTATATTATTACTATTTACCAATCGCACAGCAGTCACAGTTAAATATGATTACATGTGGTTATTCAAAATAATGTCAGTAAAACAAGCACTGGGGATAGTAGCTACATTAAGTCAAACATGGAACACATAAAAATGAAATGTATGTGAACATATTTTTAAATATTTGTATTACTTGATTTTCTGTATGTAATCTATCAGTGCTTTACATTAACCAAGTAGCTGAATTCATCAAATAATAAAATATCATTTGTTTTGACAGCCATCTTCAAATAGTTACCCTAACCCTAACCCTAATAATATACACAAAGCAGGGAAATGATTCTATTTGCTAACCTAAGGAACTGTTCTAATTCAATAAGGTCAACCTTTATTTGACCTCTTTCAGCTAATTTGGTGAAAAGTTAATTAGGGATAAAAAATATCTACAGGTGATATGATGCAAAGGAAAGTCCAGCTGCTTTAACAATTTGCAGTTCATAGCATTCGTATGTGTGTCTGCTACTGTTGCAAACTTGTTGTTATTAATGGTAGCAATAAGGAAAAATGTTCAGGAATGCGGATAAATTCATTCGACAGATCAGATTCAGAGGGTAGCCAGTTATTAGTCACAGTTTTCCGTTCTAACCACAGGTGGTTTCTGATGAGCAAACCACATGACCAAATTGGCACGACTGTGCGTGCGTAACAGCACATGCAGGGAACACCGCAGACACACTGACAGCAGCAGGGGCAAAACCAGGGGGAAACCGTGAGTTTTCAACAATCTCAGAGGCTGGAAAAGTAAGGTGCGTCAAAACATAATCATTCACGAGCACAGCAGCTTTGGTGATAATGTGCTCTGCTCTTTCAGATAAATTATAATTTCTCTCTGGAAGGCAGCATTTCAACTCTAACAAATCCCACTCACTGAGATGAGCAAAACTAGACACTGCTGGCGGCGCACCACTTATCTAAGAGAGCAATCTTCTCTCGGTAAACTCAACATAAGTGTGGTTAGGAAACTGTAGAACAGTTTCATAATCCAAACTTTCCTCAATCGAGCGTTCCAATTTATTTACACTGGAGCAATGGCAAAATATTGTTTTAAGCATTGCTGCAATGCAGTCTAAAGCTTTCAAATATGAAGCAACTTCACTCCGTCTAAAAAGTAATGATTAAGGCAATAACCCAGAGGATCGCTGGTTCCAGGCCCGCCGAACGAGAAGACTCCACCTTGTGCCAGTGAGCATGACACCTTACACCCCCCCCCCACTGTTCTGTGGCCAAGTTGTGGACTGTTTGGTGTGCTGGCCACAGATGGGGAAATGCAGAGAGTTACATTTCCCCATTGTGTGGGTGTGTTTGCATGTGCATGCTGGGGACGAATACATTGGTTCTTCTCTCTGAAAGACTGACTAACAACATCAAATTGCAGAACATCTAGTTATTTTAAATAACACCGTGTATATGTGTTTCTCATTATTCTGAACTATAGAGCTCTTTTATGAAGGTTTAGCAGATTAGGGAAAAGCCCATATCGTACAACATATCTGGTGCACCAATATTTTTATGTTTGTTTTTATATTCTATTACCGTACTACTGTTATATTTTGAGGAACTTTTATTTCTCTGGCTAAATCTTCTCTTGTTCGTATGCCGCTCTCAGCCCTTCTGTGTTACCCAGGCAACCCTGCAGTCTGAGGAGATTTGCATTATCCCTGACACGTATGTTCCACATGCGACTTTACTAGTAGAGTCAATTAAAGGATAGAAAATCCACTCCGACAACCATTGAATACACATACACAGTGTCAAAATGGTGAGGTGCTTTCTAAATGCTTACGTAATGCGTGGGTGGAGTAGGCTGTGGCTCAGCGATGGCTCCTGTGTGGCTATGCTTCACTGGGGAGGGATTATTCCAGCTGCATACTCTCCCTGGAGCTAGCCCTCCTCCACACTGACTAAGGTGCCAGCTAATCCTTCTATCTCCCAGCACACACAAGGTCCTAATTATTGGCAACACATCACTGCTCACTTCTCTGTCAAACTGTAAAGTCCGGGGTTGTGTTAAAATGTAGGAATGCAGTGTTTTTGAAAATTCAAATGCAGGGTTTTGACAAAATAACACAACTCTCTTCTCTGAATAGATCAGAAATAAATCACTGACTGAAAGCATTAATGATTAGTACAGACATAATAGTCAGACTTCATAATTCCTAATTCCTAATTAGGAATAATGAGAGTTAATATTGGTAAAATCATCAATCAGATTTTTTTAAATTCTACACTCCCTGACAATTGTCTAAAGAGAATTATGTAAATTATAAACTCAACTGTTTCAATAATGATTCACACAGTTTGAATTTGACCATGCCTTTTAAGAATTGTGAGAATGTGTTAAACAAAGCTAAAATAAATCATTTCTATAACCTTTATAGCATACCGTACCAACTGTCCTGTACAAAGACCAGCAAAATTCATTTCTAAGATGATTTAGGCCCTCATTGCAAGCATTATGCCACAGAGTTTAGGCTTAGGGGCTACGTTTTGATACAGCCGCAACACAGAGGAGACAAAAAGTTGAACGTTAAAGACTTACAAATATCTGGATTCAACCGAGGAACAAATAGGTGTTAACCTGAGTGGGTGGATAAATCTAATTCACAATTTAACACTAATCTGAGGAAATAGTGAGATTAAAATGAGTGACTGCTAAATAGGTTCAACACTTACACAGAAGTCTTCAACAGATTTTTCTTCATTTTATAGTAAAACAAAAAACCTTGGCCTTCGCTTCTGTATAAAGCGAGTGGCACACATATGCAAGATGGTCAAAATCATGTCTCAACTCACGGTTAACGCAAGTCACATTCAGACACTTTACTCGTTGGATCTACATCAGGAAAAAACATTAAGAAAACATCTAGAAAAGTAAAAACGGAAATCACACTCTCTGAGAACACACTACTTGGGTCAAATAAGATTGGAAATAATAATGAGAATATTTAACAAGTAAATGTAACTTTACATAAACCCCATGACTGCCTGACACTATCACTATTAAAAATGGACTTAATGTGGTTTAATCAATGTGGACAGTACTCGCAGTATGGCAAACAAATGTCTTAAGATCGTAGATTTTAACAACTGTAGATGTTTTCTCAGAGATAAAGGTATAATAAGCCTTTTTTTTTACAGAACAGGTTGTTGAGCAGCAAAGCTGGAGGTAAAAAGAACAACAGTCATCTGGCGCCCTCTACTGGAGATCCAACGTCGACAAAGAAACACAGAAGCAGCTTTTTTGAATACTAACCATCTGCATTTATTCCACACAATTACATGACACCAACTCAGCTTTGGGCTGGATAGCAGAAGTGTAATTAATACATCTGTAAACTGAAAAGTTACTGTTATCCTCATACAGTATTCTATTAGTATCTATTAGTAGTATATTTAAAAAGAAAATGTACTTCAAACAACCCCAACAACCACCAAATATAGTCAAGGATTGATATAAATGCAACGAAAGGGATGTAAAGCACTAGTGCTGAACACAAATATTTGTTAACCCATAACTGTGGGCAGATGTTTAGTCCCACTGGAGTTATCAGTCTGCCTGGGAAAGATTCAGTTAATAGTGAGAGAAGATCAGATAAGACAAAGTATCCTAGTAAAGACCAAAACAATGCCAAAACTGAAGCAAACAGAAAAGTGATATTGCAGATACTGCATCATTGTACCGATTGAATACCCTTTTGAAAGTGATTATAAGAGCCTGTTAACACTTAATCCTGTTGCTTAGGTGCACAGCAACACTCTGTCATCTCAGAACATCATATATATGTTTTCCTAATGTTTCCAACATTAACATGCATATATGTGAAATAGCACAGCCAGGGTTCTAAAGAAAACACCATCTCATGGTGAATCATAGTAACTTGAGTTTTAGGCGTACAGTTTCAACCTCCTACAAAAAAGTCCACTTTCACCTTTCACAATAAATACTACACTGCAACAAACACAATAGAGTGAAATCCAGTAGGAACACATAAAACTTTGTGAATTTCTTTTGATATCCTCATGGGCAAATTTCAAGCACAGCTTTGTATTACCAAAAACACACAGCTTTTTAAACCAGTTTCTCCCAAATTTCCCCCCAAAAATAACGTGTTGTTTGGTATTAACATGCACTCTGAGAGATTCGATCTCAAGTGAACACCTCTATATGCATTGGTTCACTTCTGTTTTTTAGAAAGTGACCTTGATGTGTCTCCAGTGATCATTTTTGATTATAACTCAGTTATTTTCCACATATGTGAGGTTTTTAGCCAGTCCAACTGGACAGGTGTGTCCACTGTCCATGTGTTTGTAGGTGTCTGAGAGTCTGTGTGTCAGCACAAGCAAGAGACAGAAAGGGAGAGAACATAATGAGGTAGGCCTGTGTAAAACACTGCACTGGTACCCTGGTTTAATATTTCATGCCAGATAACATTAGCTGAATCGGTGGTTCTTCAATTTGCTAAAAGAATGTGGCCACATATATCCCAGGCCAACTCTGAATGCGGTCTGTGTGATTTGATCCTCAATGGATCAAATCTTCAAATGGTCTTCTTTCACACCTGCACATGTGATTGGCTCAGGATAGAGTCTTGTCGAGTGAGTTAAGAATCCCTCACAACCAACAGGGCCACAAGCAACACCAGGTCGTCATGACCCGCAGTAAGCACGGGGCCTTCTGACAAGCCTTAGAGGGAGTTGAGTTGTTACACACACACACAGAGCACATACACACTTCTTCTATTTCTAATCAAAAGAGTAATGTGATTGGAACTATAAGTTGTTGTGATGATTATATTGAAATATGTATGTGAATGATTGATATGATGATTACTTATGAATAAGGTACACATAATCACTATTGTTGTAACTCAACGGTAACCATTTTAAGTTGTTATGAAGGAGAAATGATTTGAAAGTTTGCTTTACAAAATGGGTGATCCAGAGTATAACAAGATGATGATTCAGAATCACGAGTTGCTGTATCCGACATTGGCCAATAATAGGAGTTTTACCAGAACCATAACAGGGGGAAGTGCAGTTCCAGCAGGTCATCATGACCCACAACTTGGGCTATGACGCGACGACGTATAATATAGGTGCCTAGGTGCTATATCAGAGCAAGCAGGGTAGACGCTCGCACGTAAGGCAGTGAGAGACTAGGCGAGTCTCCTCGAGACCAGCTTAAATAACTTGAATATCCTAACTCGGGTAATACCCATTCGGCTCGAGAGTTCGGACCCTTTAAACGGAGAGCTGGAAGATACCTCCTGAGGGATATCTACGTGGGATTGAACAGTCTATATGTCATCTAATGTTCATATATCCAGGGGTGCGTACTGTCACCGGTGAGACGATCGACAATCCAGCAAGTCCACTTGAAGAGATAGAGCCGTTTATCATGCGCCAAAAGACTGCATAGTGCTCAATGATATATAATGACAGACTTGTAGCTGGAGAATTCAGCCTGACTACACTGTTTATAATCACAGAATTTCCCCCATGTGGGAAAAACAAAGGTGTTCTTTCTTAGTTTCTTATTTCAAATGAATGAGGGGAGTGCATGTTTTACATAGCGCATGATGTCGTGATGTTTAGTGGTTATAAAATATGATTCTCACCATCATGGTTTGCAGGAGAAAATCTAAAATGTAAACAATTAACACAATCCACCCTGATGAAAATGTGGTTGTCAGGGGAAAATCAAAGTTTCATGATTATCTGTCTCATGCAATTTAATTGTCTATATAAGAGAATGAATGAAAATGTACAATCTGTTCCCAGAGCCAACAAACAAATATCTAAAAATGTGGCCAGCATTTCATCCAAGAATGAAAATTAGGGGGAAAATATCAACATGCTGTTAAATAACAGTTATTTATCTAAAACTACGAGCACATCAGTAGTCCGTCAACTGTACTGATGAGTGACCAAAGAGTAGTGAGCATGATTAATGGGTTAATCCACACATGGATCCACTCTGCAGTGATGGAGTTTAGCTGGGGCACCCACGCCACTGGCCAGATTAGACAGCACCTAATGCTTTGTAAGATGATTACATCTATTTCAGGAGGCATTTATTCCATCACAGAGTTGTAACTGTGTTACACTGCATTCCACCGCACTATAGTCTCCTATTACTGCCATATGAAATGGTGAGAGATCTAGAGTCCATCTTTGTTGGGTGAGTAGTTGCTGGAGTGAATAACAACTCTGCACAATACAATAACAAAGCATCACAGTGCTTAATAAAAAATATAATCAAAGCCAACATGCCACTGCTTTCTATCCCCACATCTTAATAAACCAGAATGAGAGCTTATGGTCTTGGATAAAGGAAGGACATTAATGATCAATGATGAACAATCATCACTCACGCTTTGTGATGACAGCTTGTGGTCAGTGTAAGTACATTTTTTATGCGCAGCATTTGATTGCAAGATATAAGCATGTTCCTGGGAAACATCTGTTGCGGGATATTATGTAAGCCTTCAAACGACTGGAAGATTACACATTACAATGTAATCCACAAATAAAAAAATAGACCTAATGGAAATTCCACATACTAAATATTAATTATCTAGAAGATATTTATTTTGGATTAACCCTTTTCACCCAATTTTACCACACGAAACAGACCACTTCTTAGAAGTGAGAAACAGAAGGCAAGATTGGAAGCTGCAAAAAGATGGAAAGGCCAAATTGTAGAGAAAGAATCTGCATCATACAGAAAAATACTAAAATACTAATAAAGCAAGCATCATTCCAACTTTTGGAAGAGTAGGCTTAAGACAGAACCCTCTAGAAACCAAGCAGGTGCACAAGAGCATACAGAGCATGTAATAATCGTAGTAATCGCATTAATCAACACTGACCTGTGGCAACTACTGCGGTCATCTATATCTAACGGCCCCAGAGACAGAAGATTGATCCTTGTTATGTTAATCAAAATGGGTCTTAAGAATCCTATATCGGTACGGTTTCGATTATTGTCACTATCTGATGGATGTTACCCTCATAAGCCTCATTATAGGCAACCAGCTTAGCACACAGTCAAACAGAATACAATGAAGCTTTACACATAGAAACTTAAATACGATCTGCATTAAGTTACAAAGCCACTTGAGTACAGTAGAAGTCTTTGACATAATTTCTCAAATAAATTATTATTATTTATTTTTTAATTGACTGAATAATCACGATAAAATGTAAATTTGTAGAAAACCCAAAGACAGATAAACCACAGTATAAATTGGTAAGGTTTAAAAAGAAATGTTCTAATAAAAATCATTGAATAAATGAACATGTCTGCTTGAACATACCCGAATTGAATTGTGTGCTGGGGAAATAGGGGAAATACTCTTAGCTTCACCATGAATTGGAAACGTATCCAGTTGAAGCAGCAAAAGACTGTGACCGGTTTAGGTTTTGTAAATGACAACTGTAAATCTTTACAGAGGATATTGTCAGCGCTTTTATGCAGGGTGGAGATCATGAGGTCAACCCACAGTGCCTGAACAGAGTGACCGCAGTCTGTCAGTGCACTTTCAAATCAGGCCAGTAACATAGCACATAGTAAGCAGAGTAAAAAATATCAGGGTCTCAGTTGAATGGAGAATTGCTGGTGAGTGGTCCAACATTATTATAAATGGTTTGGTTACTACTAGTTTAGAACAAAGCAAACAACATCAGAGCTTGATTATGTCCATAAAGAGAAACTGAACATGTACCGCTGATTTAGTTTGGACTCATTTTGCTCTCCATTTAAACTCCCCTAAGGCTTTTTTACATTTTTCGAGTGACTGGCTGTCCCATTAAATCTTGATAATGCAAGAAAACAACCAAACCTAAGTTGCAGGAGAGATGGAGTAATGGTGTCAACAGGACTTGTTGTTTTAACTCAAATGAATTATTGTGTAGGTTTGGGACACTGTGGTATACGTTTTGTTCATTAAGCATTACTGTAGTGTATGTTTTATTATGCAATTAAAGTCAAAGCTAATCTACACACTGCATTGTTATTATGATAAAAAATATGTCAGTTCATCGCCAGGGGTCCAAGTTTGATTCGACTTTTCTTTTTATTTGATTTCAATAAGACTAAAGTAAAATATTAATAAACACAAAGTAGTGTTTATAATACATCCATGTAGTGAATATGAGTGTTCAGCATCCAACTTAATAGAAAACCTTCCATTTGTTTAAGAATTGTTTTTTTTGCTCAGTGAAACCTGCTCCAATAAAATAAAATGCTGAAATTGGTTCTTATAGAGAAGAACGGTCTTGAACACTTCCTCTGAACTTCAGCAACTTAAAAGGTTTATGGAAATAAGTGGCCTTAAATGGACCAAGCCAAAACTATGTTTAAGATGTCAGTGGTAGTGATATAGCTTAGTATAAAAGTGACTGAATAAAGATTAATGATGCAGTGCTATCATGGTTCTGTTGTCCTGTATCAAAATATGATACATTGGGTGTTTGTATCATGTTTTCATTCTTGTTGTCTCACCCATTTCCATTCGATTATTTGCAGTGAGGTTCAGCATCCCCAACTCTGAGGTTACGTATAGACTTCTCGTGTGTTTAGACTGGACTGCTCGAAATTTGTAGAAAAAATGCACTCATTGTGTGATCTCTGTCTCTGTAGTGAGGAACTCTAGTCACTGTAATATTAAACAGCTGAACATCAGATTTGTATTAATCACATGTTTTTTGAGGTAAATGAATCATATTAGAAAAAAAATGACTTCCACACCACATCCTATTGATCTGTAATGTTTGTCAAACTAGAATAGAGCCAGTCACTAATACCACTGGTTGTTAAAAAATGTTACGTTCTTAAAATCCAGGTCAACGTGAACACACACATGTGAAAAGCGAAAAGCAGCTGCTGCTGTGAACTGGTTGAGTATCACTGACTTACCAAGAAGGGCCTCAAACAGGTTGCTTTTGAAGATCCCCATCACTCTCTGAATGGCAGTTTTGAGCTGCTGCTCCTCCGGCTCCCTCAGCTTAGTGCAGTACTCCTCCAGAAGCCCCAAGGCCCGAGCTGTGTCTGCAAAGGAGGGGGGCAGTTTGTGTTCTTCATATACAAATATGTAAATTTGTCATCAAGACTTCAGAATGTAAACCGATAAATATGGAAGCACATATGTGTACACTTCTATAGCCGTATTAACATCATTGCACTAGGAAAACATGGAGCGTACTCAAACTTAATCCGAAAGGGATAGAGGATAATGTAAGATTATCTGGCCAAAGATATGTGGACACCACAGCATTCCGGCAGTCTGTGACAGATGAAAAGGTTGTCCTACAGATCTCGCAACCTGGTGGCACGGATTTAATCTATCTGGCTACGGGAGCGTAAGCAAGCAGACAAACCTGGACTTTTAAGGTCAAGGTCAAGGCTGTGTGCAGGCCAGGTCAAATAGGTAAACAACTTGGTTATGGGGCTTGATGGCTTTGTGCTTTGGTGCATTGTCAGGTAAAGGTGAAAACAACCGTTGGTTGTAAGGGAGTTACATCTGTCTACTGTTGACCATGTATTCTTTTTAAGCCGCAGCTTGAAATCCAAATTGAGAACAAGCGGCTGTGAAAGCATCAGAGGTGTTTCGTGTCTGGCATTTACAGCGTAGGATGAAAGCTGGAACAGCTGAACCTGTGGCACATTCTGGACAGCCACTCACCTTTTTTTCTGATAGGCATGATGATGGCCGAGGCTTTCAGCTCTGTCCTCCGTGTATGGTGGAAAAGTTCTTTCTCGGTTGGACAACAGAAATCTGGAGGGCACTTTAACCAAATCAGAGCTTTAACCTTGGTGTCCCAGCGGGGTATCCAGAGGGGTGCTGTGGCCAGCAAAGTTAAGAGGGGGTCGGGGGGACAAGGAAATAAAGTGAATCAAGATGTCCCTGTGCAAGGAGACAGTCCCAAATATAATCCAAAAGAGTTGCCCTGTAGTGCTGTATGTGCGCGCACAAAGTGAAGGGTCCTTGATCTGAGGACGTCAAGGAGTTCTTGGATTTGGTTGTTTTTTTTTTGTTTTGTTTTTTTAACACATTGTGCATGTGAGGTTGATCATGAAGTCAGTCTGGCTCCTCTTCACAAAAACACCCATTGGCCGAAGAGAGGACGGAGCACAGAAGTGCCTTGTCATGAAAACACAAACGGCTCTCAAGGCTAACCCGTTAACTGCGAATATTGCTCAATATAAAACATGCGGGCGTTGGTCACACTAGTTTAGCTAGAATCCATGCTAAGTACGCAACCAGCAGTGGTGCTACCAAAGTGGAGTGATGCTCTCCCTGCGCGGCGGCGGCGGCGGCGGCGTCGGGCTGATGGAGGATACCTGCCTGTCTGCCAGCAGAGGGACAACACGCATGGCTCTCCGCGGCTCCATGTGCTCTCACATCCCACGACCCGAGAGGAGCAAGCGGAGGAGATCTCCCCCGACAGAGGAGAGGCTGTGCCCAGGTTGCCACAACCCCCTTTATCCCTTAACCAGGGACCCAAGCGTCGGCCATATGAACAGACAGCCTCACCAACAGTTCAGAAGAGCCGTGATCAAAGCTAGCCACGGTGCACTAGAGCACTTCCGTGAGGAGCTTTCAAAATCACACACACACACGCACTGGTCAAACGTAGTAGTCCGTGTAGCTGTCCATCAGGATAGTTTATTTCTCTCTGGGCGTGTAAGTAATATGCTATGAGGAAACCTGTGGTTTTAATTGGCCGAATATGGTTAATACAATAAGAAGAAATTATATTAACCAAAACATTTTAACCCATAGCCTTGTAGCAATATTTTATTTACAAGGCGAACCTCCTCGTATCCTTGTTACCATAAATTATTCAGCGCAAGTCAGTTAGCACAAATACAAAAGGCATACTCTTGTGGACTACTACTTATGTTGTCATGTTCCAGGATGCAGTTAACTTTAATTTGCACACTTTAACTCAAAAGCACAAATATACTTTATGTATATATATAGATGCAGATATAAGATATGGATATTTGTATGAATCTATATAGACTATTGTTGACTAATCCTTTCATTCGGCGGTACCTAACTCTACATAAACATATACTTGTGAGTAATGCAAATAGACTGGATAGCACGTCAAAGCGTTTTGTTTTTTCCAAAAGGGGCGAGGCTTGTGCATTTATTTTGAAGGCGCATTGCCTGACACTAGACCTGAATGCGTCAAACTTGACGCAACTGTTTAACTTTACCTTAGCAACGCAGAGGCTGAACGCTGGTTGGCAGACTCCCGCGTCTCGATTGGCAAGCCACGAGAACCAATCGTACAGCGAGACTTCTTGTCGCATCAGGGCGGATCAACCAATGAGAAACTTATGGAGCTGCGCGAAGATGAAATATTGATGCATTGAATGCAATGTAGGAAATATGAAAATGTAAGTGTATTATAACTTTCATAATACAACTACATGTATGTTTGTCTGATAAATCAAAAAATATGATTTATCTACTATAACAACAATGTGAACGAATAAACATTCAAACAAACAGTCTTACGCAGACATTTCTCTCTGTCTTTAGAATCTCAAAGACATCAGTTAAGAACTTTAGTATCAGTATTGATTCCTTATTTAATAATGCTGATGAGTTTCAGCTATCAATAAACAGAGTCTAAATGGACAGGAGTATGAGTGTGAAGCAAGACTTTGGCCCTGTCTAAAAACACAGTCTGTAATAATAGATCCTGTTGTATTGTATTACAGATCTGAAAGCCTCAATGTAACACACAAATATTAATGTTAAAATCACAAAATGTCTCACCATCACAGCTTCTAAAGTAAATGTGATTATGATCTAATGCCATTGACGTTGCCATTAACGTTGCTTAATTTCCAAGACATTTCTATAAGAAAGTAACTTTGCAAAAAAAGAATTACTAATAATCACCTCATTCTTCTGTTTATTGAAGATAAAAGTACTCAATGCATGAATTCCACAGTAGTGCAACAGGACTAAATACAAATGATAAGTGCTCAGATCAAATATATCTTTAGATCACCACAATTTGATATAGACTATTCAAATTAAATGGTATTCATTTATCACAACGTGATCATCAGCTATAAAGGTAAATACACAGTGCTCATTAAAGCTGCTGCTTCCATTTAAAGTGGACAACACACTTAATAGATTCTCATTTGGCCATGGTATTTGCCATCACAAACACTTTCAGAGGTAAAACATCCTCCACCCATTCACCATCAGACTGTAACATCCTCTGCCACAAATTAGCCTCTGCTGTCGTCGAGTCCATCCAAGCCACCTCCATCCCATAACTCTTCCCTGCACAGAAAGGCACAGGAGTTATTATCTTAACAAAGAAAGGCAACCATTAAAACAATTATTATGTAAGTGCAAGTTATCAATTAATTCAGATCAGATGGTCATTTCCAGGTGGACCCTCAATCGAATGCAGATGCGTTTGGTGAAATCTCACCTGTGCCGAGCCCAAGCCTCAGACCACCAATGTAGTGGCTGTTCAGTCGGTCATGATCCCACACTGTGATCTCCACACAGGCCTCTCTCAGGTCCTCTGCTCGGAATCCGTCGTACACCATGGTGTGGTTGAACATAGGGTTGACGGTCCTCTTCACCACCCGTGTCTTTTGGCGGCTTTTCCTGCTGGTATCTGGTAGTACGGTGCTTATACACAATAAAAAAACAAAAATGCATTTACATTCATCCCATGTCAGACCGGTGGGTCGCTGGTTTGAAGCCCCCACAACCCCAACGGCTATCCAAAAAAAGTACAATCTGGAAGCTTGAATCCTGAAAAAATTGATCAAATAAAATAAATAAATAGGATTCATGTATGTAAATCGTAACCATTTGGAAAAGCTTTTTTCTAGGAATTACCTGATTGCTGATGTGATTTCTTTTTCTTTCGACCAATTTAAACTGTTAAATTTAACAACTGTTTATTTTACTTTACTTTGTTTTTTAGTCACAGAATCGAATTGGTGAGTGTTTGTGAAAAAGTACTTAGCCTATAACATAACTGGTAGTGCTTCAATACAATAAAAAAAACACCTGCAATAAATTCTTGTTAGCGAGGAAAAAAAAGCATGTCATAATAATGGGCTGTGTGTTTGAAAACGTGTTATTATTTATTCATATTGTTTGGGATATCCTACCATTTCACAAATGGGTCGATAATCACTCCTCTGACCGAAGGGAGATTCTTGCAGTCCTTCACCCAAATCTGCACCTCACCACTCTCCATTGTAGATGTTTTAGTACCTGTGGATCACACCACATGCGCGTATACTGATCACTGAAATGAAAAGAAAGTCATTGATAGAAAGTGAGGCGTCATGCTGGGCTCACTGTGGGACGTCTGTGGCAGGAATCTCAGGGCCACTCTCATCTGTCCTCTGCTGTCTAAAATTGGTGAGGGAGGCACTGCCGACGTCTGTGCCGCCACCTAAACAATTGAGCTGTGTTAAATAAATGTCTAGCGCAATATCTTCTACAATACACACAGGCTGTCCACGGAGGTGAAGGCTTTACCCTGGCTTTCAAGGCATATTCATTTATGTGTGTGAATCTGAAGTCCCACTCGGACATATCCAGGTCCACCTCGCCCAGGAAGCTGTTCCTTCCGAAGGTGTCGTTGTGCCACACTGAGATGTTCAAGTTCAGACTTTTGAGCACCTCCATGGGGATTTTAAACTACAAAGGGATGAAATAAGCAAAAACAAACGTATGGTGTAAATATAGAACAGATGTTGAGAGCAATATGTGAAACAGCAAATATGGAACTCTTACTCGGAGGATTTCATTGTAGTTTGGGTTTAAAGTCTTCTTTTTTACTGTGGTTTTTCTCTTTCCCAACTTGGTTTTATCAGGGAGAAGATAAGATTTTACATACCTGCAACATAACAAACAAATATTGCCTTTCTCCAATCCTCAACAAATCACTGGATGATATTGAACTTATATTACCGTGATATATGATAATGACTCACGGGTCAGAGCGGTTCTTTTTGATGTCGGCCACAGCCAGCTCCCTGCAGTTCACCACAAAGATGTGGAATTCTTCCAGCTTATGGATGTAGTTTACTGCGAACTGGATGTTTCCCTGGACTTCGATGTCACCAAAGTCTGCAGGGTTGATGCTGCTGGTGCTGCCACTCACCTGCTCATTCAAAATATGAATAAATAAATATGAAAAAAGAAAACACCATCCTCTCTGCCTTTAGCTCACTGTCATGCTCATATTCATTTGTTGGGATAATGTTTATAATAATCGTACATTTAAGTTAAAAGATAAATCTGATATTTGAAATGATTCCGTTCAACAAATCTCAAAACCAATATCACAATGTTAACAAAATCTTATCCTGTATCCAGCTGCTTCAGGAAATAACCAACCAAAGCATTTTTGATTTAGTTTTTTAAAGATTAAAGACAGAAAGGCCTCATATTTTTCTTAAATTTTGATCTTAATCCACCGTTACAAGACACATTTAAAAAAATGTTGGGGATTAAGTTTAAACTCAGGGGTGCACTTTAAAGTGTCAGCTGGTGTGGCACACAAGCCAGAGGCATTGTGTGTTTCATTTCATTGTGTAGTGAACTGTGCGTGGACATACAGAAGACGTGGATTCCATTCCCGAAGAAAGACTTATGTTAGACGTGGAGCTGCCCGTGTTTCTTCTCCGGCCCAAGTTAGTCTCAGAGGTGTTGTCGCTGTCTGTCTAATATGAAGAATAAGAAAAGTTTGAAAGATTAAATTAAAAACACAAGCGTGAAAAAAAACTTCAAAACACCAATAAGAACAAGCAAAGCATTTAGCTCTTAACATGCAGTTGACACAATTAATTAAACGGATTCTGATTTTGTTTTGAGCTCACTTCACTTAACTGCTGTGGGTGATTTACCTCGTCCGGGAGAAGAACGGGCATGGACATACTGGTTTTTATCCGCTTTGAGTGGGAGAGAGTAGATGCTGATCGTGGAAGCGATGAAACTGGAAGAAAGATATAACTTTTGAGTCTTGTGCAATGACCATACTGTATAATGATTATCTCTGAAGAGGCTGATCCCATGTTTGTGCAGCATTTGCATAGAGTGACACAACGTGTGGATATAAAGGAATGAGTCAATTTGTTTTACCATCATCCACACTTAAATTCATTTGCTCTCCTGAGTCATGATTAGCCATCTCTTCTCCTAAGAGGAAACGAAACAGACCATGAGACACAGCATTATTGACATACCCTCCTAAAATATTATTCAACATGATTAAGAGACAATGCAAGGGCATGAACATGGACTTGAACAATCATTTGTATTAAAGACCACATGCACAGAGTGTGAAGAATAAAGAGTTGTGTTACGTGGTCGTGAGGTGAGGTTTTCCACACTTTTAGATGACATCCTTGAAGAGAAACGTTTCAGAGCTGATATGATGGAAGTAGAGCTGTCCTCATGACCTGCCACAAATGACACACGATCAGCTCTGCAAAATAACCTCAGGTGTTACATTTTTCCAAGCAACCATCTAAAACTACAATCCCCTCTATCAATGATCAATGAGTGCATTTACAATCACACCTGAGTCTTATCCTGGTTTTTGCTTTGTCTTGGTTTCTCACCATTTGAGCCAGTGTGACAGGTTTCAGAAACATGTATAAGCTCCATGTACCATCGCAGAGTGATTTTTATTGGATTGCTCCAGGTATTAGATCTAGATTTCAAAAACTTGGTTGTGACCACGTTTCTTTAAATCCAAGTGAAGTTTTGTTCACGCACATAACATACCTAGGATACTTTGAGACTCGTGTGCATGTAAACACACTCAATGAAACGTCTACAAGCAAAACAAGTTATTGTTTTTGGTCCACGTTTAAGGTGAATATTCTTCGTAAATCATATTATCATTACACAAAATAACGGGAAACTTGTTAAAAATAACACAAGATCTAACTGCTGATTAGCTGCTTCCCACAAAACACAAATGGTGCATTAGCAGATCTTAAATCACATTCAGAGCTGTATTTAAAATGTTACATTGTATTGTAGACTCTTATATTAATAATTTTACACAGAGGAAAAACAAAAGAAACCAACGTCAAAAAGCAGAGCAGATTGTACAAAGGCGAACAAATTTTGAACTTGAAAAATCTCTCGGGAGGGGGGGGTCAAATCAGACTCACTGTGGTGTTAATGTGAAAACATAATGTGATTAGTTTAAAGACAACTAGACTGTTGTTTCTATTCATCTATCATGATTTTGAAGGATGAAATCAATAAATTAGGGAGATAATTCAAAAGCTCACTGCCTGAACTTGCCCGGGACAGGGACCCAGACCAGGGTGCAGTTTCTTGTTCAGGGTTTTCATTTTTCTTTTGCACAATCCAAGAACTGACTCTTGGACGATTCCCCACGCTGGGTTTGTCACTATGGTTTTCCTCAACGTGGCTAAGGTCACTCTGCGCTATGTGCAGCGCATCGCCCTCGCCGGTGCCACATCTCTCTCTGTGAAAAAGAGGCATGTGGGCCTTCTGGTGTGGACCAAGGTAGTGCTGATAATCCTCAGGGACAATAGATCGAGCAAGGCGTGGTGAATTCAAGCTGGAGTTCTCGGGAGCTTTTTTGGACTGCGGTGAAGTAGAGGGGTCGGGATTACTTTGCTGTTTGTTTACATTGTCTCCGTTAGCCCCCCTGTCCTGTGGATGTAAAGGTAGGGGACATGAGGTAAGGTCTTTGCTTGGTTTGAGGTCCGTCAGTGCCGCGTGTGAGGGACTCTTCCTTTGTCTCGGCGATGGGGATGGCTTCCCTCGTTGCTCTTCAGTCTTAGGGTCGATGTCTATCGTGAAGGTTTTCAAGGGAGAGTCCTCTGTCCTGGATCTTTTAGGACTGGAGGATTCTCTGGAAAGGACCCTGGGGTGACGAGTCTTAGACGGACTCATCGTGACTTCCTGGTCCTGGTCTTTGAATCTTGGCGTTTGGGATTTACTCTGACTTAGGGGCCTATCCTGAGAGTCTGTCACAGTCTCGTCTTGGTGATATGCCAAGTGTGTATCCCCATCATCGCCAGAACTCCTAGGGAGTGGCCTGAGACTGGCAAAACCTTTATTTATCACATTCAATGATTTCAAAACAACATTGGACTTGGATTTGAATACACATGTTTGTTTCTCTCCCTTAGACTCCCTGTTATCTAAGGATGCTATACGATCAGACTCTTGGGAAACCATTGTGTCACCAAATATTGAGCTGCTTGAGGTTTCCTTGCCTCTCGCAGAGATGACCCTTGGTCCAGTATATTCTGTTTCCAGGAAATGCTTAAACTGGCTGATCTTGTCTGTCTCGTCCTCTTGCGGACTGGAACTGGACTGTATGGGAGGACAGTCAGAAAGACCCTCCGAATGCTTTTGGCCATAGTTTTCTCTGGACTCTGTCGAACCTGTTAAAGAGTCATCCGTCTCTTCATATATGAGGATTGGATTGGCTCTGTATGTGCCGTCTTCATTTGATAAATTTACAAAGAGGTTGCAGTCACATTCCGGGGACAAAATCTTTTCTTGGGACCTGCCAGTGGTTGTTATTTCCATCCCGGCTGAAATGTTATTCAAGTTCTCCAAATATACCTGAGGGCCATGTGTGGCTTCTGCTTCGGGCTCGGAGATGTCTTCATGCCTTGCCCCCTCCCTGCTAAATACAATATCTGGACCGGTGCTTTCTATCTCGCAGGAAGCTTTCGGGTTGGTCAGTATTTCTGGAAACTGATTCGATTTGCCTCCTGTTATATCACGCTGTGTGTGTGCCTCTCCTGTGGTGACTGTTTCTTCCCAGGTGGTGTTTTGTAGTGCTGCGAGTTGTACCGTTCTGACACTTGCACGTTTATCTACATTCGTAGCTGCAGGAATGGGGGAGACATTGTGACCGTTTCCTAGTTTCGTCTCCTGTTTCTTCACCTCCTCTGTCGGCCGTTCCTGTGCCTCAATTATTTTCTCTTCCCGTCTCCTAAACATCCCCTGCAGCCTCGGTCGAGGCTGTGGTAGAACAGTAGACAAACTGTCTGTGCTCAAGCTGGCTGGTGGCTTGATATCTGAGGTAGCTTTAGCAGAGACCTCCGTGTTTTGTTTGGGCATCTTTGGTTGATAAAAGCTCTGTACGCTTGGCCACTCTGTGGCCTTAGCCTGCGAGTGATGGTCCTCTTCAGGCTCTCTCTCCAGGTGAACGGGCTTACCTTGCTCCTGCTCGGCAGAAACAAGAGTGGACTCTGCAGGGCCTGGGAGCTCTGCATGACCGGTGTGTTCAGAGACATCTGAAAAAGACATCAACCACCCCTTGGATCATTCATGTAGAGGAAACTGGTAAACACAGCACACAGTATAATACAGGTAAAACACACACGCACAGAGCGAGGCAGAGAAATATGTACAAATGGAAAATGTCGACGAAACTCTTCCGAATTTTGTGACATATTGCCCTCAACCAAAATATAAATATAATCTCTTATTAATTCAAAACTTTACAGGCGTTGACTTGCTGTCTTACCCAATATTCTCTGTCACGCTCTACCATGCTTTATGAAGTACATGCAGTGATGCATATAGTTTACTGCATGAAAGAATATGCAGATGCAGGAAGAATGGGAAAGTTAGTCAACGTATGGAGTTATACGCATGTCTGGTCTCTATGAATTAGTTGATATTGTAGTTGGATTTTTGGTCCACGTGTTCACTGTTGAAAAAGAAAGCCTTACCACCGAGTATCTGAAGTTGTTCAACTCTCTGCTCACACACGTTTGCCTCGTTTTCCTGTACGGCTTCCCCTTCCTGTGAATCCGCGAAACTGTGGTCAAGCGTGGGACTGCGTGTTCTCACATTGGCGCTGTCAGTATTGTTGAGGTCCCAGTTATTCAGGCAGTCATTGTCCATCTCGGAGGGAGCCGTGGAGTCAGAGTCCAGGACGCTGTGCTCGCCCAGTTCTTTCCCGTTCTGCCACTCGGCTTCACCCTGACCGAGCGTGGGGCTGAACCTCACCTGCTTCCTGTCTGCGCAACTCTCAGTGGGCGGGGACAGACTAACTGGATTCTGCAGGTCCAGGTGAGAGAACACCGTCTCAGCAGGGCTAGAAAGGGACAGGCGTTTGAGGATTCCCCGTGCAGCACCAGAGTCACTCTGTCCGTCTCCTTGTCCATCTACCTCAACAAAAAGGTCCTGAGGCCCGCTGCTGTTGTCAGGTGTTGCCATGGTAACGGATACATCCTGGGTGACCGAGCTAGACTCTGCCCCGTCACTAGCATAAGATATGGAGCTGTCAGATGATGGCATAGGCTCTGAAAAAAAGACAACACTAATTGAGTCAACACTGCAAATACTTAAGCAGCTATACTGCTTTATTATTTATATAATTTCTGATGTCTAACAGTTCCACCAAAGGAACATTTCCCCCTAAACTTCTAACATGGTTTCAATTCAAATACGTCATTCTTCTTTCCCTTCAACGTCTCCTCAGGTTGACACCCTTTAAAGAAACAAATGCACTAAAATACCTCACTTTCACAAGTGTTTTTATGGTCATAGTGTCTCCTCGAGGATTAGGTAAAACAGTAAAATAGGGCTGAAGCTTTGTTTCCCCTTCTTATCATATATTTTACCCACACAAACATTCAGCTTTCAGGGCTCCTGTGAAATATTTCCTGCAGCAACAAGTCATGCAGTACAGATTAAGGCGTTTGGAATGTCTTTCTCTGTAATCCTCTGGCTAGTCGGCATCATGTATTCGGACTGCCCTTCACTTTGACAACATGTGGGAAAAGCATATGGTTCCCCTGATCGCTGGAACCTTTCTGCCACTTTTCCGAATATGACAGTTTGAAAAGTCCTGCTCTGAAATTGCCACAAAAATGAGATGGAACAAACTTAGTTAAAAGTGTTAGTAATGAGATGCCAGTACATTCTTTCATTTGCCATGCAACCGGGGGTTCATGCCAACATGCTGTTCACAGCAAAGGTTGAAGCAGCTGAAGCTTAGTAAAGGACCCCTTCACCTGGATACCAAATTTATCTCTAAAACCAGACTTACTTTGGTATGAATGATAACGACCTTCACGATTTGTCCATCAAGTAACCACTCAAAACAGCATAGGATATATCATTAGACCACAATAGCAAACGATTCCACATACTATGAGAATGCATATTTAAAATGGCACAAATTGATATTTATATAAGGAACTCACCCTCGTTGAGAGTCTGGGTTTGATCCACTTCTCCATCCAGTGACTGACTGTCCTCTTCTTCAAGAGTGTGACTGGCATCCAGCTCGCTGTTGAAAGGATTTTTTCTCTGCTACAAGAAAAGAGAAAAGGTTTCAAGATTGCCAAAATGGACTGTTTTTTGTTCAATTATTCATAAGACCATTAAATAAGATATGCATGAGGTATATTTATACATTTGGTATGTGTCGGAGTAGGCTCCCTCTGCAGCTATGACAAACTGCACAGGTGAGCTGTGACGCTTCAGCCGTATCGAACACATTTTCCAGCTGACTCCACCCTACCCTACGACATTTCACTCTGGGGGCCCCAGGCAAAAAATAAACAAACAAAGCTTTTGACAGCGCGCAAGTAACATGGGTCCCCCCTCAGCAATTGCCTAGGTTGTCTGGGCGTACAATAAAGCTAAGAACATCCCTGGTTAGTAGATTTAAAAAATCAGGCCACCTTTTTCAGTTTTGTCCTGGGCTGTGTGTCTACTGCTTCACTTTTTTCCTCTCTAAAAACTCCTGACTCCACGTGGTGACGTATTGCCCCAAACCGACCACACTTAAAGCAACCGCGTACACCTGGAAATAGGACGAAACCAGCTGCAGCTGTGTTCAGGAGGTACATCAATTACATTTCTCTGCTTTGCACATTCCCCTGGCCATTTGTTCTGCTGGCTGGGCGTAGGTTTTAGTGATGATGCAGCCAACTCATCCACTCACCTGCAACACATTTTTCCACACAGGGCCCAGCACACACCTACTGTGGCGTTAAAGCACCAGTCTTCTGCCAGATGGTCATATATATCCTATGGTGTCCATGCACTTGCTGATTATGTCTTAGGTCAACTCTGTTATTTGGCCTACCTCATTTGTACCCTAGCCATTGTTCCTCCTCTGCTAAGGATAACCTGGATGCTCCCTGTCTCTCACTCACACTGCTCAGTCAGGGGAAGAATTGGTCTTAGTTTTTATTTTCAATAAATGTTGCTGATATGGACCAGGGGTGCACTTAGTTATGTTGTATTCTGCATGACACCTGTGAAACGGTGAAGTATGGACTTTAGATTCAACCTTTCCTTAAGTGACTGTGGTTCTCCACACAGGATCCTACCTTTGTAGGTGATTGTAAGTCTGGTTTAGTTGTATCAGGTGTTGGGTCACAGGGGCACTGCAGGTATCTATTGACATAAACAAAATATTATTATTTTTATTTTTTTATTTAAATTTGTTTCATTTTGATTAAGAAAATCAAAGTGTATTATATTCAACTAAGTCAGAAATGCAGTTCTGAATTTTTGTTTATATATTGTTATCGCTCCTCAGAGGTAGTGGAAAACAGAAACATGTGAGACCTGACCTTTTAAGAAGATTACTGGGAACTAGGGGCCAATCACTAAGCATCCATTTAGAGCATGCACTACTCCCCTGTGTGTGTCAGCCACATGGAAATAATCTACTCAACCAGTGCAGCATGTGATGTGCTGAAAAAAGATAACATGCATTGTATGTTTTCTTATTCTACATTGAGTTCAAAGTGCAAGGTTTGAAAATCTTTACCTGTGGGATTTAAACGTCAAGAGGCAAGATCTCTCTTATCTATTTGCTTATTGTACTTGATTCCTAATGGAGTGATGCATTTTAACAATGTTGAAGTGACACAACAAATAGCTCAAAATGAAAAGAGTACAAAAAATATAATCTCTTTTCTGTTATTCCTATATGTACTATATGTACTGTATAGTTAAACTCGTCTAGTCTCTTAATCTGAAGAAATCCCATGTGCATTTCCTAATCAAGAAATATACACCAATAGCAATTATTATGTGCATCATTTTTGGACTTTTGTACAAAAGACCATCCTTTGAAATAATAATTGTGAAATAAGGATCACCAGATGAATGCGGGTCTTTTTCACTCGTTTTCATGGTCATGTTCAAAATATATGTCTCTATAGCTGCTAAATGAGGAAAAGATGTGGACCACAACACAAAAAAATAAGTTAATAATAATAAAGGGTATAAATGTGTAGTGTCTGCTTTGGTTCTCTGCACTCACCTTTCATGGCTGGGTTGCAGGTGAGGCTCCTGAAGGAGACCGCAGAGTAAAGGTGGGACAAACACTTCTGTATTTTCACTGCTGACAAAACTGGACTGCTCAGGCAACATCTGAGAGAGTTCCACTGCAACACACAACACACATCTACTGTTACACAAAGTTGGCCATTATAACGATTTGTAAATCCAATGTAAATATATTTTCAACTAATGTGCGGGGATTTTTCTTAGTTACCATTTTCTTTTTAATGCTCGGACATTTCTACAATGATTATCTTGAGGATTAGGACGGCCTTATGAAACACAATGACTTGAAAAAAAAATTGGGGTACAGATATAGGGCCTTTTTGGACATTGCGGTGTGAATTTGAAAAGTGAAAAGCTGCAAGTGTTATTTGTCCTCCATTGTCTTAAAGAAAGATTATTACTCTGTTGAGCAGAGACGTGTTTCCGGCACATGATGCAAAAGGTGAGGAACGGGTAACACACACACACAGAAGACTTGCATAATAAGGTGCCATGCTCATTCTACAAAGTTCAAAAACGAAAGGGCTCATTACAGACTTACATATCGTGAGTGGCTTCTGTGTGTGCCTCATGGAGGCCATGATGATGTCAGAGCCATGGATGCGCTCCTGGTGACGAAGCTGCTTGGTTTCGTAGAACCATTCACCCGTCAGGTACTTCAGCTCGCCCTTGTCATTCACAGTCTTCTGCAGCTTCCTGGGTAAAGACGTGTCGGTGGGAAACGTGTTATTACGTATTTGACGTTTGCTCCTCTGCATGCCCCATTCTGACCTGCAAAATAAGGTCACACAGGTAGCACATACATATACAGTATGATATGTATGCCTTTGGCTAGATATGTATATCTCCTAGACAGCCTGGTCTGTCACAAGTCAACCCTGAAACACGAGATGAGTTAGAGCTTCTGCTGAGAATGAACCAGAAGGAACTCACTGGACACGGTGCTCCTCCGACTTCTTCAGCTCGGCGTCTCTTTTCAACACAGCCAGTATGCTTTCCTGCTCCTCTTCCGTCAGGTAACTCAGGTCGATCATGGTGACTGCTCATCTGATGCCTTTTGATGATCTTACTCGGCGACTAGTGCCTAAACATCATCACCGCCTCATGCAGTTCTTGAAGATCCCCGATGCCTCGCTATATAACGTCCTTGTCGGTGGTTTACACAACCCGGATGATCTGTGACCAATCTTGACCATGTAGGAAAAGGATCATTTTGAGGTGGTATTTGGGGAACTCCTTACTGCATTCACTCTTCTGGAGTTTTGCTAGTTGTGTATACGTTTTGCCAGGTCAAGTCTGAAAAACACAAAAGATTTCTCTAAAATGACTTCATTCATTAAAGTACTCTGCACTGCCTACATCATTTGCACTACAGACTGCCATTAACGTAATGCATTCACTTGCCACTCACACTAACATTAACCATCAAAACATAATGCCTATAACTCGACCAAATTCCAGTCTGAACACTCAAAAGCCAGGTTTTCAAAACGATCCTTATCAAAATACAACAAAAAATACCATAGAGGTTATGCGAAATAGTCAAAATGTCCAGACAACAATGGTTTCAAACCAAAATGTGTCACAAGCTTATATGAACATGCACAACAACCCCCCCCAGGAGTCTCCAGTTAACCTAACCCCAATCTACATGTCTAGTACCAGGCGAAAACCCACGCAGACACAGAGAGAACATGCAAACTCAAACTAAATCGCATATTTTATGGTGGCATCCTGGAAAAAGTTCACAACAACATGTGATGACCTGATAATCAAGCCACCACAGCAACTTGATAAAACATGAACGATCCTTTGCCTTTACATGCAATGCTCACACACTGATGACTATTATTCCTAAAGCACTCCTTTCTTTCTTACTCCCTCCATCCACTGACTCCATCTGTCTCAAAATCCTCCGTCTACCCCAAGGCAGGATGTAAGTAACAACGTGGATATGTCAACTGTTGATTAAACGTGTAAACTGTAGTCAAGCCAGCAGTGAAACAATGACATGCAATTATTCTTTTAAATGATAGCAATGGTAATTTGATCTTTTTCCATTTCTAAACCCAGCAGCGCTGCTCTATCTCCTTTATGAGAAAACGAACCGGCCAGGAATGCCTGCAAGTTCTAACAGCGTCCATGTCCACTCACATCAGATACGTCTGTCAGAACTTGTTGTAAATTTCATCTGATCAGTTAGATTAAAAAAAATGCTTCATTGTGTTGAAATGCCCCCACATACGCTTGCAAAAATGTTCTAATCATCCAGGGACATAATGCCATGTGACATTTTATTATTTAACGTTATGTTGCGTTCTGTTTTATTCATTATCGAAGTTAGGAGAGTTAAAATGGGATTGTATTCTTTACAAGTATTCAAACTGTGCTGTAAGAAGCATTGAAGAAATGTGCTGTTGGAAAGTGTTTAGGTTTAATTTCCTTATGAGGAAGAATGCCGTCTGTCCAGTTTCTATAAAAGGTAACATTTTAACACTCATTTCCTTGTTGCTGTTGCTGTGACTTCAGTAGTGCCGGACGAAGAGAAGTAGAGAGGATTTCACCTGCTACATTATACTGATTTTCTACTGCAAAAGTTATATTTGAACTTTTAAGTGTTATAGCTTTCTCACAATGCACTTTTAAAGCTGGGCAGCCGGAATGAACATAAAGCATATGTGGGGGATTTAAAAACCAACTGGTGACCACAAGTGTACTACCTCAACCCCTCGAGGCAGCTATTGTCCAGCGTTTTCAGCCGTTCTGCAGTCTAGCAAATGATTTCATTGTGCAGTCTGTGTGAAAACTGTCAAAAATTGTTAAAGATGGTTGCGTTGATGTATTTACAGCATCTAAAAATGTCATATACAATGTTTGTTACCACAGCAGGAAAAAGCGGCACACATTTTGTAATGTACAGCATCCAAAACTAATGCCAGAATACAGAGAGAGGGCAATGGTTGATAGAATATTCAATTAGCACTCCGTGTACGACTATAAGAGCCAAAAAATCACACACATTATTTTTCTTTTTTTCACAGTTTCTGTGCTGCCCTGTCAGGCTGGAATCTGAGTTCAAACACATCTAATTGGATAGCATGGATTTAAATGCCATAATAAGTTGTTAAGGAATCATGAGAACAGTTATGCAGAAACACTCCAAGATTACCAGGTTAAAATCTTCACCACATTACAATTGAAAGTTCAGCATAAATTCAGCATCTCAATCCATATATATTGCATATTGTAACATATGACACCTAGACATTAACACAAAGGAGTGTAACATCTAAAATCTTTAGTTTCTCTCAGAGACATCATTTGGATGAGAGAGGAATGGTTTTCACCCTCTGCTCTCATCTTCTACCCAACATTAGACAGAATAGACAGTCCAAAAGAACAACAAAAAAACACAGACCAGAGGAGAAGTGAAGTGCATCATCTACAAAAAACACGGTGTGCTCACCTCTCACTCGCTCCTTGCTGAGAAACAACTTGTTCACCACTCCAAGATACAGAGCAGGGGCACGAGGGAGGAGCCAGGCCAGCAGAAAGCATCTGGAGGGGTCCGCCTCCAGGTCGCTCTGCTGCGCATTACACTCACAGGCCTGTCACTCCTGTGAGGTATACCATGTGCTGGTGCCTCACTGTTAGACATATGTATTCATTGTTCCACTCTCTCCAAAGACTTTGAATGGGTTTAAAGTTGTTTCCTGCTCTGAAATATGTCAAGAATGCAGTGTTTGCTCGTTGACGGTTGGCTCGGTGAATTTTACTATCTACTACTATTACTATTAAGACTGTTACATACTAACATACAAGCACAAAGCAATTGGGTTGACAAAATAAAGCATAGGACAAAAAGTGCACCCACCAATCATCGGATTGATTAACTAATGGTTTATAAATAACATTTATAAATAAAATTGGTAAGTTAAAGCAGGGATTTATAAACAAACAAAGAATGAATATTTAAATAAGTATTAATGCAGTAATGCCACATTTCCATAGAAATGTTCTCTTTTTCATTTTTTTAATTTTTGTATGCTAGTGAACTGTAGCCCCCCTAGTGATCTTTGAAAGGCAATTCACTTATTCTCAATACGGAGCTATGTAGTATCTAATAACTTTTCTATAATTAAATGCAACGATGGGCAACTGGTGGTCCATGGGCGGCATGCGGCCCCTGCCATCGCAATTTGCATAAAATCAATACAATTTGTTTCACAGTTGTAAACAAGCAAGAAATTGGTATGATAAACTTTGAGAGCTTACAGCATATTCAGTTCTTTTCATTAAATGACTTGCTATAATTGACAAATTAAATTATGGGGTTATAATATCCAACTGAGGGAAGGGGATGGTCACAATGTGGCCCTGATAGTGTGGACACATCTTTTGTGGCCCCCCCTATCCTTAATGTTGCGCATCCCCGCTCGAGAACAACATTATTCAAGTTAGCATATTAATGAATTTATCCTATCATATTTACATATTTTGCTTTTGTTTGCTTGTCTTCTACTGTCTCCGCTCTTACATACAGTATTAATACAGCTGGATTCACAATAAAGCTACTTGTTTTGTAGTGGGTAGTTTATGGAGACAAGTTCACAGGGTTAAAAAAAAAAAGAAGTCATCTCAGTATCATTGATGCTCCATTCAACCGGACAAAAACAGAAGGGCTTTCCCAAGAGTGTCCGTTTGTCTCGGAGAACCATGACAGAGCACATAAGTGATATAGCAGAAGACATGTCGCACACAGATATTGAAAAACCACTGAATAATGTGTGCTCTTTGGCCTGTAAGAGGACAGACAAAACGACTAGACAATTTTATGCATGGATTACCTGTATGATGTAAGGAAACTGCGATTGTCTTTATCAGCCACGCATACTGTAGGGAGTGAAAGTGCTGAGCACATATACAGTATAACACTTGCCTCTGAAATGCAATGGCCCCAAACTGCTTATCCTTGGAATGATGATAATGAGGATTGAGAATGAGCTGTTCACAGCTCCCAAACAGAGTACCACACTTTACGTCCGTTCTCCTCAACATGAAAAAAAAAAATCCAGATAACAGAGCAGATTGTTGTACGTCCTGTAGCTTTGAGCTGCTTGCCGATCTGCAGTTTCATGATTTCATGGTGTAGGTATTTTTTTCCAGGTACATCAGCTGGTTAAAACATTAAACACCTTAAACGGCTCAACAAACATGTTCATCTACTTTTGTTTGCTTTCCATGTCCCGAAACTTCTCCTTGAAAGCCTGAAGGGTTTTTTTTTTTAAACACACGCACCAACTTATTCAAATGTAGTGGCAGGTGTGTGTTCGTACAGAGCAGGAGAGTGTTTTCCCTTTACCAGTTATCAGAGATGTGCATCACAGACCCTTTCCCCTCGTATCAAATTGAACACTGATCCCACATTTAAAAGTGTCTAGTCCATAGTGTGTTTTGTGTTTTATATGCGGCTGGACTCTGCACGACTCACAGTGTCGAAAAAGAAACACTTCTCTACTGTGGCAAGCACAATGCAAACAAAATAAGAAAATGGCATAAATAAACTAACCTATACTGGCTGGGGAATACTAACCTATTTATACTTACTCATTTCACTGAGCACAGACCTTTAGATATTTGCTGGAACACTTGACACCTGAGCACAAGACGGACAGGTAAAGACAAAACATTAGGTATGGGGATACAGCTGAAAACAATCAGGGGAGCAAACGAGAAGACATCAGGACAAGGAGTAAAGTTCACTGTAAAGACAGACAAGAGGTATGTACAAAATAAAACAGGAAGTGCGTGACAAGACTAGAAAGTGACTTTAACGTAACGTAAAGACAAGACTAGGAGGAGACGTGGCTAAACGAAGACCAGGACATGAACCTAAACTAAAAACATCTGAATTGAAACACCAAGCATGAAAACTGACATATTCTACGGGAGAGCACACTGTGGTATAAACACATGGGGGAATTTCGTAAACCTTTCAAGCTTTCATGAGTTGTTTAATGTCTAAAATGTTGTGGATGTGTTCCTTAAGAATACACTGGTGTGAACTGAAAGCAAATATGCTCGGGAATAAAATTATTTTATTAACATAACACGTTTGTTTTTTGTGTGCGTGTGTGTCTCCATCAGCTACAGCTTTAGACCACAAGATGGCAGTAGAGCACCATCTTTTACTGACGCACACAGGCTGATCTATAGATATCATATTTGGCTGAATTACAGAGCTATCATCTCATTGCACATTCTAAAAGTACAAAGTCCATGTTGTGTCATAGCTTCACGAGAGCTTCACTGGTACTCATTACACACACAAAAATGTTGACGCTTCAGGGAGGCATTTCAGATATTTCAAAGATGCATCTGTTTTGGTTCACTGATGTGTTCACTTGTTGTAAGAGTCTAACATAATTTTTAGACACTACCAACTTAGGATAAGCTATTTTGCAAGTTCCCTTTTTTATGGAAAGACATTACTGTTTAAACTGCTCATTTATACGTCACTTTAGCTGTTTAAACAGACTGCGGATTTATTAGTTATATTATTTTAATTTCTATATCTTACTCATTAGGATTTTTTTAAGTCTGTATGTTTCTGCCGTTGTTACTTTTTTTTATGAGCACCGTTTTTCTGTTTTTCTGTTTTTCTGAGCACGGTCGAGGAGTCTAAGACCAAAGGCATCTGCACTCTGCATTTGTTGAATACATTCTCGAATCTTTAATCTTCTTGAATCTCGGTCCCAACAGACTCTGGCACAGCAGTTGGTCACATCTTCCTTTTGACAGTTGCCACTTCATTGTCTTGGGTTTAACTGCATCAGGTGAAAGCCAGCCAGGAACATCAGTCCAGTATAAAGCTGCATTATTATTCTGCCCTCAGGCACAAACAGGGTATTTATTTATTTTTATTTTTTTTTATCACGAACACTGAAGCAAATCCTCCACCACCTACCTCATTGGGAATTATCCTCCATGTTATTTCCACAGTGGCTCACTGTAATAAAGAAATGGATCTGGGGCTGCCACAGAGGAAGTGGAGGGCACTGGACCAAACTGAGGCTATAGAGAAGATGACATTATTAAACAAAATGTAACTAGTCACTCACTTCCCTCACGTGGAAGGTGTTCATGTTTACAGGTTTTATTGGTTGTAAAAAAAGTATTTAGAGTGATTGAGAAGAACATTAAAAAAACTAAAAACAAATAAGAAGTTAATATAAAGTGGCTGTTTAGCAGTAATAATGGGAAAAAAGGAACATTCTCAGTTTATTTTTCTCAATAAGCATGTTGTGATTGCTTTTAGCACATTCAGACAATACATAAAACAGATAAAACACCTGCTAAAATATTTGCATGCATTTACTGAAGTCAAAGCTCTTTTGGTTTAAAAAAAACGTTGTTTTTTTGGCATTTTCTTTTAAAATCCAAATTTCGAGGAAACAGTTACAAGTTGTTTTTAACCATCCCAAGAGTCAAATAAGGTTAACGATGTGAAGACCAAGGGGAAAAGGAAGGCCTCCGTTCAACAGTGACGCTTTATTAACTTGCCAATTAATTCTGTCATTAAGTCAGTGTCTCACACAAGCACACACTCTCATCTTCCTACTGCTGAATCCAAACTAAGGGGAAGTGCAGCGGCGCAACAAAGAATCCTCTTGTTGCCGGTGGAGAGGCTTTGCCAGGCAGGATGCACCTTGTATATAAGGTCACTCTTTGTGTGTCCATCTGATGCACGTAGATTAACTGCTGCACCTGTGGGTTGAGACGCAGAAGCGCCCACAAAAGTGTATAGCCGACATCCCCCAAAGAGCCAAAGACTCCACAGCTCTAAAAGTCAGTCTTCACAAATTCATTCTAGGTCCTGTTTATTTTAACCCTGATATTAAACCCCGCACAATTTTACATCATGAGCATTTCTTCTCTGCAAATCTAGCAGCCGGTGCCTACGTATGTAGCATTTTTATTTATCCATCCATCCAATCCAACCAGAATAAAGTGAGGCACAAGTGCTGACCACTATACTACAAAGCCATCCTCTATTTATGGATGCTAAATTACACCCTACATAACTATTTTTGCTTCAATTCCACACACATACATTCTTAGAATAGTCATGTTGAACCTTTCTTTGTTTACATTTCTTATTCTTATTCTCATCTCTAGGTTGGGAGTAGTGAGAAATAAGTTTAACTTTCTTTCAACTTCAACAGTCTCACATAAGTACATGTAGTAGTGGACATATATTTACACATAAGAAAAAAAGTAATAAAATGGGATGGACAATGGGATGTCAATGACAATGGTCAAAAATATTTCCTGGTCTGATAAGTAAACAGATAATAAACAATAAACAAATAATAATTAGTTAGGAAACAAAAATACATAAATGTATTTTAATGAAAAAATACAAAGGCAGAAAATCGTTTTCTAAAGCTTGCACTTTATTGGAAAAAAAAAAAAAATCAAAAAATATAATCTGCAGGGACAATGCAACAAGTATGCTTGGTTAATGGATTAAGGACCACTTTCATCGTTCTACACCTGCCCCTTCTTGTGATCAGCAGGATCAGTTTTATATACACAAAGCACCGATCAACAGTGCTCTATTCTCCTGCACAAACTGGACCTCACTGGCCTCAAACCAACCTGTCCCCCACATTACTTACACACCAGGCTCCCCCTCCCTCCCTCTCGCTTATGAAAACATGATCTAAGCACGTAAGGGACCCTGAACATTCAGGTTGTAAAAGGACAACCGGGAGCTTTGTTAAACGGGGGAATAAATGGCATGCCTACAGCATAAATGGAGTTCCTTTCCAATGCAATGCAGCCTCAGTTAGAAATTTTAGGGCTTTCGCATGATGTGAACATTTTTTCTTTGCCAAATTCATAGAAACCAGTCCCACAGATTTGATGGTGTTAGTTCATTCTTACATTGATACACATCCTCAGTGTGACCCCCTCCCCACCTCCAATCATAATTGTACAAGACTTCATGGGAGTACAGAGAATATTTAGTGCCCCAGCTGCAAAACTGGTCATCTCTTTAAACTTCACATTAACTTTTTTTTTTTGTTTTGTTTAAAAAAAATTATTCTCAATCACTCCAAATCCAATTCTACAATCAATCATATGTATGTATACACCTGAAGACCTTCCATGTGAGGGAAGTCAGTGACTAGTTACACTTTGTTTAATAATGTCATCTTCTCTATAGGTAATCATAAATAAATACAAATAATAACATAAGGAATGTCTACTGCAAACGATACATAAAACGACAAAACAAAAATGTGTGGTATAAAGCGGAATTTGCCATTGTTTTCTCAATTTGAGGATGATTTGTGATAGTAATCATGACTGAATAGAGGCAACTTTCCCAGTTTCACTTGGAGAAAGAGGATTGAAAACATACAAAATCAAATGTGTGACAACAGGCCACTTAGTTTTTTTTTATCCATTTACACAAACGGTAATGTCAGAAATATCTCCTTTTAGGTGTTTCTGTTAGTCCAGGACACAGTGGGGGCTGATGGCCGTCCACATTATTTGAATGGCAGCAAACATACTACATTTACTTTGCTTCTTCTCCATGACTTTGACATGACTGGGTGGGCACAACGTCCACGGAGATGGTCAGAGCCGCTCTACCGCCGTGATTCTGCTCAAAGTCTGGCTTGGGTCTTTTGTTTCTCAGAGAAGTGAGTTCATTTGGAGCAAACTGCAGGTTCACTCCGATAGTTGACTTTGTTTAGAAACAACTTTAGTTGGGAAAGACTCCCTCTTCTTCTCAGGTTACATAAACTGCATCTGGGAAAATCAAGTGAAAAAACAACTGCGTTAAATCTTATTTTTCCAAACATGGGAAATAGATGCAGACCAAGTCTAGTATCCAGACTTTAAATTCCTACCCTTTTCCCTGTTGGAAGATTGTTTTGACAAATAGGGCTGAAGTTCTATTCACAGGACACGTTTTTCACAGGGTCACTTCTGATAGTTTCTAGGATTATCATTATAATAAAATGTGTGACTGCCAGAGCCTTAATATTTCTCTTTTCTCTCATCTGATGATGCATGTTGTTTTGGTTCCAGGAAGTTGAGGGCATTTTTTGAAATTGCTTTTGACTAGACATGTTTTAAATGATATGTTGTTTATGTCCTGGACTTACCAAAAATGCATGTCCAAATGTAACTACAAGTGTAAAGAACAGGATAGGCATGGAGAGCCTGAAGCTGAGGCAACAATCATGTATTACAGAGGAGTTGACCACAGAACTCCATCTGGTTCTGATAGGCTGGCTCACTAAGATGTAGACATCAGTTACCTGTGCACCTGGGTTGGGACCAAACGGATTGGGCGGCCTCATCACCGGCTGGGTGTACATCATAGTGGGCTGTGTCATCATCATGGAGCCCATGTGAGGAGGCTGGGGGGGAAAAAAAAATTGTGGTGGATATGCTGCTTTTGTCTGACATAAACATAAAATGAACACCTTAAATATGTATGACCTCCTGATCTTAGTTGAACTAGGATTCTTGTGCTAATTCTGTATTTCATCGTATTCCTCTCCTCTGTTCATGAAACATCTATTGCAAGTCTCTTCGTCCTGAGATGGATCCCTCCTCTATGGTTGAGGTTTTTTGGGGGAATTTCTTTTTTTGTAAATTAATNATATGTTAATGTATGTGTATGTGTAGAAATATTTTGAGAATGTCTGGTCTTTCTTCAAAGAGAGTGTTGGCCTTTAATCATAAGACTTAATATTAATGAGTGTACCCACAGCTATAGAAAGACCAAAGTGCGAGTGTGTGAGTGTAAGAGAGGAAGTGGCATCCTCCCAGCTGACTTACCATTGCATATGCCATCATGCCTGTGGGTGTGGTTGCAGGGAAGGCCATGACAGATGGAGCCTGAGGTGATACAAGAAACAAGTTGACTCCAGCTAAAAAAAATCAGGACACGGCCATTCCCAGATTATATCATCAACAGTTTTCAAGACACTTTGAAATTGTCACTTCGTTCGACGAAAGCTGTCGGGACTAAAATGAAGTAAATCTATAATGGGGCTTGAATGAAACCAAGAAGCAAAAGAAAATGTTATGATGCTGCACCCTTTGAGATCTCTGAATAGTTGACATAGCCAATGCTCTCTGCAAATATCCTGTCTGCACTCTTCAACAAGCTGTATTTGACTTACAGAGGGCAAAAAAAGCGAACAGTGGCACGCACCGTAGTAATCATTTTTAAAAACAAAAATGGAAAAGCCCACGCCACAACGAAACCAGGCATAAAACGGTTCAAGACACACATGTAAAGAAGAGCCTTTACACGAAAAACATCACAAAGGAAAAAAGCATTTACAGAGAGATGTTATTATTGAAAACAAGAACTTGAAGGCTCTGGTGAATGGCTACATCCTTTTTCATTAAACGGCACAATAACATGGAGAAGTTAAAAAAAGTAAAACAGGAGTGTGTTGGGTCTCTTAGAAGTATGATTATTGGCAGGTGCAAAGCTCCTTGTGGAGAGAGATTTAAGAGGGAAAGAAAGTGGAGACTTTGATTGCGATAGCTCTTGCATTGATGACAAACCCAGATCTGTACAACGCCCCGACCTTCTAGGGAAGGATACGTTTTATTAACTATTCAGTTTTTGGCAAGGGAGGCACAAGTAAGTCGGACCTGCCGCCTGTGCCAAAATTGGCGCTTTTAGCACAGACCGCGGTTGTTTTGGCAAACAAAGAACACTCTTTCAGAAGTTCTCCCTGCTCTTAGTTGCGTTGGGAGGTAACAGCCAGCGTGTGCGGATATGAGAGAGCCTTACCATTGTACCAGGGTTCCAAGTGGTAGAAGGTGCCGTCTTGGGTATCCAGTTGGTTCCACCTGTCAGCTTCTTCTCACCAGGCTGACTCCAGTGAAGATCACTATGGATATGAAGTTCAAGAGTTAGTCATGGTTGGTATGCCATGTCAAGGACTGAGAAAAAATATTAAGTGCACTCACTTCTTTGGTGTGCCGTTGCCAATTCCTAGATCTGAAGAGTAGAGAAAAATGTATTAAAGCACAGCCATGAAAATAACTTAATTGAAGTTTTTCCTCAAGACACACTTTAGAAAACAGACCACACTAAATGCACATTTTCATACAAGTTCGACTTGAATGTATTTTTTGTGTATATCCATGCTTTTATTTTGTAAATGATCAAAAAAAACATTATTTTTGTTGCAATGTAATCAATTTGAATTATTCATTTACAATTTGATCACATATTTGAAATTTTGAGGTCACGGTCACAATAAGGGAACTTACTGCCAACCAGATTGGCCAGTGAGGAGTCCAGGTCATGGGACACAAGTTTGTTGGGCTGTTGGCCGTTGGGAATCATGCCTTGACTGGGTGAGGATGCTACTGTGGGTTTGAGGATGCCACCTAAAACATCTTAATCAAACGGGGGTCGTACAAAGGGAAAGGAAGGGAGGGGAGCCCAGAATAGGTGAAGACAAAACAAAGAGACAAACACAAAACAGTACGTATAATGCGCACATAGACAAAGAGAGAGAGAGGGGGGGGGGGGGTGGGGCGGGGGGGGGGGGGGGGGGTGTTGAGCGTGGATGGAGGCATTAAGCACGGCAAGCCTAAGACTGTGTGAGATGTGTGCTGAATCAACTCACCCAGTCATGCATACGCCATGCAAAAAGCCAAGACCCAGAGGAGTGTTTAACCCCTCGGACGAGGGAAAGGAGAAAAAAAACAAAAAATCAAGAATGAGATTGTGAGCAGCCTAAAAACCAGAAAGGGTGTACAAATAAGTCTGTGAGAGATCCAGGGTACTTGATGTAGGATTTAGAATCATAAAGATACATTCACAAAATTAATTCGGAAAAATGTTTAAATACACTAATGAAGCGAGAGTGTTAACCGTTAACCTCAGTCACAATCAGGATATATTGGGACACAGGGACATTGTGTTACAAAAAAGGTTAATGCAATGTAGAGGTCTTTGCAGGCTTCTGGCGTAAAGGGCAAGATTAATTTCTCCTCCAAACCTGAAATATACAACAGCTTTGAGAGGTTCACCATAAGTGTGAAGATCAGTATGATACCCATGACTCATGAGCATTCATATGATAGTGTATTAATGACCACTGAGTCACCAATTTAACAATGAGAAAACATCATTTTCTGTACATGTGCATGCTAAAAAACAACACTGTTATGACACAGCACAAGCAAATGACACGAGTAGATGTTCAAAGATGACAAATACTAGGACAGAAAGCGCTACATCCCACCTACATCACTGACTAATGCTTATGCAGTGAAATGCGGTTAAAGTATCGACTGTATTCTGAGCACATCATTGAAGGATCGATGGGCAATCAGGTCAAATCTCTGGATCGTTGAAATAACTTGACTTTGGAACAGAAACGTTGGCTGGTAAATATGACAATTTATAATCATCTAACTAGGACAATAGGAAACATTTCTTCTACTACACCATCTTTTCGACTGAATAGTTCAAAACAGGTTGTAAAAGTGAGTTTGTGATTAAGTACAACCATGCAAATGCATCAACACGTATTAGTGCTTTAAGTTTCCATATGACAAAAGTCAGATTGTTTTGTCATGATAAAGAAACTGCACTTTTCAGCCTTTCAGCTCCCAAAGGGAAATGAGTAAAGAAAGTGTGGATGTGCGCATTTACCTGTAGTATCCAGGTGGTTATTGGCATTAGTGTTGTTGCCGAAAACGGAGTCAAAGTCAACATTAAGACCATGAGCGTTCTGGGGTGGCTGCTGCGGCGTTGGGGAGGCTGTAAACCCTGGTCAATAAAAGCAGATAAAAACAATCTCTCAAATTCAACCTTAAAAACAAAACATTTAGTGCATTAAGAGGCCAGCGATGTTACACTGAGTAATTCCTTACACACCATCGGATCTATACTGACAAATAATCCATACCTTATCAAATATGTTGTGCAGAGTTAATACCATAAGGAAACCATACCAATGCTATTGATTCATATTGATCAGCAGGGCATTACATCCTTCAGGTTAAGATTGACCTTTGCCTTTGAAGGAAAATCCTTAGTGAAGGACAACAAGCACTTGCCTGAGAGGACACGTCACAACAGCCCCATCTATTTTTTGTGTGAGCGCAAACATCACTGGTCTGGAATTTATTCATCTTTTAAAGATTTTACTTTTTCTGTTTTTCTAGAAACTTTCCACCTGTTTGGTAACAAGGGAAAATGAGTGTGATGATCGGTGTCTTCTTTGATGTGTTGCATCATTTAGTGAGGATAAGTCAATGACACACACAAAAACTGAACATTAAGTCAGCCAAAGAAAATGAATCGACCACTCTTGATAATTGAATACTTTTCTCTTTCCAGGAGACATTCTCTGTTATCCGATATTTACAATCAGTGCTTAAAATCACTCCCATTTCTTGTCTATGCTGTAAAAACCACAATGTCACTCTGATAATTTTCCCAGATTATTTTTTATCACAAATCAGTAAGCTTTATCAAGGGTTATCGATCAACCTGGTTACCTACCTCTGAATAGACCAGCTACAGCAGGGGGCTCAGATTGGAAGAGGGTGGTATAAGGGCTAGGCCCACAGAAGCGGTCTGACACACAGAGAAGAAACAGCAGGCAGGCCAAGCACCAGACGGAGAGAGAAGAGGAAGGAAGAAAGGAGAAAATCATGTAGATATGTGAGCAGAAAAAACACAGACGTGAAAGAGCAGCAAGGCAGCCGAGCAACTGTGGGAAGGGCTGTTTAACAGGGGGAAAACTAAGACAAGGAATTGCAGGACAAAAGCAGAGGAAGCCAGCACTCATCACATAGCTGGCCTAAATACAGGGTAAAATTAAGGGCAGCACCAAACTAGTAAAACAATGCAAACTCATACCCTTAGATTTATAGGAAGCAGGGAGGGAGGGGTGTTCGGCAGCAACACTCTTTGAATTGCTTTGATTTAACCAAGAGACTTCATGTCAATGGAGCTCGACAAAAGTCACAAATAACACAAGAATGATCAGGATTTGCACATCAGCCAACTAACAGCCAGACAGGTGTCCACCTTAGTACCTGTGATAAATGTCTCTATCTGTGCACCGGTATCAAGATCAGCTGCTGTGGGAGAGCTGTAGTCAAAAAAAGGAGAGTAATGATCTGGAGAAAAAAAAAAAAAAGCTGCTGATAAAGATGGACATTCATAGAACTGAGCTCTGGTCTTTGAAATACAAACATAAAGACAGACTGTAAATAGGAGATTAAACAGCCCTAACATTAAATAATGTTAAGAGATCCTTCCTTATGGAAGGAAGTAAATATTTGGAGGAAGGCAGCATGCCAGGTCCTTGATAGATGCGAGTGGTGTCAAGAAACTTTATGTTCTTACCAAATGACCCCAAACCAGTCATGGCCTTTCCTCTATTTAGTCTGTCTGAAACTCCATACACCACACTCATTTTAATTCACATAATGAAATGAGCTACAGAAAATCCTCCACCAGGGTGATCACTTTATATTGTTTATCTTTTAGTGTTGTTAAATCAATTCAACACTTTAACACGTGTTAAAAAAAAATCGAATTTGTATTGAAAAAGGAAGGATATACAGCAAAAACAATCCCACCGAACACTTCATGGCTAGGCGTCCGAGAGGACAGACTGCCAGCGTCCGAGGACGCCGTTGACGACTGAACGGCATCGACAACGGGCATTGTGATGAAAGGGTTTGAGTTTGGAGTGGATTCCTCCACAGCTTCTGCAGCATAAGTGAAAGGGTCTGAGTAGGCAGAGGGGGGGGACAGAGAGATTATAATGGAGAGGAGGGTGAGAAAAGTTAAAAAGACAAGTTTAAAAAAGTGCATGCAAGAATACGAGTAAGGTGAGAATACCAGTGAAGCAGATGAGGGAGATTTATACAGCGACAGGCCGGTGTGATACACTACCATATCAACCCAAATGTCAGCTGGGACAGTCCGCTTTATCAAGTCCTGTCCACAGGTTTAGGACTTCCATTATCAGTGGGGTCAGGGTCCTTCTGCGCTTATGACAAAACTGCCATGTTTGGAGTGGTGTGTTTTTACTGTGTGTCAACTTGGTGAACCTTGCATCACCTTAATGCAGTCAATATAAATTGTAAATATGTCAACTCTAAATGGTGAAACTTAACGAAACTGTGATTATGCAGCCAACTCAGAACAGTCTTTAAATCTGATTCTTTTTAGCTTTGCCCACACTCGAAGCGGTCTGAAATATTATTATTATTATTATTATTCCGACAGGCTCTTAAATTACACAAGAAAACTCTGCTATTATGTGTGTCAACTACATTATTGACCTACCTTTTGATATGAATCTCAAGTAAAAAGCACACAACATTTTAAAAAGATACGAGATAAGTTTTCAACTGCAACTTTGCTGGCAAAGCCAATGCCCCATGCCAGGACACTTCAAATCCAAAAAGTGTTTCGTCGACTACGGGTGGGCGGGGGCAGCTTCACAATGTTATGTCACGTTATGTTAGATGCCACACACTTTACTCAGAACATTTGACCCAAAACACGTTTTTCAGTGTCATGTTCATTGTGTGCGATGTGAAAACATCCGGTTTCCACACAGTTAGAAAAAGTAAATGTCAGTGTCTTGGTCAGACCTGAAGCCCCACCACGCCAGTCAGCTGACAGCGATGTCAGCCTAACACGGAGCACTATAGCGACCAACAGCAACAAGTCACACTGCCCTTCGTTTCCATCACTGTCTGTACTTTGATTAGTTTTGGGGTTAGGACATTTTGAAAAGATGATATTTAGTTTGTGAAGTTTACGGGCACTCACACTGCTTCCCTTGCATTGCTCTGTGTACTGATTGACTCACAAAATGCAGCTTGACAACCAAATTGTGGCATTGAATCATTAACTTTAAGGCCAGGGCCCTGCATTATGCAAATCAACAATATGCGCTCATATTTCTCTTATGTCATATCAAATTCTTGTGCAAGTTCCATTATGTACATAATGCTACAGGAATATGACATCTACCGATATATTTTGCAGTCACCTAGATATGCTTAAATGTACAACTTATTTTCCCATTTAAAAAGCTGACCTGCAACTACATGCATGTTGTTTGTTTTTTTTCTCTGTGGTACTTCTGCAGCAAACATAATGATCAGTCCCCTTAAACACTTAGACAAATGCTTTGAAATATGAATGATCTGAGAGTATAAATCAGGTAGATTATGCAGATGCTGTTGCAGATGTTTTACACTATGGATTAAACACAAACTACAGTTCAAAACAATTCAACGGCTAACAGTAAAAATGCTTATGCGTATGTGTATGCGTGGATGCTGTGTGGAGCTCTAACCTCCCCATGAGTTGGTGTTGGAGAGAGGCAGTGGCTGCTGGAAGGCTGGCTGCAGGTCCAGAAGGTCGCTGGCTGCCTTGTTTGTGCTGGAGGCAACAAGCAGAGAATAATGTTATGGAGGATGAATCAGTCATTCATTGACAAAACACTAAACTCTCACCTCAGTTCTATCAAAACAAATAACTACAACAGTCCTAATATAAACAATAAATGTTACATGTTCTGCTCCCATTTTTAACAACAATAAAGTGGTTTCAGTTGTATTGCATGTGCTTGATCTAATTTATGGACACAGTAGTGTCCCAGTTAAAGTAAAAGACCAATATTCCTATGATTTTAATGGACTAAAAAACTGTAAAACTATAAAAAAAAATATAGAACAATCCTGCTTACTATAAGGACCTGCCGTGACCGGGTGTCACCCCCCGCTCCCTTTAAATGTTCTGCAAAGTTCCTTTTACAGCTTTATCCTCGACTTTAACTCCCATTGATATAAAATAAACAGTTGAAAATCGTTGCAACATATCGGGCCATCAACTGAAAAATTGTCACGGAAAACAAAGTGTTCAGGATGTACTGGCAATCATCCAGGGATATTACAGTGATTTTGAGGGTTTTGAAGACAGCCCACAAAGATTTTGAAAACCCTGAATAGACTCCCAGCAACAAAGACATGGAAGATAATGAGACTAGCGATTCTCTGGTGATCCACTGCAGTCTCGTGATTCAGACTGTAGTGGATCAGGTGATTTAGATGAAGTTTACAGGCTCTCACACTGCTACCCTTGCATTGCTCTGTGTACTGATTGACCAGATTAGCACAACTCTGTTGTTGACCAAAAGGGTCTTTCAGAGGTACTCACAGTCCATTAAGACAATATGTCAAGGGCAAGCCCCACCCTTGGGGATGGAACATTTGGGGCAGCTGGACTTCCTCTGAAACTTCCTTTGAGGTCTATGTAGGTGGCACTGGGGAAAAAACTGACTTGGCATGAGAGATGACATTGCAGTCAAGCTGTGTGAACTCTCCTATCAACCCAAAACCACAAAGTATTTGTGTGCAACTGGTCTTTCCTTCAGCACCACTGGTGCTTGATTTTCTTCAGAGACAGATTTAATCTGCAGCAGCAATATGTTGACTGTTTTTTTAGCTGAAAGATGAAAAAAGTCTTGCCAAGAGATGGAGAAGATCTGGTGATGCCATTGTGGAGAAAGAGAAATGCATGGCCATTGTCTAGAGCAGGGGTTTGCAACCTTTAGCATCAAAAGAGCCACTTTGCCCCCTCGTCCACCAAATAAAACGTATATGGAGCCGCAACACATATTACCTGTACATCTCTCTAACTTAAACATTAATTAATTCAATAAAATCTAAAATAAAATCAAAGCTATTTGCCACCCTGTGCAATAACGTTTTATATAGTTTGTTATAGAAAAACAAGTTACCCTCAGTCTTTTTTTTACATTTCTAAAGCTTTTTTCTGAACGGGTACCATAAAGATAATTTCATTTAACACGGAGCAGCATAAACGGTCTGTGTTCAGTAGCAAGTGTCCCTGTTAGATTTAAGTGAAGTGGTGCAGCACAAAACAAAAGTACAGATGTTTTATGCTGTTTTAGTCTGTGATCTCTCCATGTTTGAAGGGATTTACTGTGGAGAATTTCAGTAAAGAAAAAAAGAAAGAAACTTTCTGCAATTAAAAAGATTAACTGCATTTATCCATTCCTCCAACTTAACGAAGAGTTAAGTCTTGAAGAAATTAAGAGTCTTCAGCCTGTTCATGTGTGCGCTGCAGCAGTCTTAGGCCCCGCCCTATTGCTCTCATGGTTAGGACTCGTGATGACGGCGTTCCCAAGCCAATACTGATCAACATCCCACCCCTCCTGTGAGGGTTAATTAATGCGTTTAAGTGATAATAACGGGTGTACTTTCCCATCCCAAAATAAAGATTTTATTTATTTCAATTTTTTTCCATGTTTTCAAAGCTACAGGGAGCCGCAGCAGGCTCTGGAGCCGCAGGTTGCCGACCCCTGGTCTAGAGATATGACAGATCTGTTACCGTGACCTCATCCTACTGTACAGTTGACCCTCAATGAGTGATAGTGTGCAATTGCTGTGGTCTGACCTGTTGGTGGAGCTGGGGGTGGAGAACAGGTCAATAGCAGGGGCTGAGTTGATGGTTCCACCCATTGAGGCATCCGGAGAGGAGTCCGTGGCTGCAGCAGGATTCTTCTGGAGCTCTTTCTGACGCTGCTCCTGCAATAATTTGGAGGCTAGTCTTGGCTCTTGGTACTGATGGATATGGGTTAGTCGACCTATTGCCAACTGCTTTTTAAAATTAATTTTTTTAGGTTTAAGTTTACTGACTTAAGACCACTGAACACTATTGACTGTTTTAAGGAAATTCCACTTTTTCATTATGAAACAACTCACAGATGGATTAATATTGCATTTGCAAATTCTTTTTATAATCCTTCCCCATTACATTTTCAGAAAAGTTAAGTTGAAATGTATGTCATTTGTAAGTTGAAGTATTAATAATTGTATTAGTGTCACTAGTGCAATGCGTTATTATCAGTGAAATACTTATATTGCTATTTGACGTCCATAGTAAGTTAAGTTAGTAGCGGAAGGACGAAAACGTACTTTCAATGATCTTAGACGCGACTGCTCTTCTTCCAGGGCAGCCTGTTTTTCCCTCTCATCTACTTTGGTGAAAGATATACCAGTGTTGGCCAGGGAGGAAACTGCATTGGAGAGGGTGCTGGCCCTAAATCAAGGGACACCAAAAACATCAGGGTAAATGGAACACTTAACACTTAAATTACATTAAATCAGTTCAATACAATGAACTTGCACAAACCATAGGCCTGGATGGCAAGGATAGAAATAAAGCAGACCTACCTGCTGGCTGCTGTGGAGTCTTTAACCTTTTTTCCCTCTAAAGAGGCCAAGTGCTGTTCCAGGGCCTCCAACAGGCTGCTGGGGGCCTAGCAATTAATTTCATTCACACACATTAGTTTTTAAAGGATGACAAAACACTGAAGCATGCTAATTTACTGCCAAGAGTCCACAAGCAACTCTCAGACACAAAGACAGAGAGTAAAGTTTGAGATACTTACACAAACTGTAAACTGAAAATGGAAAGGAGGAAGCAAAATACAGAAAATAAAGGTGGTAACAGTCAAAATATTATTAAGGAACTTTTTGGGTGAAAGCTAATTTAATTCTGGTTTATCCGTTTCAGTTAAAAAGACGATGAACAAAAGAGCATCTACATACAGATATTTTCTACATAATGCAAGCAACTCAGCAGCTCCCTCACTACAACCCTCGATTCACACCTTTATTTGCTGTATGACGTGCAAGGTCAGAAACGAGTGGGAGCTGCAAGGTGTTTGGAAAAGCAATCATATGCTCATGCGATGCCCGGCTGGCCGGCACAGCACTTGGTTAGAACTGTTAGGCCTGAAGCTGCAGGTGAATAGCAGCCTGTGAAAGGACAATAATAGCCACATGTTGGAGCTTCATTTGGAAGTTCACTAAAACAATTAAGCATATGTAATGAAAGCGTGGAATTACATCTCCAGATGAAGTATTACAGAATGTATAGCAGTTTAGAAATTTTTTAGTTAACAATAATAGTATATTTTACTAAAGCTTCTGCGATAGTTTCTCAACTAACTCGGTGTCTGACCGTGAACCTGGTAGTGTCACTATGCTACTACATTAACTCCAATCACCTAAATTAGGTAGAAGCTATGTAATGATCTGGAGATATGAGTATCGGGCAAAGTAATCAATAGAATATATCTACTGATCAAAAACTTGTTTAAACTCCCATAGACGTTTACTATGAACAGATTATAAGCTGTTTTCAAATGTGTTTAAAAGTCAGTTGACCCAAAACTGACGATTGAATGTGGATCATTTTTGTTGTAGATCCATTTCAAACACAGTGGAGGTGCGTGGGCCAGGTTTTGTTTAAGGAAAGCCAGCAAAGAGAGGATGGGTTTCAAGTTAATGTATATTATTCAAAGTCATAGCAAAGACGTCAAATGGTTATCTTTAGGTACTGCGGCTAGGCTTACTTGAGATAGATCTGGGATGTCACCTCGATCGATCCCAACTTGCTGCAGGAGAAGAAGAAAGACAATCACATTTTAGATGTGAAAAAAAACGACACGCAATCCAAATGATTTTAGGTCGGTTTCCATCCCTAATTGGTTAATGTGAAATCATGACTTACCTCTGCAACTTTGAGGAATTCTGAGATTCTTGTCATTCGTGTAAGGAATTTTTTGTAGATGTCAAGTCCTTCTTTGCACTGGACCTTCCTCATGTCAAAGTATTTCTCTATTTAAAAGGGAAAACACAAACTTTTGACGCTTTTAGAATTATAATTTCTTCATGACATGTAATGTTATAGGAATAATATTTCCTCTAAGTAAAATGTTACATGTTACACTAAGTCTAGATGTTTTACATAATGGGATCATAAGAACTGGGAAATAGTTTACAGCTAGAGTTTCTAACTAGAGATTCAAAGAGTCTTCCTAAGTTACTACAGTATGCAACTGTCTCTATTTATTTTTAGTATACTGAAAAATTCGAATTTTTTTGTCTGAGACAATGTGAAAGTGAGGCAGACAGTCTTGCCTGTTAAAAGCTGAGCGATGCATGCTGTACATGCTAAAATAGAACAAAGCTAAAGGTACAGCATCTATGGATATGGAAGGAAATAGCAAGAGCCTATTATAAAGATGGCATCTATATGGTTTTCCATTTTTCTGTAATGGAAAAGCTTACATTAACTGGGAAGGAGTTAATGTGCTGTCATTCAAGCATTCCCCAACAGTCACTGCCCCTTATCATATGTAATGACCCTCATGCACAGTCCAGACAGTAAATCTACAAGGCTATAACAACACAAAAGCTTGTTTACCCAGAAGGTTGATTATGCCCTCATTGTAGGCTGCAAACAAACGGATTGCGTCTTTGAACAGAAGCATGAAGGCTGCATTGATCACACCATTTGTCAGTTCATTGGCATTGACCTGGAAGACAGTCGGAGGCGTTGACAACAATCACTTGGTCACAAGAATGAAAAATGCACTTAAATATATAAAAAAATGTGACAACAAAAAACTCTTCAGGCAATGGTGAGCACCTACATTGAAATCAAGTAAAACATCCATCTGATTTTGGATAATCGGGATGGTTTTAAGGAGTTTTTCGGTGTTCATGGTTCTCATCAATCCATCAGACCTATGGAAAGAAAAAAGGAAAATGCTTTAGAAAATCGAATGAATACGCTGTTGAGGAATCTTTATATGAGAACAGTCTTGATCGTCATTAACCAAGTATTCTCTGCTCACAGTTTCATGTTTGAGTAATCATGCTTGTAAATGGTTCAGAAACAGGAACTTTTTCCCAACCCCAAACAGAGCAGCAGAAGTTAAATGCTGCATATGCAACTTTTAACAAAACTGCCATTTGAATTGTTCCCCATTCAGAGTTTTACAACCCTTATTGATGATGGGTGATGGAAGTGAACAAAATCATACAGGTTTGCTGGATTAAGATCAACACAAACACACCCGCCTGATACAGTGGAAGCTAAAAAGGAAAACAAAATCTCCTTACCCTCTTTTCACTTTTGTGAAATCAAAAGCGACTTGTCTGTAGGACACAGCCTTCTCATTCAGGTAGCGGCTATACCTCCTTATAAATGTTGACATATCATAGCCTTCATTAGAAAGAAAAGAAGTAAGGTAGAGAAGATAAACGCCACAGCAGTGTCAGGGAATACTGGCTATTTACTGCACACAGTATACAATGTCGAGAATATACCTTGTAAGCCACTTTTGTCCAAAAAGTTGCTGAGGTTGAATAGTGTGTTCCTTGAAGCCAGATACTGTATAAATCTCTGCAAGAATAGAAAAAGCAGGAGGAACTGTGTGTGCCTGCACATGGGAAAATGAACCAGCTAACAGTTGTGCAATTAACAGCTTCAGTTGTTGTTATGTGCCATTTAGTTCAGGGGCTCCCAAAAAAACGAGACACCACGGAGGTTGTAATGATTATCAGAAATCAAATACAGTTTTAAAACAACATTAACCCTTATACGCAAATATACAAGATGTGTTTAAATTAAAACCATGTAAATAACTTTATTATCTAAAAAGTTTGGGAACCCCTTATTTTGACGTGGAAGCAAAGTTGTTGCTGAAATCCTGACCTCATTGCCGTAGACCATTAGCTGGTGTGTGGTGGTGAGGGACTTGAAGACAACCACCCAGCTGGTGTTGGTGGTCCTCTCAAATAGCGTGTCGGCCAGCTGAGGGATGTTCACGTTCATCTCATTTGTGCACTGAATCAAGTCTGCGCGAAGGGGAAAGAGAGAAGTAAGGATGGGGTGGGAAAAAGAGGGATGGATCGATAAGCCCATGTTATATTTAGACAATCATTGCATAAGCATCACACAAGGTTGATGCTTAGTGAAAGCCAAGATTTTCCCCATATGTCTTTTTCCTCCCATTGTTTTCTTTTATCCGTTCATTTTCACATGGTCCCCGGCACTGTATTGACAATAGTCCCTAAATGAACTAATGCTTTAAATCTTATTCCAGAGCATAGTGTATTTGGCAACCTTCTGCTGCTGCAGTATTTGCATATAGAGCGGGGACATAGAGAGCCAATCAAAGATCAAAAATGGTCACAAAATAATTATTGGGGAGGCATTTTCATCCATCTAAGAAGAGGCATCTTCCTGACGTTTATCCCAGCTGCAGCCGATAGTCATAACCGTTCATTTGGCATTTGGTGTTCTCTCATGAATGATGTTACGTCTGTATGGCAGAGGCACATCCATATGCATAGAGAACTGAAACTACCTTGTGCAATAATCTTCTCTGCACTCAGTTTATCCCTTTTATTCATCACCGATTCCACTAAGGATGAATGAGTACAGCGCGGGACAGAGTTGCTAAGACAATTAAAAAAACAAACATACATGGAAGAAAATGAGCATCCTGGTACTGTGATTGGATCAGATATTTGGCACTTCTCAAGTGGACCCGCTCTGAATGTAACATGAATGTGTCTCCTGTGAGAAGTTCTCACTTTTACTGATGAGGTTTAGCAAATACTTTGGTGCAAAGAAATGTTATATTTTTTGCTCAGTTTCAGTGTAAAAATGTGTCTGTTGTCAAAAGTATATATATTATTACATTATATACTGTATATTGACAAGAGTGTTTGTGTGTTGGGGCAAACAGTCCACTTGTGGTACCAGCTCTGAACGGGCTCTCCTTACTTTTTATAGTTCTACCCCTCAGTCACTGATTTGTGGATTGACAGCACACACATACACGGCTTGGCCGCCATGGCTAAGTGCCACGACCATCTGTCCTGAAGTGAAAGCAATGCCTCCGGGTTCCTCTTTCTATCAAGGCCATGGGATTAATCTATAATGCCAGACCTAATTAGACTCCCTCATTTTCTATATCTTGAAATACACAGATAGCCCAGCTCATTGCTGTATATATTCATAACCCTTAAAGAACGTGAAATACTTTTTTTTTGTTTCCTGCCACATTGTAAGTTGTCAGAAACTGTACCAATTCACTTTCTTAATCTTGGTGAATCCTTTATCATATCATCATACAGACATACACAGCTTTATAAATCTTTAAAAAATTCGCAGAGGGCCAGATCAAACTGCACAGCTGGAGGGTCTGTGCATGCAAAATTCATTTCACCGGAAACTAAAAACTAAATTCACCGGAAATTTGAGGCCGTTATCTTGGCTCTGATTGGCCACATAGAGACAAGCGATGTACCACCAAATATGTTCTTTAAAGACCAAAGGGGGTGTAGATGGACCATATGGTTGGCACCTACGTCTGCAAGACCCAAACACAGAGGTGGCCCATGGTGCCATGGCACATACTTGACATTGCCACCCTGAATGATTACACCCTTTTTACGGCTCTGCAACCTGAATTCAATAGTTGCATTACCAATACACGACCACTCTTCCTCCTCCTCCTTCCTCTTCCAGGACAAGTGATTATTTAGTGTATGTCAGGCATGTCCAAAGTGCAGCCTGGGTGCCAATCAAGGCCTGCGTCAGATTTCATATCACCCGCAGCTTCGGTATTAAAATATTATTATTATTTATGGCCCGATACCAATGTTAAATAAATGATGAAAGTTTAAGATGCTATTCCCCCCCCCCGTGTTGCCAACTTGGTGACTTTCTCGCTTTTTCGAAATAGAGCAGCAACAAATCTTTGCACATTTTTCTGATTTTGTTTGAGATCTCATGGTGGTTTGGTGACTCGGATGTAAAAGTACGTATTGTTCTGCAATTATTGTCCTGAATGAGCAGCATAATGCAAGACCGGAGACCAACAACGTTTCTGAATACCGTCACGATCTTCTTAATAGAACATCTTTGGTGGTACGTCTCTATTTTGGCCACTCAGAGTCAAGACAACAGCACCAAATGTCCGTGGGGGTGACTGGTCGCGATGGGGTGGGAGACATTGAACCCCCATCCTGCTCTGTGCTGCTGCAGGCCGTTTTTCAAAATTGCAGGTAAAATTTCTTTGCACAACTTGCACTGTTGCAGGCAACAAAAATATAGTATTTCACACCCTGCATATTATCAAATATTTGCATATAAATGTCTTCATTTTGTACTTTTATAGTAAAACATGTGACAGAGTTACTTGATAATAATCCCAGTTCTCTTAAATGTTTCACCATCATTAGTCAAAAAAGGTGAAGCACACAATTTTAATAAATATTTAAATTAATGTTATAAATGGACAGCAGCTGCGCCATTAATTGTTCAAAAGGGTGGCCTGGGCGGGGCCCACTGCAAATCTCTGGGTTTCCGTACACCGTCTAGTACCGTAGCGTACCAGGGGGGAAATGCTGTCGGGTGCGCACAATGCTGTTCCCGTGTGTCGATGAGGAGTGGGGTGTACTAAACGGGGCCCCTCGTGGGGAAAACTAGTGACGGCTGCGGACGGCTCTGATGTGGTACTGGGTGTTTGGGGTGACCAGGATTCAGCGTGTGGTGGGAGGGGCTGTGTTGCGGTTCTAAACATTGAGGGCTGTTTACATGGGTGGTCTATGAATCTCCACAGTGTTTGCCAAAAGCCGCACAAAAGGCTTTTTGCTCTTTACATACACAATAGGCCATCCATGTGACAACAAAAGGCTTTTCAGATGTAACTGAACGGGCTGTGGGCCACCAACTTTCTCCACTGCTCTTCCTGAAGCTTCTTTTGTACAAGAACCAGTCATAACAAAGCAAAGCTCTCGTTCATTAGATGGGGGTTGTATTGTATTGAAGCATAAGGGTGCTTGATTATGGCAAAAAATAATCTAAATACAAATAACTTTAGATCAAATCATTTTACGGATTGCACCCATTAAACAAGAAGTTTTTGCTAAACTCTTCCTTAAAGTATTTGAAGTGTGATCAATGTGGATTTCTAGTAATAAAAAATGAATTAAAAATGAGGATACGTTGCCGTTTCAAAATAAAGAACCAGAAGAAGCGATAAGTGAGTGCTAATTCAGAGAAAAACGTACTGCACATAGCTATACTATGAAGTAGAGCGTGACGATATAGGATTTTTAAAACAGATAAATAACATCTGTGGATTTATATCGCACAGTGTGTGTAATTATTTAGATCTCAACAACACAACATGACATACTGCAGCTTAAAACTTTATTTGTTTAATTATCATAAATGTACTTAAATATTGCCCATAACATGGTTGAAGAATGCATCTTCTGTTTCTTTATTAACCTATAGAACTTTTACACTTACATTAAGTACAGGGTCAGGTGATAAGCATCAGTTATAAGTGGAAAAACCGCACTGGTCCAAAGGACCCTTATGATTGGATAAAAACATGCTCATTGTTTGGGTGCTGTTCAGTCTCTGATGAGGCTGCAGTCACAATGAGTGTATAATAAGTCAGTGATTCATTGGTCCCTAGAAAAATATGAACACACTGTAAATATCAATATATAGTGTATCAATTAATATATCACTTTGCAATATAAACAAGATTTTCATACAAACAAATGATGAAGGTAAACTTTAACAGTGCCGAGATTTCATCGAGTTCCAAAAAGTCCTCATATCAGTGACTGTGGTTTGTTTATTTTAACTCTGTCTTTGTTGTTAAATGGTACTGACTGACTTGATCAACTGACTTCCCTAAAATCTATTGTTACTGATAGAGAACTGAAGTTGTTCAACACTAAAGCATCATATATTTCCCTTAATACCTTTGCACAAGAAATACTGCTCTCGACTTATATCACATTTTGAGGCTTCTGTCAGCAAAGTCCCAGACACGGTGTGCTACATAAAAGATGTGTTAGACAAGATGACATTTTCTGCTTTCTTTTATATGTGGGCTAAGCCACAACAAGAGCATAGTGAAATGTCACTAAATGCATCGCAACAAGAAGTCGATCGTACCCACACAGTATGTGGGCTCGATTAGCCTGCATACATTTAGCCCAGCCAACATGCTCATTCTAGCGATACATTTCGTGAACACATTTCTATTCTGCACAGAGGCATCAGCGATATATAACAACTATATTTTGGTGCAAAAAATTGGTTTTGTAACATCCAATAAATGCACTAAGAGTGAGACTGAAAACGGCTGCATTACATCTCTAATACGTCTACCAACAAAAAGGTTAATTAAACCCCATTAAAACCCATAAGGCATCAAAAACGTTATTTGTCAGATACAGACTGCAGTGTGCAAACCACTAGAGAGGAAATACTATTTGAGGACCCACTGAAGTTTCATTAGTGATCTGTGCAAAAAAAAAAAAAAAAAAAGGTTTCTTTGTAACACATTAATCAGCACTTTAAGGTTTCACTTCAGTTCTGGCAAAAAATTAGGCAAAGTTGTTTGTTTTTCAATATTTTTTTATTTTTGATATTTTGGTGGTGGCAAACTAAACCGAAACTTGCCCACCAGAGGGTCCATACGGCTGTTGATTTTTTTCCCGCTGTAGTACACACGTATGTACCCAGAGCTCTCTCGTAGCATTCCCTGGCTGCTTCTCTTTCTAGCTCACGCCCCGAGAACACACTTCCACCACTAACTGACTGGCATGTCGCTAGGACTGTCAATCAAAACAGTGGTGCATTCTCTTACATCCTATAAATTACAATTTAAACGTTTAGAAGCACTCTTCTCTGTAATTCCTGCAGTAGGGAATTTTGGAACCATCGGATTACTATGTTGCAACAAATATGTTTGCTTGGTTTTATTAATTTTGTGATACAAGATATTTAAGGTATAATAATGAATGCTATGCTATGAAAGCTCTCCTATTGGAGAAATATTATTCAGGTCAAAGGGGATATATATTTAATATTTTGGAATTTTATTTTGGTCCTTAATTATATGTGAACAGTGAAAAAAAGATTTGTGTGGCAGGGAAATAAAAGGTGTTGACCTAAAGTTTATAAGGCCTACTGATATATTCACTCATCTTCTAAAATCGTATTGAATATTTTTAAATGCTTCCCACAGCAAATATTGGTATATGTGATAAATAAATCAGAAACCATGTAATTAATAACCTGTAAAGCATGACTTCAACCTTTTTTTTTTGCCTTACATGTGCATAAAAACTGCTGGTCAATACAGCTACATGTGGACCGTCAGCGGCTAATGACTCAACCAAGAACAAACTCCCACTTTAATGATCACTTGCAACAAACACAAGGCACAGAAACGGAAAGGCTGCTCACCATCTGTGTGATATCTGCAGACAGCTGTTAGCCAACATCTGTCCCCTGACTGGGACAGACTGATAAAAGGAGGATTCACACCGTGTTCAGCAGACTCCATGGCCTCACGTATTGTAGCCAGAGATAATATATCTTCAACAAACACAAACAGATCTCAAAGCAATGCGTCTTTCTTTACTCTGTCCCTCTTGCAGATGTGATATCTACTTTCATCTAAGGAATGGAGAGAGAGCCAACTATCATGAATCACGTCAGACCCATAAACTGAGGCAGGTCTACTTTGACTAACTGCTAAAGGTGCCCTTTATGAGACTACCACAACACAAGGCTCCGGCTATATTCTACAATAGTTATCAGGTCTAAATACGTTATTTGTGCTGTAAAAACTCAACCACATACAACAAGTGAATAAACACAAACAATATTAAGTACACACTCTACAACAAAATGTCAACCCCTGTAACAACCTGTAACTTGACTGGCATTCCAGTGGCCAGTCAAGATGCTGATTTGATCTCCCATTTGATCAGCTCCGAAAGGGGGTCGCATTATGAAATGACTTCCTGTTGGCTGTTTACCCCTGGCAATCCAGAGCTTACTTAGGGAACTACAGAAACACTTCCTGCTTCAGGAAATGTCAAACCCTGTTACCATCCCGCTACACTGAACACGATGTGGGCTAAAGTGCACAAGGAGGCCCTGTAGAGCAGCGGTCCTCAACCTTTTTTGTGCCACGGACCAGTTTAATATAACCAATATTTTCACGCACCGGTCCTAGAGGTTGCGGAAAAATATGACAAAATAATAATAAATGAAATAATAGACCCACATAAAAACAAATGTGCAACACGTCTTGACGTGTGAAGAGGCACAGACGGATGTAATTTGGAGATAATATGGCAATTCTTCTAAATAAAATATCTTTCAAACTCCGATAATCAATCAAATGGAAATAATGAGCACTACGTCGGTGCGGTCCTCCGCCTCCCTCCCCGCAGAGCCGCGCGTCTCGTCTGTTTCTCCCGAAGGAGACGTCGGCTCGGACCCACCTGCGGAGGTCTGAAACGGGGGGGACATCCGTTCAGTCGTCCGGCTACCCCCTCATGGGCTCAACACACACTCTGAACACACAACCACGGCTGTGTATCCGCAGAGAGCGATGCAATGCTCCGATGTCATTACATTGAAAAGTTTAGACCCTGATATAAGACAACCCCTCTTTTTCAGTTTTTTTTTGGGAAAAGAAACACGTCTTGTATTCGGGTCAATATGGTACTTTTACTTTAATTAATTCTGTGCGGCCCGGCAGTAGTGTGTGTGCAGGCGCATATATAAAACAGGCAATGGCTGTGGGTACATTCATTAGTATCCAGCCAACTCTTTTAAGATCAAACATTATTGACTGGCGGTTGCAAGAACGGTGCATTAAACAGGTGTTGCTTCCTGACCTCTTTGCTGCTCCAGAAGAAAGCACAAGCATGGTGGTCGTTTAATCGTGCAGTGCACTACATTCAGCACAGCCGGTGAATAGGGCATCAGCACGCTTTTTACGGACTGTCACTTGATGCCACTGCAGTCACATGCTATGTGCAGGGCAGTGCATTCTGTGCATGGAGGGGGAACCCATGAGGAAGGGCCTTTGGGAGGGTGCAAAGGTACAGATTTATATACTGATTGGTGCATCTGCCATCTACCACGTACAGATAGACATTTCTGAAGAAAAACAGGACAGCCACCACCTTTATTATTATTATTATATATTTATTATTATTATTATACAAGTTATTTTAAATTATTATTGTTGTTATTATTTATTAAAAAAACATTTATTTTTTTTTGCTTTTGTAATTTGACTTTTGCTTTGCTTTTTATACTCTAGCAAAAACTATTTCCTTTGGGATAAATAAAGTCCTATCATCCTATCATATCTTATCTTGACCTCAGTTGGGAGGCCCATGTATTCTTAAACAAGGAAGATCTGAGAAGCTTAACAATTTCAGCATAAGGCAATCTTTGTTCTCCAATGATTTATTTAACATGGGGATTTAATTCATGCCTTCTTCACTTTCAACAATTAAATTAATATTTGAAACGGTGGCCATTTCTAAAATGAATGTGCTCTATATCAAGTTTTGATAATATTTATGGAATTAAAAAAGTTATACATTAACAACAGCATGAAATATTTTAAATGTGGTCATAGTTAAAACTTCATCAGGGCAAAAACCTGCTTTGTTTCTCTGCTATATTCAGTCAAGCTGAAAAAATGTCTCAAAATAAAACCTTGTTCCACTTCAGAAGGCTTTCAAATCCTCTGCTCTAAATATTTTACCGTTTCATAAAAGTAGCATTTGACAAGTGTGGTTTGGAATTTAGCATGAGAGTCTGGCAAAATGAAATGATTGCCAAAAAGAAGCGAGTCTGGCCTTATCTTATAATGTTTTTCGAGAAATGACCCCAGAGTTCTTGATACAAATATTAATTGTTTAACAGAACAACAATGTGTCGTTGTTGTTGAACATAGTTTAAGTAGGCAAGCATAAAAATGCTGCCAACAAAGGACCAGATGAATCCAAACCCACAATCTACCCATCAAACACAGGTGAAACATGAAGGAATTTGTTCAAATCTCCACAGATTTATTAAATTAGGATCCGTATGTAGGTCAGAGTCGTGGAACATACTGAAAGTGCTACCTTTGGTGACCTCACACTGAAAATCTATGGAAAAATGGTTCAAACAGAGATAGAACTGGTCAAGAGTGTCTCAGTACTTCTTGCTCTCAACATTCTTTCCTAAAATAGGCACGACCAGTCAATGCAATTGACGGAATTGACAAAACATCAGTTTAGGTTTCAAACTTTTTCTTACGATTGGATTGCTGAGAAATACCAAATCGTTGTCCCGTTAGTGCATTCACGGCCTTTGCTCAATCTTTGTTGATCCACCTTTGGCAGCAATTACAGCCTCAAGTCGTTTTGAATATGATGCCACAAGCTTGGCACACCTATCTATGGGCACTTTCACCCATTCCTCTTAGCAGCACATCTCAAGCTCCATCGGGTTGGATGGGAAGCGTTGGTGCACAGCCATTTTCAGATGTCTTTAGAGATGTTCAATCGGATTCAAGTCTGGACTCTGGCAGGGCCACTCAAGAACATTCACAGAGTTGTCCTGAAGCCACTCCTTTAATATCTTGGCTGTGTGTTTAATGTGGTTGTCCAGCTGAAAGAAGAACCGTCGCCCCAGTCTGATGTCAAGAGCGCTGTGGAGCAGGTTTTCATCCAGGATGTTTCTATACTTTGCTGCATTCAGCTTTCCTCTATCCTGACTAGTCTCCCAGTTCCTGATGCTGAAAAACACTCCCACAGCATGATGCTGCCACCACCATGCTTCACTGTAGGGATGGTATTGTCCTGGTGATGAGCGGTTCCCGGTTTCCTCCAAACATGACGCCTGGCATTCACACCAAAGAGTTCAATCTTCGTCTCATCAGATCAAAGAATTTATTTTCTTATGGTCTGAGGGTCTTTCAGGTGCCTTTTGGCAAACTCCAGGCAGTCTGCTATGTGCCTTTCAGGAAAGGGTGGCTTCCGCCTGCAGCAGAAATTGTTCTCTAACCTTCCCAAGATGTGTGCCATGAGACTATCCTGTCTCGGAGGTCTACAGACAATTCCTTTGATTTCATGGTTGGTTTGTGCTCCGACATGCACTGTCAACTGTGGGACCTTATATAGACAGGTGTGTGCCTTTTCAAATCATGTCCAATCCACTGAATTCATCACATGTGGACTCCAACTAAGCTGCAGAAACATCTCAAGGATGATCAGTGGAAACAGGATGCCCCTGAGCTCAATATTTAGCTTCATGGCAAAGGTTGTGAATACTTATGTACATGGGATTTCTTCGTTTTTTATTTTTAATAAATTAGCAAAACATTCAATGTCATTATGGGGTGTTGTCTTTAGAATATTGAGGAAAAACATGTATTTAATCCACTTTGGAATAAGGCTGTAACATAACAAAATGTGGAAAAGGTAAAGCGCTGTGAATACTTTCCGGATGTACAGTTTTGATTGCTTAGCATGCTGTAACATAAACTGGTGTAAATGTGTTCTTGAAGGTGTATAACGTGTCATACACCCTCAAGAGACAACATTAACCACACATTTAGAACAAGACTAAAACATTAAAATGTGTATGAACTAGAGCTGTAACGATTCTGAAACTGAGACAGAAACTGCAACACATCTAATATCCTGATTCAGGAAAATGGAACACCTCAACCTGCTGCCACAGTGCAGGTGCAGCCATTTGTGCTCACATTATCTCAATAACATAACACATCAAATTCTTTCCCATTTCCACAAACACATGTACATCACAAAATATGTTTTTTTAAATTTAATGTTGAGAAAAGTAGGTTATTTTGTAAATATAACACTCCTATTGCATGTTCTTTTAACTGCATGACACCTGAGACAAGATCCACACTTTCTAATGAAAAAGTAATAGCATGCAACCCCTAATTTAATTATTTATGTAAAGCCAAGACGTAATTCAGATTATTTTAGTTAATTTTGTCAGATTTAAGTTTCTGTGACACTGATTGTTGCTGAACACACGGGAATATGTGCTTCTAAATAATGCATTACAGACCAAAGGACAATTCAAGTATCAAAGGTACACAGTCACTGCAGATGTCATGTATTCATTACCTCATGAGAGACCTTTGAGCAGTTAAACAGCAGTGTGTAATCAACCTCAAATAATGGCAATTACCTAAGACAAGGAAAAATGGAGCAGCCATGTACTTGGGCTAGCCACTCTTTAACAGCAACTCTCCATGGAGGAAATGCCATACATTACAGAACTGTGGAGCTACAAAGACCAAATATCCAATAAGTCAAATTTCTGTAGTTTCATACTCTCTGCTGGGGTGTAAACTGTACTGAACTACCTTGCCGCAAATGTTCCCAGAAGCCCTTTTAAAATGACTTCAAACAAACACACAGATTAATACGCTAAAGCCAAAAACAGAGCTTGATTTGTATCTCTGTTATTTTTCCCATTTCTGCCAACTGCAGTCTCTTTAAAGTTATGCGACTGAGTTCATCTAGCATGCCAGCGTTAAAGAATGCTGTGTTCCAGCACAAACGCAACATAGTCTGTGTAAAGGTCCATATCCCACCTGCAGTCCAGACAGTAGGAACACAGGGGCTATGTGCGGCTGGTCAGGAAACTCCAAACACAAGTGCACCCTTCAGCGATCTTTAAATACGTCTGACCTAAGTGAAATTTCATGCCAAGCAGTGTTTCTCTAGATTACCAAGGATACACTTCAGTTCAACAGCTCAACAGAGGAGCAACACGTCATCCAGTTGTCTGGAATCAGAAAGGTCACAGAGACATGGTCCCATTTTGGCATCCTCCCATTAGCTGAAAGCAGTGCTTATTTAAAACAAACTAATGTCAAAACATCAAATAGAGTATGGAGGTGGATTCTGCACTGTGTCAGGGGGTTGCCCTCAGTAAGTGGTGCATTGTTTGTAGGTTAGGCCGGTTACAAATACAGAACAAACGGAGTGAGAAATATGCCGCCACAATTCAAACTCCAAATAACTACGACGAAAATAGCGGGGTATTATTTCCATGTTGGACAGACGTGTCATTGACAACTTTACAACAGGCTGTCTGATGTATGGCTTCTATTCAAATTAAACTGTGAATTTGCATACAGTAGTAGTCACACTTCATGTCTGATGTGAACCAGGACCAGAGTACTGCCAAATTCTTGAGCCTGCCTTGCATATCACTTGCTAGGCTGACAGGAAGTACACCAAAACGTAACATAGTATCATCCTTAAGAGAAACGACATGAATTACAAACTTGCAACATTTGAGAAAGAAAATGCGATGGTCCTCATATTCTAAAAAAGAGCAAGATTTTCAGTTGTTCAGCTGTCTAAAAGTCGTGAACAACTTACAATATACTATGACCATGACCTTACTGATGAACATTTTGTTCATATTGGTTCTCAAAATTAGGGGGATGCATGACATCTAATTGCAACTTAAAAGGTATGGATATAAAATAGAAAAGCAGATAAAGCAAATGTCCATTCATCAAATAGAATGGGGAAAATAGTTATCAATGCTTTTTGGACTAAACACCCCTTAGTCACCTCTTACCATCCCTTCTGCTTTTATTGGGTTTGTTCAGCTAATGTAACTTGTCAGCCGCTGGAAAAGATGCTGTAAGCAAAATTCTCTTGGCTTGCTTTTTGTTAATTGCTGTTACAACTATACCCTCTCTCTCTCTCATTATGCTACCTCCATAACATGTGTGGCGAGCGAAGTCAATACTTCAATGACAAAGAACTTAAAGTATTCTCAAAATCCAATTTTTCACGTCACAGAGAATTTGTTTATTTTTAAGTGAGCTACCCGTTTGCGTTGTTTTCTTTCTAATACAGCCGATGCATGTACATGAGTCAGAAATGATAAACTGTTTCATGTACGTCCAGAAGACTGCCTTGGGTGTATGACTAACTTAAAGTAAAGAGATAAAACTCTGTCTGGTGACTAGGTGCTTTCACATGGTAGCACTGTAGCATCCAATGCACACAATCCAGCAACTCCAGCATCACAAATCCAAGACATATGATATCTGACTGTGCTGTGCCGTATCACAGCCACACCAGTGCTTTTTTGGTACAGGTTCTTCATCAGCCATCTTACTTACTCAGATGGAATTATTTTTCAAATACATCAGACCAATCATACTATCACGTTAAATAACCATAAGCCATCTGATGAAATCATGCGGTCAACGTAACAATGATCCACATCATTTGTGTAGACCAAGTGATAGTGTCATCAAATATTGGGATCAATTTTGGCATGAATTGTGTGTGAACATAAATAAACCAAAAATGGTCGACACCAAAACCCCATATTCAACATTGGAAAGGTTTCAGGGGGGGGGATTTTCAATTCCGTCCTATATTATCATCAAACAAAGCATAAATTAAGCTGCAAAAATGTGTAAATTCAAAGTACAAAATTAGGTAAGAACTATTGTTATTAGCATATGACTGGTGACTACAGTGTCAATGTTGTTACGCCGTTGGGTGTCAAACAGGGAAATGTACACATATAATGTGTTTGATTGGAAGCCTCTGAACACCATGGATGAGCTGGAAAAAGGTAGAAACTCAGTCCATGACCGAAACATCCGCAAGTGCATAATCTGCTTGAATTATCCAGCAGTCAACGCTTTACAGAAAGTACTAAAAAGCCATGACACCATGTTAAATTCCATAGAGGTAGACCTGTCCCCTCACTAAACAGCACAACATTGACAAAAGTTCATTAGAGAGCGCATTAATGGCTCAGGTCAACCCAACTCAATATTCACCTGCTTGTATGCTTTCATCAACTTCCATATCAAAGTCTGGAGGCCCATGGCCACTTCAAGAAATAAAGACAGAGTCAATGGGCAAGTAGACATGCTGTCCCACACGGAGCATTCTGTGGAGCTCTCAAAGATGTCCTCGTCTAGGCAGACACCTTACAATCCATGAATCCAATACAAACACAGCTTGGATCTTTCTTTTCCCAACCCTGACACACTCAAAACTATTTAACGACATAGAACAATTTACATGAAAGCCATGTCAAATTCTAGGAGTTATCAAGAATCACATAACGCATAGATTAAACATTCACTTCTGTATAGCCGGCTTGACATTTTACTTTATCTCAAAGGGCTAGACGGTCAACACAGTCTTCCATTTGCTCTACTTTAAAGAGAAAGAAGTACAAGAAATACAAAGTATAAAACCTGGCTATCGAAAGAATGTGGAAGAGAAGTGTGACAAGCCTTCACGTTACACTAAATGAGCATTAACAATGTGCGAAACTGCTGAAACAGACCCATGTCATAAGCAAACAGCTTATGAATTTAAGGGTTAGCCTACTCACTCGCTCACAGACAGAACTGACAAGTAATATAGATGTATGGATCTATGCCTATGGAACACCGTCCACTGGTTTTAACTGCCAGTGTTGCCAAATTAACGTTATATGACGCCTATGTGAAGGCCATAGTATCCATACACACACACCCACAGAGCTGCTTAACGTCAGCTTAAAACGATAAAAATATCCACAGCCACGTCTGTAAAGAAGCGAGCAAGGATACTCACAATCCACATGTTTCTTCTTTGGGCCCATTACTTCGTGAGTGGTCGCCTTGCACACCGTTTTGGAGATGGCCGAGCCGGTAACACTGTGCTGGGCAGCGGTTATCCGGTCCGTGATGCTCTGTCCGGACATCCTGCGTGTCTACTTGCGCTCACCGTTGCGGAGACGTTTCCGAAGGCAACGGAGCAACTGGAGTTAAGAGGATGGCGTCGTTTCTTCAAAGGCACCTGGCAACACTGTGGACGAGAGAGTGAGTGAGTGTGTCTGTCTGTGTGTGTGTGTGTGTGGGGGGGGGGGGGGGGGGGGGGGGGGGGGGGGGGGGGATTCGGAATTCGGAGACGGCAGAAGGCGTTACAGTGCGCGTGTAGGCTAGCTAGCTAGCTTGCTACCTAACAGGAGATAAATTGACTTGGGCCACTTACTACTAATTAAACCTGCACGTGAGAACAATTTCCTAGTTTATGGCTGTAAATTACAAACCCAGTCTGCGGATCGATCCGTCGCGTCGATAGCGTCTTCAATTCCCGTACGAGTCTTTCTCACATACCACGGCCAGACAGGCTGAATAAAAATAGAAGCCACTTCCGGAGCTGCGCTTTCAAAATAAAAGCACATCTCAATAGAAAAATAAAACTATTTGAAAAATATTGTGAAATACTACCGCACGGAAGTACAATCACCAAAGGGCAAAAACAAAACTGTACCACGTTGATGACTTACTATCTCATTGTGTTGAGATAATGTAGACTCATGTGCAGGTGTGTTTCAAGTCACTCTGGGGGACCCAGATAATAAAACAACAACAAAAAAAAAAGCTTATGAGATGGCTCCCACTGTGTCATTGCAGTGTCTTCTGCATGACAAGAACTTTAAGGTTCAGGTTGTTGTTATATATATTATAGGTGGGCTGGATGTATCATGTAGGGCTGACATCACGCTAGTCTGCTTTTTTTTAAGTAATTAAGGGAGTAGTAAGACTCCTTCAATCTTGTCACCACTGCTGCACATTTAAATGTAGATATATAAATAGCCATTGCTACGCAACACTCCACATAGTTTTTGGACTTCTCTGGAAAATCTCTCATTTTTATTTGAACCCGAATTCGGTTATTTGCTTATTTTGACAGCATTTAAAGCTTCATGGAATAATGGTCTCAAGTTTCTCAAAGGTTTGCACAACTGGAATTGGGCATTGTTTTTATTCATTAGTTATTATTATTAAGTTATTGTGACTTACCTGTGATATGGATACCACAGAAAAGATCTTCATTTTGAAAAAAAAGCTAAGTCAAGTGTAGTTTTGATGTTTCTGCTAGCATTTTGTAAATGTCATATCCCTACCAAATTGTCACAACATATTAATGTAACTCTGAGGACATCTAGTGGGGAGGATGAGCAAATATACAGGTGCATCCCAATGAATTAGAATATTGAGGAGAAGTTAATTTATTTCTGGAATTCAATTCAAAATTTGAAACTCATATATAGATTAATTACAAAAATAGTGGAATCATTCTTTCTTTTAATTTTGATGATTATGACATAACGCTAATGAAAATACAAAATTCAGGTTCTCATAAAATTGAAATATTACATAAGACCATTTAAAAACTGATATTTAATACAGATATTTCAGCTTACTGAAAAGTGTGTTCATGTGTATGCAGTCAATACTTGGTCGGGGGTCCTTCCGCATGAATTACTGCACCAATGAGGCGTGGCATGAAGGAGATCAGCGTGTTGCACTGCTGATGGGTTATGGAAGCCTAGGTTTCTTTGATGGCGACCTTCAGCTGGCCTGCATTGTTGGGTCTGGTGGCTCTCATATTCCTCTTGACAGTACCACATAGCTTAATGGGGTTCAGGTCAGGGAAGCTAATCTGGCCAATCAAGCACAGGAAAATCATGGTCATTAAACCAGGTCTTGGTACTTTTCACAGTGTGGGCAGGTGCCAAGTCCTGCTGAAAAAGGAAATCAGCATCTCCATAAAGCTTGTCAGCAGAAGGAAGCATAAGTGTCTTTTTGTATGTGTGGAGCAGAAAGCCAAAACAGCACTGTGCATTTAGGATCCATTTGTTCATACCATTTCGTGTAGCCTTGGTGTATTTTTTTTCTTTGTTTCCTCACTACTCATGGAGGACAAAATGCTCTAGCTTCGGGAGCTATTGTGCAGCTGCTGAACAACCCTTTTCATATTTGATCATTTGGAGAGAGAAGCGACGGAGGAGATCAGGTTTCATTCTAGTGCGGAGCGAGGAGACCCAGCCTGGGTTCTCATTAACCTAAAGGAGTTATATGTTTGTGCTCAATCTTATGTCACCTTACAAAAAGCTTTCTTTTCTCTGCGACAACTTGAAATGGAGACACTGCTGGAGTTTCCGTTAGCACTTATGGCTTTAATGGCCCAGGTTAAACAGCAGGCACCCGCATTGGGATGCCTAATGCAGATGTCCTCCTGCGGGATCAGTTCATAAATAGATAGATAGATAGATAGATGAACCTTTATTGATCCCCGTAGAGAAATTCAGGTGTCATAGCAGCAACAGTTACAGGGTTACAAAAAAATGTAAAATTTGCAAGAATGGAAACACAAACAAAAGAGCCAAAGAAACCAGCACTCGATGCTTGAGTCTGTAATAGACATAGTAACTCTAGATGTAATATAAGATACATATAGTGCAAATGCAAAACTGCCTTAAATGAGGTAGTGCAGGTCCATATTCCGAGAAGTGTCAATGTTTGGTGGTGTAAGTGTTATGTAGCCCTCCCCTCCGCCACCACCTCTAGACTATCAAGTTTGCATCAAGCTACAGTATGGAGCTAGCTATCTGTAGCAGCCTGTTGCCTACGTTAAACGATCTGAGTCTCCTCAGGAAGAACAGCTTCGGTCATGAGCACTCCAAGGAACTTGTAGCTGTCGACCACCAGGACCTTGACTGTCCTGCTGGGCTCATGGGGGGTGGAAGGCACTGAAGAATAGGTTCAACTTGTTTGCACGTCTTGTAACCTGTCAACTGCAGTGCTTGGTTGTTTGTAGCTGGTAATCTTCCTGAACCACCCTACTCCTCCCTGGAGCTGTTGGCCACCAGCTTGCGCTCCAGTCTGACTTTGTAGCTGGCCCTGGCTGCTCCCAGCTCCTTTTTCAGCTCCCTCTGAACTGCCTTTGCCCCCACAGTGTCCCCCTGCCATGAAAGTTAATGACGTCACTTGCATTCGCTGCCACAGTGCTTGGTGGGATGTAGACCGTGATGGCAATGGTGTGGGAAAACTACTGTGGCATATAATATGGCCTCAGACCTACAGCCATCAGCTCAATCTCCGGGGTACAGATGCATGTTTTAACGGTCTTACGGCCACCATATGGAGTAACAAAGACAGCAAGCCCGTTGCCTTTCTTGTTGCCGCTCTCCTTGTGTCTGTCGGCACGCACCATGGTGAAGCCCCCTGCTTCCATCAAACAGTACGGTATATCCCCATACAGCCACGTCTCCGTGAAGCACAGCAAGCTATTTCTATACGGTAAGCATAGTCAAATTATAAAAGTGAAAAGTCCTAAAGAGAGGCCTGACTTGAGTCAGTGTTACTGCGGTGGAGAAAGAGAAGTGTCTGAATGCGATTAGAGCAGAGCCAAGATACCTAAGCACAGTGCAGTGGTAAATTTAGAGTCAAGAATCCAGATCCTAGGTTGTTCATATCTGCAGTGTCTTTGTCCGCATTCTGTCACGTGTGTGTTTGTGCGTCTGTGTTTGTCTACACATGTGCGTCTGTGTATCTGTGTCTTGCGGCCCTGTAAAGGGGAAACATAAAGAATTGAAGAAGAGACGATGTTGCTGGTTTCAAGTCCATGTATTAATGACCAACACATATCAAATACAACATAACATTTCCACACCTTCATAGCAAACGTCAGTAGCATCGCTACAGTATTATAAAACATGAAATATTTGCATATGTAAACATACATATTTTGTTTATGTGATTAAACAACATAGCTATAGCTAGTATAGACTAAACTTAGCGCATAAAGAGATGTGTATGTAGCTGTATAAGTTAGATTTTAGACTGAGGCATCCATGTAACCACACAGATACTCATGTTTATTCCACCACGTTTGCCAGACGTCTTGAGGCATGAACATGTAAATCCACCCTGCCGCCTGAGAATTAGAACAATGCACAACTTTGGTGTAGAGCCAGAGAACTGCATATAGCCTGAAATGCAAAGGAATTTAACTGTAAACTCGTGATAAACAGACCGCCAAAATGTGCGCCACAAACTGGATAGACACACCCCTACACCAACCAGGAGGTGCCATGTCATGAACACCGCCTACCTATAGTTTAAACCAATAGGAATGTATGTATGCGCCACTATGTAACGTGCTGCAACACAACATATGAGGCTCTTTGGTTGCGAGATCTGGCTCGGGACTCTTCGGTCCCCACTAGGAGGGGCGCTTCGGCTGCTCGGCTCAGAGCTGGAGAGACATCGATCAAACCCCTTTATTCTATTTTTTTGTAATAAACTTTTTTGTTAACTGTGAAACTAGTCCTGAGTGATCCGTCTTCGACCCGGAGGAATCCAAGAACGCAACACTACACTCTGCCTTTAGCTTTGTGATACATTACATACATACCCGCACTGAAACAAACTGGAGTGCCTAGCTGGTTGTATGTGAAGGTCCTCGGAGGTCGTCCCTCTCGCACAGGTCGCTGGAATCCAGTTTCAGTTTCTCTGTTGTTTACACTTTGAACAGGTGACATTGGTGATGGTGTTTCCTCTCCAAGTGCAATTTCCTCTTGAACTACTTGGCTGGATATATCCCCATTCAAAACACCACCTCTGTCCTGAGCCTCTTGTTGCTTGGATTCCTTTTGATGCCGATGCTCTACATCCCGTGAGGGTCTTGTGAGGTCACTGTCAGCATCCTCTCTGTCCTGAGGCTGGATCCTTGGCATGTAATAGAACCCACAGTCCTCTTCATCACTGTCACTTTCATCCTCGTCCTGATGTGGTTCTTTTCTGTCTCTACTGGTCTGGGTTGGGATTTGTCTTTTTAACTTTGCAGGTGTTAACTGGATTTCTAGGTGCAGGTGGTCACTTGGTAACAGGAGGTTACAGTGTAATATCCGACTTCCTCTTCCTTTTCCTTGCTCCGGCAGTACTTCATATATGGGTATGTCTTTGCCAACCTGACGAATGACTTTATGGATGGAATCTTCCCAGTGGCTTTGAAGCTTACCCGTCCCTCCCCTGGGAGTCATATTTCTGATGAGGACACGGTACCCCTCATGCAGCACAGAACTACTTACTTTGCTGTCTCTTGCTCCTCTCAGCACATTTTTTTGTATTCTCTGCTGTGATCTCGTATGCCTCTTGCATTCGTTATTTCCACTTTCTCATATATTCTTGATGGTCTGCAAATCCTGTCTCAGGGGTCAAGCCAAACAGTAAATCAACAGGTAGCCTTGGTGTCCTCCCAAACAAGAGATAGAACGGAGAGAAGCCTCTAACTTTACAGCGAGTGCCATTGTAAGCATAGATGAGCTTAGGTATTTGACTTATGTCTGTCAGTGAGTGTCTTTAACATTTGCAATAGTGTTCTATTGAATCGTTTAACTTGACCATTGCCTTCTGGGTGGTATGGCGTGGTTCCCCAACCACTTCTTAAGCTGTGCAAATAACTGGTTCTTAAATCCACCTCCCAGATCATGGTGAATTCTCAGAGGAAATCCAAACTTCATTGCATAATCATTAAACACCTTGCAACTGCAACAGTCTTGGCAGTTTTTGATGTTGTGGCATAAGCTTGTGCAAAGCGTGTATAATGGTCGACTATAATCAATATGTATTCATATCCACTTTTACATTTATCCAAATGCAGGAAGCCAATGGATACCAGTTTGAATGGCTGTGCATATCACTAGCATCTGCTGTTTCCACTGCTTGCACTGTAGCTTGGAGTGAAGGAGATGACACTTTCTCTGTACAGTCGTGCATCATTGTTTCGATGTCACAGGGCTTTATCTGATCGTTAGATGGAAATCTGCAAGTTCAGTGACCCACCTGTGTCCTGTGGCGTTGAGTTTAGCTGTTGACAATACGTAGTTGAAGGGATTGTTATCGGTGTACACAGTACAAGATGAACCAATTAAGTAATCCTGAAATTGTTCTGTAACAGCCCACTTTAAAGCCAGGAATTCTTATTACCCTGAGTGGAGATGATAATTTTTCTCAGCTTTGGTCTGTATGCGAGATGCATAAGCCATAACACGTAGCTTCCCTTCCTGTTCTTGATACAACACTGCACCTAATCCTTGGTTTGAAACGTCTGTGTGCATGAAAAAGGATTTGCTGAAGTTTGGGAATCGAAGTATTGGTGGCTCAACCAAACAGTCAATTCGTTTTTCCAGTATCTGCTGGTGCTTGTCAGTCCATGTTATTGACTGATATGAGCTTGCCCCTCTGTTATTTTCTTTCACTTTCCTCTTCCTTGCATTGCTGTCCTTTCGGTTAGCTGCTTCAGGTCCTGCTTCAAGTAGGGCATATAGGGCCCCCCGCTATTCGTGAGAATTATTTAATGTATTGTTGGTAGTAGCTCAGTAGTCCCATTACTGACCTCAGCTCTACATCTTCAGTAGCTTGATTCTCTCCAACCCTGATCTGATTTATCGTGCGAAGTGCAGGGTGAGATCCGTCTAGGGTGAACGCTGGGTATACTGCGTGAATATGTTCCAATCCCAGTTCTCCCTGCCAAAAAGATTTCATGGTCTGTAGGGTTCTGCACACTCACAATGATAGTGCCTTTAGTCACCTTCACAAGCGTGTCGCAGATTTCAAGCCCTTCTGTCCAGCGGGGGTTCACATCCGTCTCAAAGATTAGTGTGGTATCATCTTGTGATTAATGCATGTTGATCTGGCACTCAACCTGGACAGATGTGTGTCTAGGAATGCTGACCCTCTCTTTATTTGTCTTAATAATATATTCATCTGTTCGCTCAGCACTGATCTGTTCCACGAAGGCTTTTGTTTGAGTTGTATCCAGATCAGGGAATACTGACCTCACTGTATGACCCAGCCGTTCAATGTCAGTAGTCTTTCACTGTTTCAGTTTGCTGCCTACGATGAGTTCAATGACATTGGAGCCAATTATTGGTCGACCAATAGTAACCTCTCATCACAAGTGTGGGGACAATGACTTCTAAGGTAGGTGCATTCTCCGAAGCTAATCTGAAAGTTACTTCCACCCAACCTGCATATGGCATGTTCTCCCCATTTGCTGCCACGATGTCTAGTGGATCTGCTGTGTCCACAATCTGAATCAGAAATGTCTCCTTGTGTCAGGTAAATGCACTTCTTTCCATTGCTCATCAATTATTGTCACTTGGGAGTCCCATAATGCTTGACCTTTTTTACCTTGGATGCAGCAGTCAATCAGGTATTTCTTTCCTACCAACGGAGCCATCTTAGTCTGTTTTTTCCTTTTAGGGGCGGAGTTTGGAGTCATACATAGGGGTTGGGCATATTGTTTAAATCTTACTTTCTCTGTCTTTTGTTCACTGTGCACATATTGTTGAGACATTGTTGTGTCTGCGAGCAACCGATCTTCTTTTAAAGAATTACCTTCAACCTGTGTCTGACCTCGAGCTCGACATCCAGCCAGAAAGTGCTTGTTACTGTCACATCTATAACAGTGCATACAGTACTCTTAAGTTCCACTCTGTTGACAGCCAAAACATCTTCTCATACGGCCACGGTTTGGTGGTGGAAAGCTTTGCTGTGGGGCAAACCTCTGTTGATATTATGCAGTTTCTCCCCTATGTCCAGGTCCAGGAGTTGACCAATGTCCCGGTAGTGGTCTATGCATTGACTGTTCTGGAAATAGCTGAACTAATGGGCCATCTGACCCTTGTGCTGGTAGGTGCTGTCTAGGTGTGTATTGGGGCTGCTGCATAGACTCTCTGATTTGAGACACTTCTGCTTTGAGATCTCTCAGTAGGGCCATCTCAGACCGCATCCCTTCAAGCTGGGTAAGTACCTTTGGGGGAATTTAATCAGAATGTTGCTGAGAACACTGTTTTTCAGTCTTTTTAGCATCTTTGGACTGGGCTGAGTGTATCATAGCAGGCCGTTGTTGTCCTAACAATTTCCTTTTACTCTGCCTCTCTGCCTCACAGGAGCAAGCTGTATTAATTCTCTCAAGTAACAGTTCATCAGAGATGTCAGTCTGCTCAAGATATGGTTGGAGATCATTATCACTCTGTAGGCCTGTTAACACAGTGTGAAAGAACATGTTCTGCACCAAACCTGGGTCATATTTGAGACCTGACTCAGGTTCTTGTGCGGCAAACAAAATCTTCTGCCTCGGGTCAAAAGCATGGATTAGGAAATTCTTTGGGGTTTCTTTGGAGCCCTGAACCTCAGAAGAAATTCCTGTGTACCTGTACATTTGGCCAATAAAGCGATTCTGATTCTGGTAAGGTCAAATTAGTTTTCCCCTCCAAGTAGCTACGAAGTTGCATACCAGGAGAAATTGCTCTTATCACTGCATCCACAATCTCAAGTTCTGGAAATCCTTCAGTCAGTCCATGTTCAATTTGACAGCTAAACTTGAGAAAGTAATCTTATCTTTTTGGTCAGGCTCACCACTTTGACCAGCTATTTTAAAGTCTTTGTGACATGGAGGAGGTGCATGTCTGTGGGCTGTGCTCTGTGCTGAGTTTTTGCTGTGACACATATGTTTGGTTTCTTTGTTACCTGCTTCTCTTTCTCACTTGTCGTATTCATACTTGCAAGCTGAAACTGCAGTGCCTTGATTTCTTTCAATATCTTTTCCCTTTCTTGTTTTTTCCTACTTTGTTCTGTTATAATTGGCTTTGTTCTGAGACATCATGTATACCTATTCTGTATTTTCCACTGTACCTCAGCTCATATGACGCACTGTATATCCTTGGTGGTCTAAGAACTGTAAGATAGAATAACCAGTCAGAACTGGCTTGTACTACAAGGACAGATGAAACTTCTCTATCTTGTCAAGATATGTCTACAGCCAAAACAACACACACACACATACATTCCAAGATTCCTGTCCACGCCACTGGTAACTGGCCAATTACATTTGGTTGCGTGTAAGCCCAACCTCTGTACGGGGCAGGCCCAGCCCAAGAAGATAAATGTGAACCATTCCCGGACATCGGGGCACACTCTTTGCCCAGCGATGGGCCTAGCACTGCTTTACTTTCCATGTGACCATAATAAACCATGCAGTTGTAAGCTGAAGATTTCTCCAGATTTCTTCGGGTTGTTCTTGGGCTTCCAACTAAAGACTGGGCGTATTCTAACAGTTCCTCATTCACCAAGCTCTCCTGTGAATGTACTTGTTCTTCTGTGTGAATTGCAACACATGCCTGGAGTTCTGAAATGTTGTCTTAGAGATGGAGAAGTTCAGACATGCAGTGCCCTCGAGCTCCTCCCTCTGTATGTGGTTCACAATCATTGTCATGAGAGCTGTTCAACTCTTGCCGCTAACAAACTTGGGTCCTGCGATGATTAGAGAGTCACATAACTCCATTAAGATGCCTCTGGGTAGTGTACACAGTACTTTAATTATTTCCAGCTGTAATTGTTCCATCTTTGCATCACAGTGTGGTACAGGAGCACCTCTGCATTGGACCGCAGGCGCCTGCAGAGTGGTAAAGACGGCTGAGAAGATCGTCAGAAGACATCTGCCCTCTCTGCAGGACATCTACCACTGCTGAGTCCACAAGGGAGCGTGCTCCATTCTTGACTCTACCCACCCCCAACATGGACTGTTAATACTTCTGCCCACAAGCAAGAGGCTCAGAAGTGTGAAAAGCAGGACGTCCAGGCTGAGGAACAGCTTTCACCCCTCAGCCATCAGACTCTTAACACTCAACCACCCCCCTCACTGTGTCACACAAGAGCCAAGAGAAGGAGAGTGAAGCGTAAAAAGACACAGAAGAAGAAGACCACTGTTTGTACTCCTGAACCCCTTTTTTATACACGAGATTTGCTAAAGATTCAAACATTTACAAATATAGTATTAACATACAGGTAGAGGTGTGATACTCATAGTTTTCTTTAGAAATGCGCTCATAGCAGAGCTGAAATCAGTTGAGTAATGAAGGTTGAACTATTCTGGAAACGTTTTTCTGTTCCCAGTACTATGTTCCCCATGTATGTGCAATGAAGGTGTGCTTGCTGCTGCTAGATGAAAGAACAGCTTTCACGTAGTCGCTCACATATAGACGCATATTGTTTATAGACGTTGTTGTTTAACAAAAAAAATAATATATATATATATATATACAGTATATATATATAGATGCAAGACTTGCTTATGCACAATATGACTTTTGACATGAGTAATGAAGGTAATAATCGGGTCGTCATTGTTTGAAATGTGATGAAGTGAAACTATATGCTTATTGTTTGTGCTTAGTTTGAAACAGGAAGGAATCTTGATAAAGTTTTATAAACAGAGTTTTAGGGAAGAGGTGTTCTGTGTCTTGTATACAACAATATTTCTATTTAAGGTTTGTTGTTTAAACAAAAAAATATATATATAACTGGCTTTGTCCTGTGACTATCACTCTGCATGTTTTCACTGAACGTTCCTCTTGTAATCCTTTTTCTCTGAGCTCAGATAATGCATAATATGTCGTTGAATAATGTAAGAACTGTAAGATAGCATGTCATGTTCATGTCAGAACTGGCTTGTACAACATGAACAGATGAAACTTCTCTATTATATTAGTTCTGTTGGATTAGATACACATACAAACCAGCACACACACATAATGATTAATACATTACAAGATTAAGGACCACGTCAATGGTAACTAGCCAATTACATGCGGTCGCGTGAAAGTCCAACCTCTGTACGGGGCAGGCCGAGCCTAAAAAGGATAAAAGTGAACCATTCCGGGACATTGGGGCACAATCGGACGGAGATCCTGCTAGAACTCTGTCACTCTGAGCCCAGCGCTGTTATACTTTACATGTGATGAAGATTTTTCCAGTTTGTTCTTGGGCTTCCAACAAAAGAATCGGGCGTATTCTAACAACCACCTGCTCTTGAAGTCTGGTTAGGTTAAAAAGGTCAGTGTGACAGTTGGGGACATCTACTTTATGTAGCAGCTGATCCACAACGTACACTGATCTGAAACATAAAGAAATGAAGCAGAGACGATGTTGCTGGCTTCAAGTCCATGTATTAATGACCAACACATATCAAATACAACATAACATTACCTGAACTTCACAGCAAATGTCAGTAGCATCGCTACGGTATTATAAAACATGAAATATTTGCACATGTAAACATACATATTTTGTATATGTGAATAAACAAAATACAGTAGCTATAGCTAGTATAGACTTAACTTATATATATACATACTACACTCTGCCTTTAGCTTCGTGATACATTTAGAAAGTTGGCAATTGTTCACGTGCTCAATGTCATACATTTAAACGTTTATACATCGAACACATGCTAAATAGCGTTAGCATAGCTCTATCACGATCTGGGGAAAGTGGTTGCAGACCAAGTGGAAGCAGTGGCACAAACCGTTTACCAAGAAAACACCCTAACGCTAGATCAATGCAGACCCGATCTGTGGAAAGCCTTGAAACACCAGTACCCGACACCAAAAGCCCAGCAGAATCAGTCCACGACTATTTAAAGAGGGCTACGGAACTCTGGAGTGACTGCACTGGAGAAAGACATGATCAGCAGACACCCTAATTCTATGGAGAGACCAAGTCATAAAAGGACTACCAATACCAATCCAGACCTGCCTCGAAGACATAGTAAATCTAGACTCGCAATTGGATTATGATTGGGAGCAAACCCTGGTCCATCACATCATAAGATACCAAAATAAACTAGACCAGGAAAAACACGAGGTCAAATCTCTATCCACACGCCTCAAAGCTCAATTACCAGAAACAGAGGCAGAAATAAACAAAAGAAAAGGCAACATTGCACACCAAATGCCAGCGGTGGGATCCTTAAATCTGGAGATCCAGGAAGCTGTGGACAGATCAGTGAAATAATTCCTAACACAACCACAACCACCTCCCTTGGCCCCCAGAGCCTGATTCGTCAGCATGGCCTGGCTTGGTTTCAGCTTCTCAAACCAGCTACAATCTTTGGAGTGGAATGATGCCCAAAAGTGGATACAGAGGGCGAAACAACTAACGAGCTCCAGGTTGCCATAACTGTGGATCACTTGAACATTGGAAAAAAGATTGTCTCCAACCGCCAAGAGCCTCCAGAAGATATAGAGGGTCCCCAAGAGGAAATTTAGACCCCCCAAGAGGACATGGAGGGGGAGGACGTGGATCCTTTCCACCCCAACACCATCAAATGCCCTCCAATACTCCAGACCAAGATTATCCACCCAATCAATATCAAATGCAATCCAGTGCTTGCTCTCCAAATCAAGACTATTGATGGAGCCCAGATGATCCCAGTGTAGGTAAATACACCCCACCATTCCAAGAACCAATGGTTACCTGCACTATTGGCAGATAAAATGTGAGGTTAATGGTAGACACAGGAGCGGCAGCTTCTTGTCTGAACTGCAGAGATATCCTAGTTCTCCCATTATCCAATAAGACGCTGACCACAGTGGGATACTCGTGAAGACCACAACTCCTACGTTATACAAATCCACTGGTCACAGAACTACGCCCCCAGACATTTCAACACCAGTTCCTTTTTGCACCCCACTGCTTTAGGAATTTATTGGGGAGAGATATGTTAATGAAGACGGGCATGACTAATATTTCTTCACCAGAAGGCCTCATCCTACAAACCCCTCAACAAAGATTATCAGAATTATCCACAAATGTGCAAATCATGATGATGGCCCCAATATTACTTACTCACTGTCAGATCTCAACTCTTGTAGCTAGAGGATCCCCTCCTTCAGGAGGTGTTGGTATTCTGGCAACGAAAAAGGCTCCGCCTAACTCTGCCGAATGACAGCAGCTCCACAGGCCAGTCTTTGCGCTTTTGCATCAATGGGACCGCCTAGTTGCGAAAGATGGAGTACCTTTGCGGTGGGTGTTCCGCTCAGATGGGTACCTCCAGCTTCTTTTGCCTTCAGCCCTTCAGCAGGTGTCCTCAGACACAAAAGATTGGGTCAAAGCATGTGAACGTCAAGTGGCCAAGTACTCGGGACGTGTGCCCCATTGCCTTTTGGGCCATTTGCTTGCCTCACAACCCAACAAAATCTTGGCCAGTGATTTTACGCTCCTTGTGTACCTGAGGGACCATGATGCATAGGTCGACATAAAATCACAGACCTCTGGAGCTCCATGGTCTACCAGGTGAAGGAGCAGTTTATACGGTTGCCCCTGTGAATGACCTACAAAGGGCCCTAAACACTGACTTCTTATCTCTTTAATTTATGTCTCATGTTGTATGTCTTATGTGTTAATTCACTGGCACTGTACACCAAGTTAAATTACTGTGTACCCGTACATTTGGCCAATAAAGCAATTCTGATTCTGATTCTGATGGAATGTGCATCGGGACATTGACTGCTATGGTTCGGCCTGCGGCTGCTTACCGCTCAAGAACAGTGGAGGATGACTCCTCTAGTGACAGCGACCTTTGGTTCTTGGTTTCTGAGAACCACTTTCCACTGCTTCCAGTGGCTCCACAGCGACTTGCGTCCTTAAGTGCTTCTGCTCTAACCCCTTTGCGGAGTGGACCTGGGCCGGAAACACCTCAATATCGAGGTTCCTCACCACTAGTCCCTTCTGGGTTTCCGACGTACCAACCAAGTACTAGCTAGCAGGCTTTACGCCAAACTGTTTGTTCCATTGCGGGCCACCATTCAAATGCTTACCACGCTTACCATGTCCTGTGACCGCTAGCAAAACTGTGGTCTTCAGGGCTTGGTGCTAGTTCGCGCTTTCTTTACTTCCATCGTTGGGTCGAACATGCAAAAGGGAGGGGTGGATGTGGCCGAAGGTTATTTTCCTCCACGCCGCTGCATGGTATTTTTTTCCTCCATGCCACTGCCTTGCACTGTGCCAGAACCCAGCACATTCATTGCCGTGCAGCCCTTTATATATGGGGATGGCGTGGTTGTTTTCCCCTCCTTCCACTTTTCTGGTGGTGGCTACGCCGCAGCGTGGCAGACACACGTTATTTGGCTTTGCAGCCAGTGTGTAACGGCCACTCTTCTTGACAGGTAATCGTGCTGTTTATTCGTGGGCACAAACGTATATTGCTGACTCCTTTTGTCAGAGTATGACTGCCGGTGCTGGGGGAAACTTATTGCCCCATGGAGGTGACTGCTTGGTAAGTGCCATTATCTGATCCATCTCCATCTCTGCCACTTAGCTCCAGGCTAATCTGTTGTATTGTATGCCACAGCGGGAACACATGGAGAATGTCAAGGCTCTTCTCTCCTCGCTCTGTGGGGGCTGCGCTGTGGCAGCATAAACAGCTGGCCCATCTCTGGCCACCACCCCTGGTCGCAACTACTGTTTTGGTTCTGTGCCAAACGAGTGACACTCCTGGCAGGCTCTGGGCCCAAAAGGAATCTGCCCACCGACAGACTCTTAGTTGTTCCATTTGTTTATTATGCGTTCATAGAGCTTTCTTTTTGATTTATTAATTAATTCGGTTGTTTTCTTTATTTTGTCATTGTCATTGGTTTATTTGGTATTTATTTTTCAGCATTCATCATACCAAATATTTAACCCTTTGTGGCTGGTTTTTAACTTTGGCAGAAACCCCAATCCCTCCGTTGGTTCTCTTTACTCATCCTAATTGGTCTGATTTGCTGTGTCACGGGGGATTTGTTTGGACCCTTTTCCCCCCTTTTGGTTTAATGCTGCCGAGGTAAGCCAAGCCCTGTCCTTCCCCCCATGCCCAAGTGTTAATTATAATTGCGTATTTTACACATTTGGTATCTAAGATTTAGGTTGAATTACTTTTGTTTTGTCTTAAATAAAGGTAATTTGTAACATTTGAACTTAAACTGTCCTGTTGGTGTACTGAATCTGTGTGCCCATTTTAAATATTTCCTGGGGGTGAAACTCCCCCCAGGTGGTATTGATGACCTTTCAAATACCGCTCACGCTACATAGACAAAATCTGTTTACTCACATTGTAATTTACAGTCACATTGTTATTTAAGTTGCATTGTAATGCATTAGGTATCATCAAGTATTAGTGAGTAGTTATGGTTATGATTCAGGTTAAGTTATGTGAGTACAAAGTAGTTAATCTACGTTAGGAAGAAGCCCTTTTAAAAATTGTATAAAACTGTTGCATAAATGTTTTTCTAAATAAAATGTTATATTCAGCCACACATACTAAAATTCGACTCAAGTGCAACTTTCAATGGTAGTTTGTAAAACATAAAAGATAAGTGCAAAAAAAGAGTAAGTGAAATCTGAGGTGTGAATTTTAAGTTTTAAATTTAGATTTTTTGTGAGACATTCTTCTGTCATCAGGGAGAATATTCCAGAAGGCCCTGCAGCTTAACACTAAGATTGGCTTCTGTGACATAATCATGTCCCAGCTCAGTAAACAGTGGCTGGTGAAGCTAATCTAACTTGCACTTTTTAATTGCAAATCATTTTTAAGAAGAAAAAGAAGAGGAATATGTAAGGGGCTTTAAGAGGCTGTAAGATCAGCTAAGCATACATGACCTGCCGTAAAGTGCTATTTATTTCACTTTGTATCACTGAAAGATCACAAACCCATACCACACAGAGAAACCCCAACCCAGTTGAATATTCGTGGGACCATTATATTTCAATGTATTTCAATGGGGAGGGTTAATCATTCTCCACGCACGTTATTCCAGCATCCGCGCGCAAACAGACTGCGCTGTTTATCCATTGTCTTCTACATTGTGCTTATTTCGAACAATATTAATCTGCAACTGATCCGACTTCATTGTCGGTTTCATATCTAAGCTCCTCAGCATCTTATACAGGGAAATGTTGTTGCTTTGATTGTGTTTATGTTTATGCTCCTGGATAAAATTAAATCTGGTCCACATGACTAGCGATAATTCTGAGCGATAAAATGCTCTGAGAAAGGTGCGACTTAAAGAGCACAATGAGACGCGTTATATTAATGCACAGTAAACAAAACTCTGCACGTTACCATGGTGACGATGCCAGCCAAGGGGTAAGGGTTAGGAAATTGTGCATGCCTCTAAATAAAGTGCTTTAAACTGAAATAAAAATGGATGTTTCTAGTATAGCAATCAATCAGCTAGACTGTACAGAATACATCATTTGGAGCTTTCTGATTTTCTCTTTGTAATATCGCTCCATGCACGCACCTGTACGCAGACACACAGCAATGTTTTTCCCTTTATTTTTTACACACGGAGCTTAAAATCTAGCAGTATATTTACACACACGTCTCCCTTAGTGTCTTAGTCAGACACATGGAGCGTTCAATCGAGTCCAATGTACTCCATTCCCCAGCCTGGGGCGCGCTCTCATAAGTCCATTCATTTCTGCACAGAGCTGCGTCAATGCAGTATGAGCGCCTGTCACTGAAGACACTTCACTACCCAGATTCACTACCCAGACTCTCCATCTATGGGTCAGAGAAGTCTAGACTGGGAAATACATTTTATCGCGTAGCCAATGTATTTTCCAGTGATATCTGCAATATTCCTCTAACTCTAACTCTAAACACAAGTTTGTCCTTGTTACTTGCGCAACATCAATCTCCCTTTTATTATTACTTGTGTAACTTATATATATATATATATGTATACTGTTTAGATCCACGGTTTGCAGGTATCCCCTTTACAGGAGGTATCTTCCAGCTCTCCGTTTAAAGGGTCCGAACTCTCGAGCCGAATGGGTATTACCCGAGTTAGGATATTCAAGTTATTTAAGCTGGTGTCGAGGAGACTCGCCTAGTCTCTCACTGCCTTACGTCCGAGCGTCTACCCTGCTTGCTCTGATATAGCACCTAGGTTGAGTAGCCTGAACCAGATACTAGTACCATCCACGCCTGTTAATGGCAGCTCTCCTCTAATGATCTATGGCAATTGGTAATTGCTAGGAAATGTTTTAGTGACTTGGAAATTGTTTAATTTGTAGTTGGCTAGAGCAACCCATAGGAACCTTAAAGGATGATGCACACACCACTCTTGTGTTGTAATAGAACTGATGTCCAGAACTTGATCTTTAACTGCAAGTGGTCATTTTATTTTACTTCATGTAGGGCAAAGCCTACAGCCAAAATCGATAACTTCCCATTGTCAATTCGTAGAGTAATGATAAATTATAAAAAGGATAATTAATTAAATCATAAAATGATAAAAAGAGTGAAACCGGTTTGATTTGCGATGAGGCTGATCAGTCCATTGGTCCTTGATGAAAAGCGAGAAACCGAGGGGAAGGCAACTGGCCGTGCTGCGTTTCCTTTGCCGCTGATCAGGAAACCTTGCGTATGCCTCCGTGATCTTGTCCAAAATTGGAAGGGGCTTTCAGGATCCCCGATCCATGTTGCGGGCAGAGACGAAGAATTTCAGTGTCCGAATTAGTATCCACAGCTGGTTGGAGTAATGACTAATCTTCCCGTTGTACAATCTTCTCTATAACAGCTGCTGTCAATCTTGAAACTCTTCTCTTAACTCTCTGCAACTCTGTCTCTAAATCTGAACAAAGTCTGTAGACTATCTTCTGAAGTGGTTCCAGACCAGTAATCCCCACTTGTTCCAAAGACTGCCAGGGAAGAAGAGCGGCGATATTAAGTGATATCGTATTTTATATTATACCTCGTCGCGTCATAGCACAAGTTTGTAAAGTATTACATTCATTGGTTCTCTGAATGTTTGCGCGTTACATAGTCTGATAGTTTGTGCGTCTCTGCACGTAACTGCCCTTCCCCTTATTATGGTTTCGGTAAATTCCATCATTACCCAATGTCCGATACAGCAACTCATGATTATGAATCATGATATTATAATTTTGATCATCCATTTTGTTAATCAGACTTACAAATCCATTCTCCTTTATCACAAGTTAAAATGGTTACCATTGTTACAACAATAATGATTATCTATACCTTATTCCTAAGTAATCGTTACATCAATCATTCACATATACATTTCAATATAATCATCACCACCTTTTGATTAGAATTAGCAGAAGTGCGTGTGCTCTGTGTGTGTAACAACTCATCTCCCTCTAAGGCCTGTCCGAAGGTCCTGTACCCACTGGTGGCTGTGAGGGACTCTCAACTCATCAACTCAACTCGCAAGTAACAAGGACGAACTTGTGTTAAGAGTTAGAGTTAGAGGAATATTGCAGATATCACTGGATATATATATATATATAAATCAGTAAATATATATTTTTAAAACCCTAATCACACACAATTCTGCATACTGCAAAACTAAAATACAGTATGGGGTTTTAGGTGGTGATTTTAATATCTAATTTTAAATGACTTTCGTCATTTTCAGGGAAAACATTGCAGTGTGTGTGCGCGCAGGTGCATGCGTGGAGAACGATTAACCCTCCCCATTGAAATATATTGGTTTGTAACCATGCAGCGAGATTATTGAGAGCAGATCGTTTGAAGTAGTGAGATGTGGCACAAATTATAACAATTAGCTGGGGGGAAGAAATGTTTTCCCTTTACGCTGACAAATCCTGTCAGGGAAATGTTTTGCCTCTTGTCCCTTGTTGCATTACACTGCTGTGGTCCCATCATTCAACTTTATTCATAATTCTTCCGAATAAATGTAATTCCACACCAATTCATGGATCATTTTATTGCAAAACGTCAGTAATTACGAGAGTGCTTAGAAATGATCTATAACAGCTTCTAATGGTCCCACGTCTCTCTTGGCTAAATCAAGCGTGCATGACTGTTTATTTCATCACCCCCATGATCATTCACTCCAGGTCCTGTTTAGTTCCCACACTTGAATAGGGAGACACTACATGATGATGAATATTATGTTTAGTTGTTTCATGTTCATGATATAATAAGAGTAATGAATGGTGAACAATTGAATCATTTCAGCATTACACAGTTAATTTGATCCTTATGTCAGACTATGATATACATAAGATGATTGTCTGTGGCCATAGGATTTACAGTTTTCCATTCCTGCAACAGGTATATTGCAGAGCATACATCCCCCTCTGAAGAATGTATTTGTCATGTATATAATGGCGATGCCAACAAATGGGGCAAGCTTATACAAGGATACTCTCTGAGGGACCCTGAGAATGATGCAAAGACTTGGTTGCTTGTATGCAAGCCGAGTGATGACATTTTAGCCAACAAAGGCTGAGAAACCTGCCCATTCATTTTGTCAAAGACACAAAATTATTTGTGTGCCACTCAAACTGATAAAGAGGGCTCAGTGTGACGGCACCCAGTCAGGATTGATTTCACCCCAAATAAAGGATCCTCAGATCTTTCTTTTTTTTTCTTTTGAGAGAGATCATCCCTGGTTTTATCATAGTTTGAATCAAATGCCACAGTTTTTTTCAGGCTTAATTATTGTCTTTTGTCACCTTATTTAAAATGTTTAATTTCCACCAACAACATTAAGGACATTTGACCTAGTAACATTGATTAAGAAGATTAAAAACGCTTTTATTCAACCCTACATGCACATGCAAACACACACAATGGGGAAATGTATCCTCTGCATTTTTTCCCATCTGTGGCACAGCAGAGCAACCAGTCCACACATAAATTGCCACAGAGCAGAGGGCAACCACATTTCCGCCGCCCGGGGAGCAGATGTTTGAGGGTAGAGTGAAGTGCTCGAGATCACAAGGCGGAGTCTTTTCAATGGACAGTCCTGTTCTGAGGTTTTCCATGTCAGAAGGGTTTTTTGTGGTGCGTCGGGATTAGAACCAGCGATCCTCCGGTCGGTAGACGGACGCTCTCACAGGCAGTCCACCGTCTCCCATTTTCATCTTATTTAAGGAAATTGAATTTGTCAAGCGAATGGGATTATCACGTCCCACCTTACATCCAAAAACTCATGTAATGCACAGCGCAGTGATCTTTTATACAGTTCTTAGCAAACAAAACAAGAGTCAAAAATGCAGACAAGGACCCATTAATTAATATGAAAATTGCATGTTAAGTTTGAAAATAGTGGAAACATAGGAAACCAATTAAATGTGTGTTTTCATATGAATGCATATACATTTAAAATGGTAAAATAGCAAAAAAAATAAGAAATGTTATTATCAGGTGGAAAAGTGGCATATCGATGAATAGAAACAATGATTTAGTCTCAACAACAATTTAATAAACCTTAATATGAATGAAGGTGAGCAGAGGTGAGAAATGAACTTAATTATTTAAAAAATAACTTAAGAGTTATAAAATACATAGATTCTTCACTGAATATAACACATAACTGGATTATAAACCATTAACACTCACTGCACACTTTTTTAAGGACAGTACAACTACTCATTTATGCATGATCATGCAGAAGCAGTATATGCCTGCAGAGCTACAGTTATTGTTCACATTAAACATCTGATGAAAAAATACTTTGTACTTTGACCGTGGAATGATTGTTGCCAGACAGACTGGTTTAAGTATTTCGGAAAATTGAGATCTGAGCTTTTCACATACAGCAGTCTTTATTCTGAAAGATGTTACCCAGAAAGGAGCCAGACAAAAAATCCCTCTGAGGTTATTAAACTTCACTGGACTCCTCCTCTAACAGGAAAGTTCACGTCATGCAGAATCCATGAATCAAAGAACTACAGAGTATTAAAGCCATCTTGCTGATTAATGTAAATCATTTACTCAGTTTTGTATTAAAGGTGCCAAAGTCCCTAAATAGAATGAACGCAAAAAAAACTTTCCGAGTTCATTCTAGTAAAACGTCCGTGACACCGGAAACCAGTAGAATATTTTTTTACGTAAAATGAAATAAAATATAATAAAGTATTTTAATCTGCATAGCAATGCAATAAATAGTATAAGTGAGATGCTCTGACTCTTCAAAATACTACCCATGCCTTATGATGATGGATACTGGCACTTGAATAACAGTCAAATTCGGTGGAAATGGGATTACAACCTTTTTTTCTGGATTGTAACTCACACAGTGACAGTTCCTGTTGTTGGTGTATCCATTACACATGCACAGGATTATACAAACAAACAACGAAAACGGGGCAGGTCAACATATGCAGATACCTTAGATATAGAAAAGGATCCATCTTTGCAGTAAAATTTTTTTATAACTGCTGCCTATAGATATTTCCCTTTTTATTGTTTAACTTACCAAAAGGGGCAGCCTAATGAATATTGACATTTGCATTAGGAAATACCAGATACCTTCCTTAATATAAAACTTGTCATTTGTATAATTTTTTGTCACAGAGAAGCCGCAGCAGCAAGCTGCCGTTCATACACAAATAAACATATATTTTTTTAAATAAACAGATATACTATAAAATAAATAGCCATTAACACACTGCGAACGGTGCTCAGGATTTAGCTAAGTAAACCTGAGCGCTGTGGTTAGACAATGATAATCTATGTGGCTCTGGGAGGTGATGAAAAGTTCCAGAATGATGTCTTAGGCCTCCATGGTTTCCATGTTCTATGGACTAAGATGCTCTCCAGCTGATAAGACCTACTGGATATAACTTTCAGGCATATAGAATGATGCAATGAGTTTGGGGTAATGGGGCACTCTAGATTGATATCAGTCTGCACTGAAGCAATGTACTATCTTCATTTTTTGGCCAAGATTCCTAATTACAATTTATATGGATTAGTAAGGTCCTTAGAAATAAGAAATTGCCATTCCCCAACCGTCAGTGTTCAAAGTTCTGGATTCTGAGCTCTCCAAGTTAAAACCAGAGCAGGGAATGAGAAGAGCTTCAGAGAGTCCCAGTCACAGCGATGTTTGCATCAGCACTTTCAGCAAGGTGGTGAACACAGAAGGACCTCGAAAGACCAAAGGATGGAAAATGTTGCTGGATTTGATAAATCGCTGTGACTGCGGAAGTTTTGGAGAACGGATGAAATCCCCAAAGTCTGAAAGAAAGGTCTTGATCAGATGAGATTAAGAAGGTAAGGCTAGATTACACTCTGATACATTTGCTCAAAATAAAAAATACACTGTATATGTTTGTTTTTTTAACAGTTGATGCTGCAATGCAGGATAGATGGTTGAGAAGGTAGCACGCAGGCAAACCTTTGCTGAAGCAAAGCTATCTAAGTGAGAGGAAGATACCGAGAGGAGGAATGCACGTAGAGTCTCAGAATGTCGGGATAGTGAAACCAAAGAAGTGCACCTTATGTTTTCAACTGGACCCAAAGACAACTGCCGCTGCAAAGTCCTTAATCTCACCCAGAATCTGTTTCTTCCGTCTGGCTTTAGAGGCAGCGAGGGGGTATTCCATTGGAACTCTGTGAACTATGCTTTCTTTTTTTGTGCTGTGAGCAGATGTCAAAGTTTGGGGATGGGGTAGGGACGCGGGCGGCAGAGCAGATTGCCTGCTACTTTGCTGACGGAGGGCCACCTAACCCGAAAAAAAAAGTGTGAATCTTCCGCGCCAAGGGCCCGTTTTGGTAGGCTCTGCACAACCTGGCAACCGGGGGGAGGAATGGCTCAGTCAGCAGGCCAGGGCCACTGGAGCGATGAAAAGATAATCCCCCCCGCACCCCCTCTCGACCTCATGCAGCGTCAAACCATTTGTGAGCAGTGACAGAGCTAGATTGGGCCGAAAGGATATGAGTGGGAAACTTCAAAACCTGCTCATGTTTCTTCGAACGTGAAAGGATTTGTATAACACATTCAGACCCGATGGACTTTCCCATGTTCACCCTGGACAGCCCTTTTTTTGTTGACATGTTCAAATAATGAATCTCTTATGCGCGGGATCCCTTATTCCCCCCCTACTCCCGAGTCCTGTTCCTAGTCGTCCGGTAGGGATGCTGTGCGCACCATTCAATCGACTGTCCCAAGCTTATGGAGTACCGCTGACTCGCTGGCTTCCAGGAACCAGGGTGAGTGGAGCTACTTTTTTGGCATACTTTTTTTTTATTTACCTCCAGCTGTTAGGAACGAGACAATTGATTGTGACGCTAACCACAAACATGCACATCCTTTAATGAGCCGATTCCTCAGGACTGAGACTGTGATGGTGTGATAAGAGGTTTTCACTGGACAAAGAGATGTGCTCATAGAGATATACCATTGTCCGTCCTAAACGGCATATTGTTATCAGCACATTAACCGATATCATTTTCTCATAACTTTGAAGATATGTGATATTTGTCTGCTTTCGTTCTGTTTATCAGGCATATAAAAGATGTTCCTCTGAAGGCAGAGCTGAAATCAATATGAAACAGAGAATATTTATCCTCCAGTTAATCTATTCTATTATATACAGTATATATATATATATATAGTGAGTTATTGAAATAATCATGCTAGATTTAACCTTCAGTTTTTTCCATCTTTAAAAAGTGCATACACTGGTTTTCCAATGTTGAATTCATGCTCTGTTTCAGGTGCTGAAATGGAATATATACATTTAATTCTTTTACTGTTTGGTAAGGCCTTATCAGCCGGAGCACAATTCAATGGATACAACTGTGATGGCAACTTTCACAGCCGCTTTCCTGGTGAGGACACTGATTCAAACGTTTTGTTTCTGACCAGAGTTTAGAAATGAACATCTTCTGTGTACAAATCTTAAATGGGGTCAATCAATTATCTGAAAAGGAGAAGCGTATTCATTTATTTATTCATCTATAGGACAAAATAATGTTGAATACTGATTGTATGTGCATGTGTGCAACTGTCATTGTGTGTTTCTCTTGCAGCTGAGAGGGATATCAGTGTGTACTGTGGGGTTCAGACCGTCACACTTAAAGTCAACTTCTGCCCTGTGCTCTTCTCTGGCTACACTGACACTGACTTGGCCCTCAATGGACGACATGGAGATGCTCACTGCCGCGGCTTCATCAACAACAACACCTTTCCCACTGTTGTGATCTTTAGTATCAGCTTGGCGACACTGGAGGCCTGTGGGAATTCGCTGGTGGTAAGAAAAGTGATTTAGAAATGTTACAATAGTCCTGTCCGAATCATTGATAGTGCCCTTGTTGGAGTTGGATTTGGAGCTAAGCAGGTAACGTTTTCATAAAGATAATTAAGATCAATTATTATGGTTAGAAGAAGAAGCAGCAGCTAATAGACCCACACAAACATGCACAAACATTTGCATTTGCATTTGACCCATCTGTGGCACATGCAAGGCCACAGAGTAGTGGTTGGGGGGGTGCCTTGCTCATTGGCATTAGGTAGAGTCTTTTGAGTTAGTGGGCAGGTTTCATCAATCTTTACAGATGAGTCTGCCTTGACTTGGTTGGATGCTTATCTCCTCCGCCACCTCTCCCGGACTTTATAATGGTAGTAATATCGTTTAGCAAAAACATTAAAGTGGACTTTCTTTTTTCTGTCATACAACAATACATTTTTTCACTTTTTTTTTAACGTGGCCAAAGTTTCATATAAAATGTTGTGTCATTGTTTAATGCTCTCTAACGTGTACGTGGACCAATTTTGATGACGTTTTGCATGATTAGAAGCATAGACATGGAATGTAGTGCCCTTCTAAATCTAATTGATGGCAACATTGTTTACTTCAGAGTGGATACGTTGTTTTTTTTTAGAGCTGGGATTCAGAAATAAGGCGTTCATCACTGACGGACAATGCAAAAAGACAGAAAAAAGAATGGTGCCCTTTTCCCCAGTCAGCTGTCTCATTGACATTATCAATCTTTTGATGTTGACAAGCTGTGTTTATCCTGCATGGGAACGAAGTCCTCGAGGCCCTGTCAGGATGATGAGCAGAATAGTGTAGACGGAGTTTAAAGTAAAGATCTGCTGTGAGCTGTCTCTCACCCACGTTTTGTTCCATGACCGAGCTGGATGAATGGGACTGTTCCTGGAGGGTGTGTTCTCAGATAAGGCCGGCCCGAGTTTGAGGGGATTAATGGGGTGCATTAGTGAGCTCTGTGGTGTAGCTGATGGTATAGCCCCCCCCCCCCCCCCCCCCCCCTGTGCCTACAGTAAGCTGACTTTGACCATGAGTTAGCGAGCCAGAGGGAGGTTGTGTGACCCACACTGATGTTCTTAATTTCAGGTATCCACAGCTCAAGGTCCCAATGCTTATGGGAACCTGTCACTGGTGCAGATTGGCAATATATCAGGGTACATCGACACACCAGATCCCCCCACCATCATCAGCTACCTGCCTGGGCTCCTGTACAAGTTCAGCTGCAGTTACCCACTGGAATACCTGGTCAACAATACACAGCTGGCCTCGTGAGTCTCCCTTGTCTTATAACCTCAACTTTTCACTTGTTTTCAAATGGTTCAGAATATTGAGATTATAAATAGTTGCTCAGTGAAGCAACATATGTGCTCACACACTTATTTTCATAGTCACCTGAAAAAGTGGAATGTTTTCTTTTCTTTATTGAAGGTCAGCAGCTGCAATCTCAGTGAAGGACAGCAATGGCACCTTCATCAGCACCTTGAATCTACTACTTTACAATGTAAGTTCACATCTGTCCAATCTAAACATCTGATCTTTTGCTGCACAGGGAAATGAAGCTGTTGCCTTGGAGACTAAATTATACACCAAAGCTGTATCTAGTCAGTGTACATCAACAAGCATAAGCTTTTCTGCAACCTTTACATCTGTCATTTCAATGTTTTCTGAAAGTGATGATTGAAATCAGAAAGATTACAAAAGCCAAATAATACAATTTTAATCAGCTCAATTAGGCAACAAATTAACTTTAATCTTGCAATTTCAAAGGGAGAAAAATAATGTCAAGCCTTTGAATTAACATGTCAGTTTGAATCAAACAGTAGTAAATGAGATTCTATAGATGAGATACTGGTTTTCACCAGGTGAAGAGAAACTGGACTCATCCCTCTCAGCATTAAAAAATAAATAAAACTCATGCTGATATGCTGTTGTTGTTCATGTGCAGGACTCCTCGTATGTCCAGCAGCTTTCCATCCCAATGGCAGGACTGACCCTGAAGACACGGGTGTTTGCAGCCGTAAAAGCCACTAACCTGGACAGGAGGTATTCAGTCAACACCTAGCCATGTTCACTACACCGAAAGACACCCAATGAGAAGGTTATTGTTACTAACTTACACTATGTTGTCCACTAGCATTCATCTTTACCTTTGGCTTATTACCAGGGTAAGTTGCCATGGCAACCCATCTCACACGCCTAACCTTTCTTTTGTCACATGAACCCATAGAAGGTCACCTACTAACCAATCCGTTTCTTGGAAAACGGTGCCACCATTTGTTGAAGATCCTTTAGAGCTCAGTGTGAGGATTGTGAGGGAGAGTTTAGAGGACTGATTGGATTATTCTGCATGCTTCAGCAAAGTATTATCCATTTTACTCTTCTTTTAGACTATATACTTCATCATAAAACAGAGTGCGAAAACACTAAATACTTATTCTTGTTGTTTGCAAGTACATCACTTTGATGGATTACACAAATGTAGTGGTGGGAAGTGTAGTCTATTTTACACATACACAAAGTTAGTGATTTTGTTTTACATACTTGATATTAGCCTGGATTATGTGTTCAACTTAATTTGTATGGCTGTGGTTGTTAATGGCTGGGTGAGGCCAGAGAATCAGGAGATACCCTGAGTATGTTGAATTTGTTTTATAGTAGACGCCTCATTTATTAATTATTATTTTTTACCTCCTGTCTTGATGTTAAATATACTGATACATTTTGAAACAACATGTTAATCATCTGGTACAATACACTGCAAGTCCACAAACAAAAAAAAGAAGAAACATTTCAAGGAATTATTTAGGAAACAATAGCATTTATCTATTCTATCATCTATTGAAAACTCACATCATTTTGCTAGCATTCATTTTCTCTTTGCCAAAGAGAAGTGAACTATTAGTAATGCTACATGACTGAATTTGTATTTAAATACCTGAATTTTGGATGTACTAATCCCTAATGTTAACTAGATGGAACGTTCTAATGGACTACTGTTACACCACCCCCTCTGGAAACCCTAACGATGACCTGCGCTATGATCTTTTCTTTAGGTAACTCAATTTAAAAAGCAGATTTGTAATTGTTTTATTTCAGTTTTGCTCTTGCCTCCCTTTAAATAATACTTTCTACCCCCACCCCCACCAGCTGTGAAAAAGACCCTCAGACCTCCGTCTTTGAGAATGGGAAAAGTCAAATGGGCCGCTTTGCTTTTGAGGTGTTCCGCTTTGTGAAGCACAAGAACCAGAAGATGTCCACCGTCTTCCTGCACTGTGTCACAAAGCTGTGTCGATCAGACGACTGTCCGATGCTCATGCCAGTGAGAATAACCCGTCACACACCTTACACACATATTTTTCTTGTATCTCTAAATATTAGAAGGGAATGTACATTTTACACATTTATTTCACAGTTACTATGTTGCAAAAACGGGAAACTTCCCACAATTCTCCTTGCGTGTCAACTTTTTACCAGACATTACTAATAGATAACATGGGCCTTGGTGATCCCAATTCATTGTGCAAAGTGCCAGTTCACAATCCCAGTACTCCACCTCCGCCTGAGGTGTTTTTTTTTTATGTTATTACAATATAGTAATGTTATCACGTTATATCTTGAAAAGTCTAAAGGTTTTACATTATACTTCCACTCTATTACAGTGTAGTAAGTTATTACGTTATAATGTGAAACTATCATGTTTTGTATTGTATTCTCAGGACAGGAAAATTATATGTTTGTATATTTGTAACGGAGCTTTTAGTATTTATGAAATTGTCATTTAAAATAAGAAATGAACACAGGGTCATTCTGCATATATACTTTTACAGTTGTTAGGGAAATTTAAATATCAAATATATATAAATATATATAATATATTTACATTTACACATTTAAATACAACTTACACTACATCAACAGCATATCTTGGCAGTAGGAAAATATCTGTGGGTAAGTACTTAATTGATACTAAACACGTGATATATTAGCCTGCTTGCTTTATCACTGATAATCATGCAAGATTAATTATATTCATAATTATTCTAATCACATCCAATTAGAGCCTTAAAGATGTAAACAGGCTTGATTATTGAATAATTGAAAAAAACTGTTCAAGGGTATTGATTACAATACATAAAGTGTGTGGTGTTTTTTTATATTTATGTGATAATATACAGTATTTACATGCACCAATTTTATTTATTGATTGACTTGAATTGAAGGTCTGATTCTCTGGTCACATTTGCAAACAGGGATTTAATGGGACCTAACTGACGATAACTTAGGGCTTTAATCAATAAAATTAGGAAAATCCGTGAAGCTGCATAACACTGGTATTAAGCTTACATTTCTCTGTCTTTAGTCAATACACCCTTTGAAGTCACTGTACTCCCCAAATATCTTTTTTCTTCTCTTAAATCATTAAATATTATTCATTTAAATAAGTAAGACAAATGGAGAATAATACATGGAGAGGAGTCAAATAATGGTTCAAATCACAGCAACTATTGCCATTTTAAAGTCAAAATATTCATGTATTACCTTTTAAATGATAATACAGTGTAACCTAGAAAGCCAAAAAAATACATCTAAAGAGGCTAACATTTTTTGTTTTTATTAACTACCCATGCAATGTGTCCTCCGAATACCTCATCATGAGGTAGTGGAATACACTAGTGGAGGTACTACTCTACCACCATATCCCTCTTTGCCATTTCTTTTATAGATCTGTGGCAGCAGGAAAAGGAGAGATGTCTCAGAGGCAAAGGAATCTGGAAATGCTGTCCTGACTGCAGGACCCATCATTACTAGGATTGGTACAGTTTGATAACATTTCTCCTCCACCTGACACTATTTATACACTGAAACATACAGTAATGCAGTTTAATCATAACATAACATTACATTATAACATAAAATAATTTCAACTGTACAATACTATTTTGCTCTGATTTCTAACTGAGTGCATGAAACTGGATATTTGACACTGGGATGTTTTTGAAAATGTATAGGGGTGACTTAAAATGTTAAAAAGGTGCCTGAAGGCATTCTGTTAAATTTAAAAAACAACACGCTGTTGGTCCACAAAGTAAAATAAAGTATACTTTACTGAAAACAATGTATCAGAATATCAGGGTATCTGTTACCCTAAATGCTGTTTACGTGTTTTGTTCACAGATGAAACACCAACCAACAACTCTCTACTAGGTAAGCAATTCTGCCACTTGTGTTCAATGTAGTATAAATGTACACATTTAGAAAATATAAAGAAAATATTTCATATTCTTCCTCCTGTTATGTCTCATTGTTCTGACCTCGACCCAAATTAGTTATTTTGACACCTAACTGCGAAAAATATTTTAATTACTTGAACTTTTAAAAATATTTTAATCAAATGACATTTCCATTCAAGAAACGATTGCATTCACACATGATGAGAGGGCAAGAACAATGCTTTTAAGTATAATATGAACCAGGGAGTATGTTTTGCAGACATACCAGGTCGAGTGGTACACAAGCAGCATGTCTGATATATTGTAGATTTATTTTTGTGTTTCTAATTTCAGTGAATAAATTGGAACATTTTTTATTTAGAATGTCTCCTCTCCCCCAATTGTTGAACGTATTAAATGGCAGAATCATTTTCTGTCACTGGCACTTATGTGGATGAGCTGGAGATGGAACTGCAGGAACAACAAAAACAAGCCATCACAAAAAATGAAAAAAGATAAATATGCAGTGCATTATATATAGCGGACAGCTGATTCTGTCTGAGGATTTGGCATTCCAGGTGAATTTAAGGGCAAATGTTGACAGAATGTAGAAATATGAGCACAATTGATTGTTTCCCTGCGCTTGTGCCCCCTTAGCCCATCTGAGAGCTCCGGCGTTTCAGATAAACACGGTGACGAGCGCCCTCATCTCAGGCGTGATCATCTTGGGCGTCATGAGCGTTTGCTTCTTCATCTTCTCGCTCACCCTCCTCAGAGGAAAGACCGCTCCTGGAGGCGTCCTGTCTGGGGTACGCAACCCCGCTTTCAGCTGAGCGCCTTCACCCCGTCCACTGCAGACTCTCTGACAATGCTGAGCGAGGGAAAAGCCCCACATATGACCTGTGCACGTAGTCTGTTTACGGCAGCTAAATGTGTGATGTTAAATTGTAGATCAATGTTTACGGTTCTGTACAATTAGTGTAGAGGTCAAAGCAGAACTTTTCGTCATGATCGTGTATAATTTGCTTGTGAAAGCACGTTACTTGACTCAAACTATAACGTGGGAAAATGTAGGAAAGTCTACTGAATGAAATGTAGAGGTTAAAAACTATGATTGAATGAGCTAACAGATAGCTTCAAGACGAGAAGATGTTAAGTTTAAGTTCCTGAAATAAAATCTTCTAAATTAAAGGTATATTGAAATAATGAATGTAATAATTGGAATTTAATTTATTAACATTGCTTTATTCTTGAGTTGGGATAGTTTTTAAGTTTGTAGTAAAGTGGTCTGTTCTACTCTCTTACTTCAACGGTTTCATGCAATGTGGAGGTAAAGTTTTGTTTACAGTTTGTATACAGTGTTTGTCCATTGTGTATAACCTGTGCAGCTGTGTTCTCAAACTTCCATTGACGAATGGTTTCCTCCACTGAAATTGACTTCTGCAGTGTCGAAATAAAGATACAGTGCGAATTCTCTGCGAAACGTCAACCTGGGAACATGGGAAATTACAATATACACTGACCAAAAATATTAACACAACACTTTTGTTTTTGCCCCCATTTTTCATAAGCTGAAGTCAGAGTTCTAAGACTTTTACACAATTGCCCACACTTATTTCTCGCAAACATTGTTAAAAAATGTGTTCAAATCTGTGTAAGTGAGCACTTTTCCTCTGCCAAGATAATCCATCTGCCTCACAGGTGTTGCACGTCAAGATGCTCATTAGACAGCATGATAATTGCGCAGGTGTGCCTTAGGCTGGTCACAATAAAAATCCACTCTACGCTAAAGAGGGGGAGAGAAAAAGAGGGGCGCTGTTAGGGTTAGGGTTAGGGTTAGACAGTACGGCAACACTTATTTCCCGGTCTCGACTTCTATGATGCATAGCTGGGAATTGTGGGTAGTGTAGTCCCTTTAGGGACAGGCACTCGTAGTGCCTTGACACAGCTCTGTGAGACATGAATGGACTTGGGAGCACGGGGAACGGAATACATTCGACTCGATTGAATGCTCTGTGTGTCTGATTAAGACGCAAAGGGAGACATGTGCGTAAATATGCTGTTAGAGTTTAAGCTCCGTGTGTACAAAATAAAGGGGAAAAAAGCAGTATGCGCACAGGTGCGTGTTTGGAGCGATATTAAAATGAGAGAATCAGACAGCTTGAAATGATGTATTCTGTACAGTCTAGCTGATTGATTGCTATACTAGCAGTTTTTTAAATTTCAGTCTAAAGCACTGTATTTGGAGGCGCAAATAGCTGTGTATGGCCTTGTCTGGCATCATCACCATGATAACACACAGAGTTTTGTCTTCTGTGCATTAATATACCCTGAGATTGTACTTTCCAACTTGTAAATTTCATAGTCCGTTTCATCGGTAAGAATTCTCATTATTCATGTGGACCAGATTAAACATAAACACACAAAACATAAGCAATATATTTTGTATAAGGTGCTGAAAAGCCTAAATACGAAACTGATATGAAGTCAGATCAATTGCAGATGAATATTGTCCAGTATAAAAAAAGGCCGATGTAGACGGATAAAACGGCACAGTGTGTGTGAGCGCAGATGCTTTGATATCCGTGAATCCCTCCTCATTGAAATTCATTGGTTTTGTAAACGTGGTGAGCATTACGATCTTTGAGAGGTAATCGTTATGGTGGCCATGAACCAATAGATTCATTTTCGTGATTATTTCACACATTTTCGTGTGAATCAATCTCATTCCGGTGTAAGTCAGCAGTGAAGCACTTAGGTCCTGCATTTACATTGGCTGCATGACTCCTTAAGGAGGTCTAAGTGCAGTGGTCTTTGACCTTTGGAATAATCCTAGAAGATGCTCCCCAGGTCATGCTAAATGATATTGCTTTTATTGTCAATACAAGCAGGTGACTTTTGCCTTAAGAAAGGGGCATCAAAGGTTTGATCTCCAGGGATCTCTCAGGAAAAAAACATTATTTTCAGATGTATTCTCTGTCCTCTGTTGTGGTAATAATCTGGTTATGTATCCTAAGATGTGGGTAATATGCAGATTTACCCCCCCCCGTTACTCAGTGTAACTTGAGACAAGAAATGTTTTATGGTGAGGTCATTTTTCCAACACTACTTAATTTTTTTTGAGACTCTCTTCACAATCACAATTACAACAGAATATAGCCTAGATAGTGAATCTCTATTTTAGAAGATTGTGTTATGAACCATCCAGACTACAGGCATGATAGCGTCCTCGCAAATCAAATGAAAAATCATGTTTATAGATATTGTTTTCTTCTAATGTTGAAGCGAATTAACATTCCCACTGACTTGACCAGGTTACAATAACTATAAGCAGAAGCACTATGATAAAGTGTTTGTCTTTTCTGAAATTACTACATGAGGCCAAATTTCTGTCGAAGTGTAGGGAATTTAACACATTAGTTAGTATGTGGAATCCTTCCATTCTGGCCAATTCGACTGTTGTGTCAAGGTGGAGGACTAACTTTTTATCTGTGCTTGTACATGCACTGTTTTTGCCACTGACTTTTATCTTGATGACAAGGTTTGTTTGATTTTGCCTGAAAATGTAAGAATGGAATTTCCTCTCCTGTTCTACTGAAAACTGAACCCTAGATTCAAAGAGAAGTTCCATCAGCAAGATACTCAGTGACTTGGGGGAGTGAAGTTGGGGTGTTGTATCTGAAAGGATGAAAAGAGGATCATTGAGACTTTGAACTTGCCAGCGAGCAGAAGTGGGCAGAGTACACTTCTGTGTCTCTCACTGTTTTAACACAGATACTTGGAGACTCTTTCCCTGTCCAGTTGTTATTACTGTGTAATTATTGCAGTAATTTCATGTTAAATTTTATTTATAATAGGATGCTTGTTTTCTGTGAAGACAGATGTATCCTTTTATGGTAATTCCTCTGCTAAACCAGTAGGAGTCCCTTAAATCAATCGTTTCTGCTTAGAGAGTTCATATAATCCCTCACCACAACATATTTATAACACATCAACACATTATACATAGACATTTTAATTATATAAGCCTAACCTTATCCACCCCTCAAACAACGAACAAATACGTTTATATAACGAATTGATGCTTTGTTAAAATGTAATGTTTACCCAGGGAAGATCAGTTAACAGGGAACCATTGTTTAATTTCTATCCAATAATTGTTAACTGGAAAAATCCTGCTATGTAGCATACAACACAGTACACGTACAACCAACATGTAAAATATTGTTTATGTGCATGTGATAGCCAAATGGGAACTGTATCTGTGTGTATTATGCAAACATAGCATAATGGAGTCTTTTGTCATTTTAGTTGACTGTGATTATAATTAAATCAGACATGCTGTTATGATGGATGATTAAACATGTCATACATTTGACACAGGTGACACAATGATTGGGATGGACCCTTTATTGTCTTTACCCAGAGCCTGTGATACCGCACCTGTCAACTGGATGTCCTCAGTGAGCTTCTCTCCCCAGCTGACCAACTGACTGCCTTATATCACCTATCTCAAGCTGTTTTTAGCTTCGGAGCTAGATCCATATTATTAATCTGCCTTTCTCTCAGAAGATATCTTGACACGTAACAGTAGGAAAAAGGACAATGCAAATTAATCGAGTGACAACTGTATTTAGCTGCTTCAGTTGCATTGTCCTGGTATTGTACATTCCGATTTACTGTAATGACTACAATAATAAGTATAATTGTCTGCTTGAGCATGATTTCTCTGCTTGAGACTGGTAACCAAACCAACATTGCAATCTTGAAGCCACCGGTTGCATACAAGCTTCTTCATTTGATCCCAATTATTTATTTATACTAACACATATGTAAATTGACAAGATACTGACTTCACAAACTGTTTTTCGTCACTGTCTCATTAGAAACACCCCGGCTCCAAGATCTGAACCCCACACTGGTCTATTTCTGGGTCCTGTTTACTGTCGCTATCTTTCTAACCTTTGTAGGCTGCATTTCAAAGGAACTTGGACAGACTGCGGACTTTAGGTAAATCTTTGCAAAGTGTGCTGTACAACTGCAGTACAAGTAGTTTTAGTTATTACCAGTAAACAAAGGCAAACGCCTTGAAATGACATCTGGAAAAATGAAAACATTTGGCCGCCAAGCTTCTTCCTGTATCTGAACCTCAATCAGAAGTTTTTACCAGAAGTGTTATTAAATCTACAGACTTTAATATACTATATGTTCATTCATGTGATTAAATGTTAATTTACTACTGAGACCAAGTCAAGTCTCAGCATATAGTCACCGAAAACAATGTAATGACTAATTCATACTTTAATAAATTAGCAATCATAGCGGTTACCTGGACAAGAACCTTTATTTTGTCACTTGCAACTGGGTAGCCCTTAAACAGGTTTCCTGATATATTATTCACTGAATTCTACCTGCCTTTCAATCTGTGTTTTCATTTAATCTGTTTTGAATAATTGGGAGTTCCTCCCTTTGTGTTTTGGCTCTGACTCCATGCTCTGCTAACCGGTGTGGGGCTTCCGGTTGACTCATCTACAGCCAATTATCCCACACACCTGAGCCACTCCTTTCAAAATAGCTCTACTCTAAGGAACAGTTCAACCAGCCAGACTCTGCCAGATCATACAGAAATGCGTTGGCCAAACCACGGAATCGCATTGCGTTCACCAAACAAAAAATACATAAATAGACGGCTTATCTCGTGATTACGAGATCAGGATCTCGTTATTACGGGAAAACTGGAAAGGGGTCCCAGCGACTGCTCTGCTATATCCTGTATATTGCAACCCAGTTTCACAAATAATGGCAACAGCCATGGTGCTCGTAGGTTGTCCTGGTAAAGCAGAGGGGAAAAGCACCAAGCGCGAACACAACGATGCTTTCACACTGCTATTTGGAAGACGGCCATTCCTAAAGTGTGGATGTTGAGCTACAATATATTATATAATTTATAGATCTTATGTCAATATTTGGAAAAGGTACAACCATAAACCTCTTTTTCACCTGGCATCTGATTTACAGTCAACCAGCGCAGCTTCTTCTGCAGGTATCTAGCTAGTCCGAACCACAGACAGTTGATTCACGTTCTTAAATTGACCTGCAGAAGAAGCTATACATAATAATGTAAATAAATGCCGCTGTACGTGATTGTGTGAGCGCTGCATGCCGAGGAGAAAGCAGATCATTTGGACTCGTTGCGTTGCAGCAGTGTCTCGCAGATACTATATATAGATTACACACGAAAAGTATATATTTGCTCTGGGTCCGAACACAGCTGTGGTTGGGTCCGGACTTGGAGGATCCCTGTTGTAACAGATGGACAGGCGACGGACGTCCTGGGAGGCTGTCAATCCAAAACTAGTGGCTCCGCCCAAATGGGTCAAAAAGATTTCACTCGGTCGCGTGGTTAAATTACGCGCACGAGTAGTGAATCTGCGACCGTGAGCTGTGTATTTTGCGACTTCCGATTCTGTCTCCATACTCAGCCCTCTTTGTCACGCTGTCACTCATGTTTTCAAAGCCCATCTCAGTTGAAGCCACGCCCCTCAAGCAACATCACTGCCAAAAGTCTGATCGCAAAGAAAAAATCTGAATCCGAAAAAAAAACATATCTGAAACCGAAAATATACGATTTGAAATGAAGAAAAACAATCCTGAATCTGAAAACTAGAAATATGCAACCCAAAAAATACGGCTTAAAATATATAAATATATATGAAAGTGAACATTCAAAAATCTACATATATTCAAAAGAATTACAGAACTGAATCAAAACTATATTCAAAACTTTCGATTCACATATTTTCATTTTGAAGTAGATATTTTATTTTTAAAGTTCAAGATTAAAACGTGAACTTTCAGATGATGTTATTTTATTCAACTGGATAAAACTTGAAGTTGAAGAAAAAATGACTTGGCTTCTGCTCCATATTATTCCAGCATCTGTGCACACACAGACTGCGCCGTTTTATCCCATTTTATCCGTTGTTCTCTACATTGTCATTATTTTATTTCGGACAGTATCTGCAACATTGCGACATTCATCTGACTTCATGTTGGTCTCATATCTAAGCTTCCCAGCATCTTATACAGTTAAATGATGTTGCTTTTGTTGTGTTTAGGTTTCTGCTGATGGATAGAATAAAATCTGGTCCACATGACTAATGAGAATTCTGACCGATGAAACGGACTGAAAAGGTGCAACTTGGAGAGTACAATCTGACGGTATATTAATGCACAGTAAAGAAAACATGTGTTACCATGGAGATGATGCCAGGCAAGGGTTAAGGTGAGGGTTACTGTGCGTGCCTATAGATACTGTGCTTTGCACTGAAGTAAAAAAAAAATGTTTCTACTATAGCAATCAATCAGCTAGACTGTAATGGCATAACATAATTCGGAGCTGTCTGATTCTCTCTTTTAAATATTGCTCCATGCAAGCACCTGCATGCACAAACATGCTGCGAAAGCTAAAACTGCACTACCCAGAATCCCCGGCTAGCAGCAACCGCTAGCACTGCGCTGCACCACTGGTATGTTAGGAATTGTTTGGATTAAAACATTTACCGAGTATGGGGTTCTATGTGGTGGGAAACACACCTATATGATCATAATTGGGATATCGAATTATGAAGTGACTGAACATCTCTTTTCCCTATTTAACAGAGCCCCCATTTGGTGATTTGCTCCAGTATGGCATGTTAACACAGCTTAGGCATAGTTCTCAATATTCCCATGAATGTAGTTGCTTCTGGAGCAGAATGACAAGCGTTAAAAAATGCGCTGAGGCCAAGGTTCAAAGATCAACAGTTCAGAGCAGAACCTACTTATAGTCTTCAGACTGACATTATGTTTCTCTCTCCAGATTGAGACCTTTCTAATGATGTATTTTGTTTACTCCTACGACAAAGTTGTAATTTGGCCATGTCCTCCACACAGCCCTGGCCCAGAGTAACATTTCACTGACCACCTTTTGGAACCGACTTTCACTGACTCCCCATTGAAATACATTGTTTTTATTACATAACCGGCAACACATTTTTTTAGCCCAGATCGCCCAGATAGCTGTCATTCTCTTAGTTCTGCTGTTATTCACTTCGCACTGTTTCACTGAGCCTATCAAAATCATTAGTTATACGCTCATTACTTTTCTATACTGTTATTTAATGTTTAATGTTTACTTCTTGTCTTTTTAAAGTTTAGTGCTCTTTTTTGTACCAATGCACCACAGAGAATTCATTGTAATGCTATTACTTGGCAATAAAGGCATTCTGATTCTGATTCTGACAATGTGGCTGGGGAATATTTAAATTCTGGTAGACATAGTCATAGTTAGCGGTTTTAAGCCTGTGGCATGAATATGCCTACGGAAGCATATTGCAATTCAAATACATGTGTTTATATCCATGAAATTGCTCCTGTACAAACAGAGCGACCTCCAGCATGTCAAACTCTTTCCGCCTGTACAAATACCAACACCTTGAGATGCCTGCGCACTGTTGACGTACTAATATTAATGCCGTTTTTATTAAGTATTTGTATAATATGTAAAGCTTAATTTTTTCCTTTTTTATGCTTTGGCCACTTTTATGGAAAGCAAATACCCCTACTTTACAAATTAACCAGCGGAAACTGCTTCAGGTTACTTTCTGGAAGTAAATAGTATACAACAAAGTAAGAATCAAAGTGATGTATAATATCCTTTCAACCATACATTATTCTCTCATCTAATCTATCTATCTCATTGGGAAGAGGATTTTGTATCAGAAATTACAGATCAACTGGATCACCATTCTAAAGAGAGTGCATTCTTCTTCAATTTGTGCAAGACATGGGCTCCTACAATTCAAGATCTTACACCTTCTTCATATGTCAAAGGACAAATATATCCAGAGGTGGACCCCTTCTGCAACAGTTTACAGGAACAGGATCCTGTATACATGTTTATTCATACCTTTTGGACATTTCCCTATAATCACAACATTCTATAAGACATGGCAGCCATTTTAACATACATGACAAGACTGTTTGACTCCTTAATTGATTTCTTTCAAATTTTTCATGTGTTTAGTTTATATTTAATAACAAAATGCATCTATTTTTATGATGTGAAATATCTGTGACACATCTAAAATGTCTCATTTTTAACAGCGGTGAACTCTTTGTTCTTCTGTAGGTAACTGTAGATATATTACCTGTTACTTTGGGATCGGATTATTAAAAATGTTCAAAAAGCAAGTTGTTATAGTCACAAACATAAGCGCTTAGTTCTTGTAACTGAATTTTCTGCTTAAACCACTCAAAATAGTTTTCCCCTGAAACATTCATTTTGTATTTTTATTGCTTACTCTTGGTATGGGATCCTTACGTTTAGCTGATTGTTTGTATATGATTCTGATGGTAATAAAAACAAAATAAATCTACCCTTGATGTTGGTGCTGCCTTTGTGTGCCCCTTGTATGTTGTGTATTTTAGATTGATGGCCTGTGTTTTTGTGTTCGCGCATGAAGAATGTAGCTCTATAGTTTTAATTGATTTCATCAAGCAGTGCAGTTTGTTTTGGAGGCTCTCATTAGTTTGAGGTGCAGATTCTGTAAGTCATACTTGATGCCCTTCGCTTTGGTTCCACAGTGATTGGGAGAATGAATTCAATCTATCTCACACAGTAAACTTTGTTTTAGGGCAGGCCAAGATGACGGTGTATTTTAGCCGGAGGAGGAAGGTGGAGAAAAACCTGACCTGATGGAACCGGTCCCTGTCTGTGTCAACAAGATTAACTCCAGACAACTGGTTGATTTTATCTTTCTATAAAGCAGCAGGAGACTTGGACACGTTCCAGCAGGTCTTGAGTTTTAAAGAGGGTGTCTGCTCTGTGACAGAAGGAAAGGCAGACTATGGAGATGAGCTTACATAATGTATTTATTTATGAAAACGTTTTTTAATGTAACGTCAATGCGTTCCCAACAACCGGAGGGGTGCGGCCTAATAAAAGTGTCATACCTGTGCGTTCTTACTTCAATAAACGATTTATTAATAATCTAATCGAATGTGTGTGTGTGTGTGTGTGTGTGTGTTGGGGGGGTGGCTCTGACGGCTCTCTTTCTCTGAGCGTGTGAGTGTGTGTCTCTCACGTGTCTCTCCCCCAGTGTGTATCTCTCTCTCTCTCTCGCTCTCTCTCTCTCTCTCTCTCACACACACGCACACACATCGGCGGCCACATATACGCGGGCCACACTCCTTCTCTCGCCCCTCAAACCCTCGGAGCTCCTCCATGAGGATGGCTGCCTCTCTGCTGCTGTATCTCCTGAGCGCCGGGACGCTGTTCCAAGGTAAGCGTTGTCACTCCCGGTGGGGACTTTGGGTTTCTTTCAGGAAGTATTCACTGATGCGCTGCTGTTCCACGGTCAGCCAGTCTGTCCGTCACACCGTGACTATGTCGCGCGTTTTGTAGCCTCGCAGTAACCAAACACGCCGCGCGGCTTTTCCATACCTGCGGGCCGAAGCACCTTGACGCCTGAAGTTAACGCTCTTGTTATGTGCCTGCGGAACACTCATAAATTGGCCCGTTTCGCGTCTTTCTACGCGTGTGTGCGACAGAGCCAGCCATGAAAATGTGCCTGAGGCTGTGGAAAAAAAATCACCCATCGCTTTTCGCCTAAATAATTACAATGCATGTATATATATATTTATTTAACCCAACCCCCCAAAAAAGTAAGGTAAAAGTGCTCATGCTCATCTTCACTTTGCTGTATTTGCCACGAATCGATGGAGAGCTCTGCTTGGCTAAATGTTTCGCAGTAAAATAAACAGGTGACTTTACCTTCCACCAGCCTTCCAGGCAATTGATTTGAATAAAGCCAGCCTCTGGACAAACAAATAACCGCCCGCCCCCCCCATCCCATCCAGGGGGTGAAGGAGTGGTCAGATCGTTTGTTTGTAATTAGGGATGTGCTTGTTTAAATTCACTTGTAATCCAATCCTATGTGTGTGCGCGGCTGTTGGTCGCTGGGTGTGTTTTCATGAAGAGGAAGAGGAAGCCAGGAGAAATTAATTTGTCATATACATGTAATGGCTCGATTGTCATTCAAGCCAGAGTTTTTCTCTTTTTTCAACTCAAGGCGTTAATGTCTCAGACATGTATTTCACAAAGTGGTTGTGACTCGCTGTTTTTGCGTAAAAAAAGAAACATGCAAGATCTCACCAGAGTGCTGCTTTTATAAACAAGGTAAATGTATATCATGCTAAATGGAAAACTAAGAACCTGGAGAATTTGAGTAGTCTGTTGGGAAAATCACCTTTTAAGCCCTGTGTAATTTCTGAGGCTGGTAGTGATTTGCTTTTCTTGCCAAGAAACCGAGAGGTGGGGGCTTTGAAAGAATTAGGACACTAAACTATCAGCAGCACTGACATCTTGTGTCATTTATAGACAAGAACAAGTTGGACTATTTTTTTCTTCTTCTCTCAGCTCTTATCTCTGAGTTGACTCTGAGTCACTGGCCACCTCTTGCCATTTACGGGGCTGTTCTTTGTCAGGGGGCTGGAGGACAGGCAGCCAGTCTGAGTGGTGGCTGTGTGTGTGTGCGTGTGTATTTGAGTGTGTCTGTGTGTAGTACAGGCTTAGGCGGGAAAGTGTGTATGTGGGGGTGTTGTCAAGCCAGGGGTTCCATCACTTGATGCTATCTGGCCTGTTTCTGGATCAGTGACTCCACAGGAGGAGGGAGGGCATTTTTTGTTTTTTTTATTTATTTAGTTGTTCAGATTTAATTCAATATAAAATCCCTCTCCTCCACATAATGACAGATACCAGCAGTAGTAGATGGCAGCTCAAGTCGGTTTCCAGCTTGATCCGTAGCATTCCTCACTTCAAAGGGGGCCTGCTTTCAAAGGGACTTTCAGACTTTTGATGCCACAGTAGACCATATTAGGGTGACTTTAGAGTGGTAAGCTGTCAGAGATATTATGGGTTACAGCAAATGGAGCTGTAGGTGAACACTGAGCAATGTTTGCAAAAGTCATTATTAATGAAAAAGTATGGTATTTTAAGAAAGGGACATTATAGTTCCCTGTGGGACCTCTGCTTTGAACAGATGCTGTGATGGGTCCGTATGGCATCATGTACTGTATGTTCCATGTCACTCAGTGGCTGGACAAGCACATACTTGTCCTCCTTCTGCCTTAATCAGTTAAGTGGTTCTAGACAAATTATATGCTGTGTAAAATGCTAAATTGTCAATGCTTATTAGCACCAACTCAAACTCACTGAGTCACCGTTTGGTTTTTCTGTGCTTTATCTTGGTTAAAAAATGCTAGGTTTTGTGCAGCAGTACACAATCTTGGCAAGAGGCATGGTTATGTTTTTCAGAAAGATTCTTTTTGGGAGCCTCCAGTGGCCATTTTGGCTTTAAGTATGTTCCATACATGTTCTTTGAAAAACTTATACACTTCAGGGATTCTTGAGTTATGGCCAAAACTGTGATTAGTGAAGTTACAAGGGCTCTGATCTTTGTCTGTCAGATTGCAATCTGTTCATCCTCAAGTCCCAAGGGGACACTCGTTCCAATTTTGAAGAAAATCCCTCAATATATCAGGGGTCAATACTGCTGATAATTAGCACAGCTAGGCAATATTATGGGTTTGTATGGTATGGGTTTTGCTGTTGCACTTTAACTTTCTTTTACTTGGGGAAAGGGTGATTTTACATGCTATCTCTATCTGCCCCAACATGTAAAACTGGAGGGAAAATACCTTTAGCGGGGGTCTGTAGCAGCAAGCAAGAGTCTGGCTGGTGGGTGGATATTTGAAGACAGGGGGGTGGCAGCTACCTTCATCCAACAACCCCAGTGGCCAAATTCTGAAAGGTCACAGTCTGTTTGAAGCCCCACCTTAATCTTTCTGTCAGATGGCTTTAGTTTCATTTGTTATTCAGGCAGTCTCCACCCAACCCCTCCTGCTGTTCAGGCACGTCACATAAACAGCCCAGAACTTGCTATTGTCATGTGAAAGGGCTCAAAGGTTTATAAAAGTCTTATACTGGGTAGGGAAAGTCGTCTTACTATGAGTTAGATGATTTTTAAACAGTGAATCAAATACTATTGTGTTTTACATAAATTTGGACATTTTCAAAGCTGAAGACAACTTGCTATTCAGATCAAATTGATATTGATTTGTATTAATCACAAATAATAATTCATCCTATAGGGCTTCACAATCCATACAGGGTATGACATTCACTGCTCTTAACCCTCAACAAAGTTTAGCAAAAACTGCCCCCTGCCACTTTCAATAGGACGAAAAAAACCTCTTGGACAGCCACAGAATGGACATAGATGCAAAAGATGCCACGGTACAGAGCAAATCAACAAGTTAACGGCATGAGAGAATGACAGAGCTGAAAGACAGAGTAGCAATGAAGCTCAGTTAGACTAACAATGTAATACAAGTAAGATTATAATTAACCGCAGCAGTGATATAGAATATAGTCTTACTGTCTGGATCCTTTAGTTTAGGGATCGGGGATACCTGCAGAACGAGGACAGAGAGAGGGGACAGAGACAAGAAGCAAAAACAATGGAAGCGATAGAGCATAAAGTTTATGTCGTGTAGTGATGTGATATAAATTCAGAGAGTGAGAGGGGACGAGAGAGAGAAAAAAAAAAGCTAAATGCAACATGGGAGTTCCCCCGGCAGTCTAAGCTCTCGGTTACACAGGAGAGGAGCCTGGTAAATGAAGGCCCTGCCTCCAATTGTACTCTTTGAGGTTCTGATTCTGTGGAACCACAAGTAAACCGGCGTTTTTTTATTATCACCACTCAGGAGAAGCGTTGAGAATAGATGGTGGTGGTAAAATGTGGCTGTGGTATTAAGTCTGCACCAGGGGTTATACAGTGATTCAGTCTGCCTGTTTTCCTCCCTCGAGTTGACAGTTCACTCGGTCTCCTTGACTGGCAAAATGTGGCTCCCCAAAATCACCCAGTGGTTTTGCCTCCATTCTCATGTAAATCCAAGCATATGTTTATACAATAAACAAAAGAGCCCCCAAGGCATGCATGGTGACTGAAATGTTGATGTCTTTGATAATCCATCCTCCTACCACAGCATAGTAAATCTTCTGTAACTGGCGTACCATGCATGTAAACTTGTTTTAAAAGATGTTCCACAATCATCTGCGTTAGAGAACTTTAATAGTCAGTTTCATATGGGATTGTCGTAAGGGATCTAGTATCCAGGATATGTGCAAACGTTCTACTGTAACCTGCACTGATGCTGTAATGCTTTACGACAAGGGACCATGAGGAAATCAGCATGGTAAATGTTGGGGGCACTGAAACATCTCCAGCCACTTTCATTTTTGGGCAGCAATAATAGGTATGTTTGCAAAATATTCTTCCACATGGCACCTCTACCAAAGTTACACCCGGTTGCACAGTGCAAAGGCACACTAATGAATGAAGAAAACCCAGAAACAGAACGTCTGGAATTTTAATGAAATTGCCCTTCCTTTTGCTTTTGTCATGATTGAAGCATATCTTAATGTGGAGCTTCAAATCAGGCTTGCTTGTTTTTCCCCCAGTTTCAATGACTTCCCTCCCCGCCCCAGAAAATAGCTTACTGTATAGTAGCTGAAATGAAAGGCAGGAAAATGAAAAAAGATTATAAATAAAAGGAGGGTGTTCACATGAGAAAGCAACAGTACTTGCACTCCAGCGGCAAGTGTCAGGTTGTTCCCATCTTGTTATGATGTCACGGTGTAAGTCATTTGACAGTTCCAGCGAAGCGTGACTGTATCGAATAGGAGAAGTTAAATCCTGTGTTTGCCCAAATCTCACCAGCGGAGCTTTGTTGAATGTGCAAGAAAACTCACATTTGATCAAGTCCACCCAACCAAGTGAAAAGGAGGCAGCAGAGCCACAAGCTGAGGTTTTAGTGGAGGAAGTTGGTGAAGCAGAATTCCACTCCACTTCCAGAAAACCATTCCCATCAACAAAGTTTTTTTTTCAAGATTTGAAACTTGCATACCCATATCTATATAATGGGGGTGTGTGTGTGTTTCATTAGTTAAGGTCCAGGGTGGGTGCGTTACATTTGAAATTGGAGAGACTATTATTTATGTAAAAAGGAGGTCATTACTACATAGAAGTCTAAACCACGCAGTGCAGAGGGCCACTGAGCATCTCTGTTTTGATTGCTTAACTAAAATATAGAATACATTTTGAGAATTTAAAGACACTGATGTTTTTCAGTGGGCCACCCTGGGGGTCAGACACACTGATAAATTCGGTCCCATGTCCTGTTTTGAGAAGAGCCGTAACTTCATGAGCTGACACATCTCCACCTCTTATCTGAGTGATTTGTAAGATTCTGTGTCCTCCTTAATCCAGATTGACTGTGCGAAACGCTTGTAGAGGCCCAGCAGTTGTTGAAGAGTATGGTGAAAACCCTCGTTGGACCGTTAGGACTCACTTGAAATACAAAAGACATCAACAAACAGAATCTTAACTGGGCTTGGACTCCTATTACCGGTTGTCATCTTTACAACTGCAGATGTCAATTAGCCAGATGCAGCTGAGAGTTTCCCAGAAAAGGAACCAAAGAGGGAAAAAATAGGCTTTTTTTTATCACGGAGGTCTGGAGGACAACCATTAGGCAGAGTTGCACTCCCGAGAACAGAGGTCTTCAACTGGGGGTCAATAACCCCTAGGGGGTCCGCCGAGGTACTGCGGCGGGGGTTTGGGTTAGTATTTCATGCTCAATAACTGGGCAGCTATGTTTGTATGTGGCACTAGGCCCACTTTTGATATGAAACACCATTTTATAGAAGATATATACTAGGGGTCCCTGCTCCATCACCACTATCGAGCCTCTTTATCCCCACCAGATAGCTTTGTTGATGGTAACAAATTGCAGGGGAATAGTGCTAGTTTCAGGCCCCTGTTTTCTGAGTCCATGAAGAAATCCATGTATAGATCCGTAAAGCATCACTTTACTTTACTTAACTTTAAGTATCTGGGATGCATTGATTGTGAAAAAGTGGTCTGACCTACTGTCACAAACCATTTAACCAGCAATTTATTTAATGAACATAAGAAAGTCATGTCTCTGGATCCAGACTTAACAGCAGAATCCTGATCATGCATACTGTACACGCATGCAGTGCAAAAGACACATATTATTGCCTAATGATTGTAAGCTTAACACTAACTTGCATATGTATGAACATGAGTATGCCTGATATTTTAGACAGAAATATTAGACTTTTTGTCTGACCTGCATTCCTGAGAGGTTCAGGTCAGTACGGCTCCGTTGTGCTAAAAATGAAAATATGTTCATAAGTTATCACATTAAATATTTGATTAATGATCTCTTATTAGCAACTTACAATTTTTTTTTTAAACGTATTTTTCTGAAATCGAGCGGGTACAGAGAGTGCATTCTTTATCTGCCTGAATCTTACTCTGTTTTTAAGATAGTCAAAACAACAGAAATAAAGAAAATAAACAGGATGGCCACTCCTTTCTAAATCCTTTCTTAATCTATGATAATTTGATTTCTCTGTTTGGCTGTAGTAATGGATGTAATTGAATTTCTACACAAATATCAATGTGAAAACTAGTCCTGATCACCTCGAAAGCAGCTGGATTTGACAAGGAGCCATTTCTCTGCATGCCAAAGGATTGTGTTACACAGAGTATACGAATGTAGGGTACCAACATATTTGGGGGGTAGAGGGCACAGCGCTGTGTTTTGGATGAATGCTGTACTGGCAGGGATGTGGAATGTGTGTTGCGACTTCAGCCTTGCTGACAGAAAGTGGTGGCTGACAACATGCACACCAGAAGAGCCAGGAAAATGGGTCATGTTGACATTGTTTGCTACTTTTAATTGGCACTTCGCGGTGGCTTCACAAAGCCAGCATTCATCTTGTGTTTTTCCCCCGAAGGCTCCTAATGCTTGATGAAAGCACTGCAGTTGTACATCACCATGTCTGTGTTGAAACAACATCAAGTGTCCGGCACCTAGCATTGTCTTTGAAATTCAGGTCTTGAATTGTTTGGAGGCATCAAAAATAACGGCAAAGTTGTGAAGTAAGATCCGAGTTGCTTTGGATTCAGCTCACGATCCAACTTTGCATTGTCCCAATTAGCATGTACCACAGATTTCTTGATAAATAACTCATGAGTTGTTTTATTGACACATATTTTGTCTTACATCTGTGCTGTAGAAAAAAAGGTACAGCTGGGTTTTAACAGTTTGATTGTGTGGTGAATACTGTTGCCAAAATGCTTGCTTTTTTATAACTTAGTCTCAAGATATATCCTACAAATTCCTCCAAAAAAGGCAGAATCAAACATTGACAGCAAGTAGGCCAGAGGAAGACATTTGAAAATGCTCTGTCCTTGTTTTTCTAGAGAGAACTAAATTGCCCAATGGTGGTTGTCCAACCACGGCACCAAAGATGAGTGAACCTTGGTGAATGTGGTGGCTGACATCAGACGAAACAAGGGGTTTAGCTTCATAAACGTGCATCTCTCCTCAATTCCAAATAGGTTGCACATTCAATAAACATTTTCCATTTCAGAAGGGCTGCAAGTTTAGTCCACACAGCAGTTTTTGGGGGGAATAGAAAACTTTTAGATGCACCAAGCCTGTAACATTTGCCTGCAGCACTGCTGAGAAGGAAACATGGGAATTTAAAGCAGGAGGAACTAAAAGTCCTGGCCTTGAGCTGTAATGGGAGGAAAGCCTAGATTTATCTTGTGTTAATGGGCTCTCTGCTTTATTGTGGCCCTGACATCGAAGTTTATCAGTGGCACCCTGACCAGACAAAGTGTCAAAGGATCTGGCTCAGTGTAAAGGCTTTGTTTTTGTTTTTCCCCCTGTTTTGTTGCCTATTGTCATTGTGAAGCCTCTAACTGTAGCATCCAAACTGATACTATTTCTGAATAAATATATATATATTTTTTTCAAACAATCATAAAGCAGTGTCAGATTTTTTTAAGAAAATGTAACTTTTCAGTAGAATTGATCATCCATAATTCATGATTTGCAGTCCTTATGATTCCCTCCTTCCTCTACAGTCGTGTGGGTGTATTTTGGTGTTATCCCTACAGCACACTGTATCTGTTGGTAATCCTAAACCTTATGCAGCCTGGAGCCAGGGCTTTTGGATTTTAAGCTGACAACCACCTCTGTGCTTGTGAAGCAGTTGTACAACACAATGCTTCACATGATGCTGGTGAGCCGCTCGGGTTACAGCCTGAGGAGCAGTTGTGCAGCCTGCTCTCCTCTAGTTTCGAATCAATTGATCTTACTCTTTTGTTTAACAGTAATATCAATGTATATTGATTAATAAAGAGAGGGATTGTTTGTGGGAGATGTGAACTAGAGGTGGAGGAGACATGCATCCACCCAGAAGGTCACCGGCTCGAGGCCAACTCTAGGCGGACTTCCCTGAGGACATTGATAAAACCCCCAACTAAATCAAGAGACTCTACCTAATGCCCATGAGCAAGGCACTTACCCCCCCACCCAAACATCTGCTCCCCGGGCACCCCTCAGCTGCCTACTGCTCTGTGGCCATGTGACAGTGCCACAGATGGGTTAAATGCAGTGAGTACATTTCCCCCAACTTGTGTTGTTTGCATGTGTTTCTTCTTCTTCTTGAGGACAGTATCCTCCTGGCTTACAGAGGGCAATGTAAGACTCAGTAGTGTGCAAACTACGGCCCGCGGGCCATCTGCAGCCCGCTGTGCAGTTTCATCTGGCCCACTGCGAATACAAAATACCTGTGTGTTGCTGCCTTAGAGCTGTGCCTCAGAGCGTGTTTTTAGCACATCAGGAATCATTTGCAGCCCAAGAAGGGCAAGACTTATGGAGGAGCATATCGATATGCTCCTTGATATGCTGGTGCAAAAAATTTGCAAATAGCAAAGACAATTCAGGGTAGTGTGGCCAGCCACCTAAACGGACCTATTTTAAATGTTCTTTTTACAGAAAAAATGTTTGTAATGTAAATAAGTTTGTTATGTATTTAAATAGTTTTCTTTTTGTTCTAACTTTTCATATAAAAAAATTGCATGCCTCATTTTATCCCCCGCAGTATCGAAAATAGTATTGAGTATTGGTATCCACGCGTTTTCTCACTGCTCGTTCAGGACAGTAACTGCACAACGATTCATGCTTTTAAGTCAGAGTCGCCAAACCACCAAAAAGTCTCCTACAAAACCAAAAAAGTCACTAGATTTGTTGCTGGTTCCCTTTGAAAAAAAAAAAGTCCCCGAGGGGGTTTGGAAAGTCGCCAGATATACCGACAAAGTCGCCAAGTGGTCAACACTGGGGTTCAACGTCTCCTACCCCGTATTCCCCCTCCATTCGGTGTCGTTATCTTGACTCAGACTGGCCAAAAGACTACAGATGTTATATTAAGAAGATTGTGACATGCTGTTTACAATCGTAAGCTAAACTAGTCGCAACGCAAGCTTTAGAGCGCTGGTATTTAACTGAATTATGATTCATGATACCAAACCTTGGAATTTTTTTATTTGCAAAATTGCAAGTTCAAAATATTTTTACCTGCAATATCAGAATTTGTCTGCAAATTGCAGGTTGCAGGTGGGTATTCTGCACCCTACTATATACTATCTTTATCTATGTTTGCTCAAATATGGCACCCCGCTGCCACATCTATTAGCATAGTACCCATTCACTCTTAAGGTAGTAATAAGGTTGTCAAATTTCAGAACCATGTAGGCAAGTTTGAAATATTTTTAGATTTGGTCTTTGATAATCTCTTGTCTATGTAATGTCAATCATTTGCGTGCAGGCAGAAATGGTCAGTTTATCTGTGATGGTGGTGATTGCAATTATATTGTCAAGTCTCTCCGTTTTGTTCCTAGCCAAAAGAAACCACCCATCTCAGGGACATATGGCCACAAAATACACACTAAGTTCTAAAACTTAAGTGTAGGTAGTGTTTCAAACAATCTTGCATAGACAGAGTTGCATATTTTTCAAATTTAATTCAGCTCAAATAGGCCTGGAGTCTAAAAAATAATAAGCCTATGCAGTGTGTTGAGAAATAGCCTAAAGGCACAGCTTGTGGATTTTTTTCACTGCTGCATTATATTGATGTTCACTGAAGTCAATGTTCAAGTGTATCAATTTGTTTCACATAATAGTTCACATCTAGCTAGTGATAGATCACATGTGGTGAAAAATCATGTTAATATCGCTCTGCAGTACATTCTTTCTCCTACATTTTTTGTCAAAACATAGGGCTTCAGATATTGTGTTAATATGTTAACCACCCAGTTTGGGAGTCTTCATATATAAATGGTGGTCTGCTACAGTCTGAGGCCAAAGTCTGAAGTTTACTCTGATACTCTCTCCTGAGGCTGGGTATATTAAGGTTTAATTTGGACTGGATGGAAAACACTGGAAGCTCTGCCCCTTTGGTCTTATTGAGGAAATACCAAGGTGATCTCCTAGGGACCATTCAGAAATAACAACCACCACCATCAGCTGTCTCTGTGACTGTTTCGGCTCAAAAATATTTCATCCAATACACTTGCCTAATGCTAAAAGACAGTAAAAATACCGTGTATAAAAAAAACCTGAGATTTCTGTTTCAAAGCATACTTTTGGGCATGCATAAGATAAGATATTAATTTTATTTATGCTGAAGGAAATTGTTTTGCCAGAGTCGAAAAACAAAGTACATTAAAATATAAAATAAAAATAACGTGCAAAGAGCAAGTAGATACACATATAGATAAACATAAATACATACATAAAAATAAATACATATAAATACAAAAAACTAAATGACAAATATTGAACAAAAACAAGTGTTCATTTCAGGGTCTCTGTTCTCAGTTCTCCTATTAGCAGAAAGGGGAGGAGTATGTACTGTATATAGTACATATATCTCCCAGTAGTGCAAGACAAAGAGCATGCGATTGCAAATGTCTAGCCACGCTTTAAATCTAACTTAGTAAACTAGAGGCCATCTTGTGTTGAGGTCACAGAAGCTGTGACAACTGTCAACATGTTAACATCCAGACTGATTGAGTTCTCAGTGGTCATTACTATCATTATTACATGAGTGTTCAATAATGACCCCTCTTTGAACTCAGCCCTGTTTTAAATCTCAGGGACACACCTCTTAAAATCCACGACAATGTATGTAGCACAGTTGTGATGCTGTTGCAGTGACAGTGGCAGGCAGACATCCAAACACTTGCGAAAGTGCCCCAGACCCTCTGTGTAGTAGTTCCTGCTGCAGTAGGTGTAGCAGGGGAAGTGGGGCTGGTAAAGAAGAGGCTGTGAGAGAAAATGGATCCTTTCCCTCATTTATAAGGCAACCCACTCAGCTACAGTGCAAAAGGTGCAATGCATGCCGGCCATTCCTATGTGTCTTGTTGACATATACGGCAGCTAATAAAGCTAACCTGAGGCCACTGAGGAATGGTCTCATCTCCGGCCCAGACTCCCCCCAAGACTGTGTTACCACCTCTGCTTTTGTTCATTTTGGCCTTTCATGGCTCTTGCTTCTCTGTCTGGTCAGACTACTTCTAGCCTTGAATACCTCCCTTGCTTGGATTTAAGTTCGGCCATTTAGTTCAGCCAAAATTCAAAACGATGTTTACATTTTGTTCCATCCCTCTATTTACTATGGTGTACTTTCTGCAACTGTAAGGGAGACCGTTGCACCCTAACCTAAATGGAATGTTGGTATTCATTCATTTAAAAACAGAAAGTAACTAACTGTGTCAATTATATTTTGATTACTCAATCGTTTATGTGCAAGAAACAATAAGGTGCTTAGTTCAGAAACCTCTTAACTTGGCCATCCTGGCAGTGGCAAAGATGCCGTGAATAGAGGTTGTTCAGTTTATTTTTTAAAACTAGTGATGGCAATTCAGAGCAAGGAGGATGGTGGCAGAACTGCCATTATACATATTAAATGTAAGACAGGTTTGCTTCCATCCACTGAAAAACTGTACAATTAAGTCCAAAAGGCTGGATAGATAAGGCTTTTAGGGGCTTTGTCCTCCAGCTCTACACACCCCCCCCCCTCCCACTCTTGTGACTTGAGCTGTGACATGCAGCTTTTAAGAGTGATGCTTTGGTGCGGTCAAGAAGGACGATGATGCCCTGATAGGGTTGTTGACTTGTTTGATGTTCATTGAATACAGCTTATCTTATGCAAAATAAGTAAATAGTCAGCCCGGGGAGCTAAATCATCTTATCTACATCAATCTCCGTTTCATCTGAATACACATTTTCTTCAGATACAGATTGAGTCACAGCATAGATTCAACTGGTATGTTGCTACCCAAAGGGGTGTGTAAGCGTGGGTATGCGCTGGTCACATTATTAATAAGAATATGTTCTTTTCACCTGAAGATTTCAAATAGAGTTTGCTCTAGGTCAAGTTACAACTTGCAGAGACGTTAGGGAGCCGATCACAGTAACACAATTGTGGTTGAGTGCTGGAGGGCGAAATTCCAACTGGTTTTGTAAGACTGAGCAGATCCCTTCTGGGAGTATACCCCTCCCCCGGTGTATCAGTGTATATACACTTAACAATTAGAAAGAGCATTGGCTGTGAGTCAGAGCTCTAGAAAACAACTGAGGATTTGTAGCAGTGCACAACTACTCCATAACATCCTGTCAGTATCAATAGATAATTTATGAATGGAAATTACAAATTGAAGATATACCGTATATGAATATAATTCCTATATAAAACACTGAGCTACCGCCATGTATGTCACGTGTCATCATCTGGTGATGTACTGTACATGAAACAGATGAAAGGGGGATGACCGATGCCTGCCCACACATACCTTTTTTAAATCTTTACCTGTGTGTGACTCTACATATAATTTAGTTTACAATATGCACAAAACTTTTAAATAATCAACACACAAAACCTGTCACATGTAAACTACATTAATGTCTATTTAAGCCTGTTCTCACGGGTTGAATTAAAAAAATGTCTTACGTTGTGTATGTCTGTTGGTCAAGAGATATTGGAAACGAAACTGAATATGACAAAGGACTAAATTGAAAATGTTAAATACATAGATATAACAAAGGCTGAGGTAAATGATGAAGGAAAATATGAAGAGTAAAAGGAAGAAAAGAAAAGGCAGGAAATGAAGGACAAATGATGACTGGTCAAGTTGTAATTCTGATTCAATGCCTGGACCGAAGTGATCATGCACAACTGTTTAATGTGGAACTCATGAAATCATAATGTTCTGTTGAAAGATAAGCCCTGTTTAGACCTCATGCAGCCTTTTGTATGGGAGTCTTGTTCCACCTACCAAAGTAACAAAACATTGTCACAAATTCTGCTTAAAATTCATTAACTACCGACAGAGTCTCAAAATCTTTTTTCGTGTGAAATCATACCAGAGTAAATCATTCATTTCCACTTAATCTGCTGTTGGTATTGTTTAAATTGGTGCACCTTGAAGATACATCTTCTCTGTCAGAACAGATTGCTGTATGCATAGCTGCTGATTTCCTGTTGTTGTTTCTTTCTGAGACTCAAACCTGAAAAACACACTCTTCCACATTCCATTACAGGCTGTATAATTCTAATTACCACTGTCTCTTCCTACATATGGCTAAAAGCCTTCTTTTTGTCGGCAGCTAAAATGCTCATTGTTTGGCTTTACTTTTATGTTACTTCACCTGGGAGCTGTTAAATTAACATGCGCCCAATATGCCTGTATAATCCGTATAATCAGTGTAAAGTCACGAGTGGATTAGAAAAGAGAACTATATATATATATATGTGTGTGTGTGTGTGTGTGTGTGTGTTTGTGTGTGTGTGTTTCTGTGTGATGCAACATTTTACCTATTAAAAAGTCACAAAATGATATACTCCCTTACCTGACACTAAAGTTGTGAGTAAAGGTGAATGGATTGTGCGTGATGTCACCACATTGTTTCCGGCTTGTCATTTAAAACCAGGTGATAAAGAGGATGAGGTCTCATTCCAGGAGACCTGTTTAAGTCTAGGAAATCAAAACCAAAATGATCTCTTTTCATTTTTTGTCTATGGTAATTGTGCGCATGATCATCATATAAATTATACTTTAGTGGAAAAAGAGAGATCACAGTTGCATGTTTTTTTTGTTATCCAGTGTTAGGTTAGTCAAAAGTTTGAGTTTTTGTTCAACTAGCTTTATACTAGAACCACAGTGTAAAAATCCAATTTATGGTTTCTAAGATATTTTCCATGGTAATTGATGGATAACATCTTAATCCTTTTCATATCTACATAGTTGTCAGATAAGACCAAGAACGGCCTGTTAGGATTTTGATCAGTGGGGTTTTGATTCTAGATAACCATCCTCAGATGGTGATAAGCGCCCATTCACAGCTCTGTTGAATGTCTTTCTCCTCCATATCAGCCAAACCTGAGTTCCTTGCTGATGGACGCCTTTTTTAACCATTTTCTGGAGAGCATCACTTGACAGGTTGCGTCCATTAATATCCAGCCTGATAAGCATGGAGAGAAGCCACGAGTTGACTCAGTTTCTGGTAATGGACCTCTGCTTAGTAGACACTTGTGCTTTTCACTTTTCTTCAACCGGGAAGTGCTCTTCTCATGCAGGCCCACTATCACAGCAGGCATAATGACAGGGCATCTGCTGAGGGTCAACATTTCTCAGTCGCTCTTAATTACTTGTGTCTCAGACTGTCTCCTGAGCTCTGAAAAAAACAAACGTTCACAGTGCCCATTGTTTTTGGCAAACTATGAGGTTAGCGAGTAATGAAAGGCACAACGATTATTTTTTTTAGCAAGAAGGGCCTTAATGTTTGCATACGTCTCCGCTGACGAGCGTAATGATGTCTCCAGACATGCTGGTGCCTGCAGCCCGCTTAAGCTGCAGAGAGCATTTTCCCATATATAATAAATTAGCCTTAATTCTCAAGGGTACTCGCTTTTCCATCTCCTCCTCCCATTACAGGAGCACCACAAATAGGGGCGAGCAGAGGCCAAGTTGCAGCTGATCAGGAAGTGTTTACGAAGATTGTGCATTTCACCTCGGGAGTCGACCAGCAATAACACATGGTCCCTCCAGGGAGACATAGGGGTTAAGGAGCAGCAGAGGTTCACAACACAGCATCAAAATAAGGAGCAGCTATTTATTCTTTCAGAGGGTTTGTGTGCTCCGAGTCAGACTCTTGAAGGGGTCAAAAGTGTGCCCTTCACCCTGACATGTGCATTTTATGTGGTATCCAAACAGTGCAGTCTGTGAGAGTCAGAAGCCACGAGAATGTCAGCACCAACAGATCACTTCCACATCCAGTTGAGTAGCTGAATAAGCAGTAGCTTGTCTTTATAACTGATTCTATTATGTCACTCCACTAAATAGAAAGCGCCTCTCTTGTTCACTGAAGGACGGATGTCACCATTAAAAGTTGAACGAAATAAAATGGATGGGATGACAACAAGAACAGAAGTAAAAGCACATGAAAAATCATAGTGTAATTCAAATCAGATTGAAATGGTTGTCTCCAGCATATGGAGAATTATTTGAATAACAATAGTCAGTGTAGTTACCTCTTAGTGCCTTATTTCTCCAGAGATTATGTTTGGAGTTATAGTTGAAGATACTGAGAATGAAACATCCAGCATTTTACATAATAAGCCAGGCGCTGTTTGAATGTTACATGGTTAAATATTCACAGAAGCGTTCAATTCGCTGATGCCTAGGTTACTTGCCACTTTAATGTTTGCGACCTCTGTTTTTTCAGCCGGACTAAACGTAGAGATTCAGGGTTTCTTCTCAAACACGGGCAATTTAAGAAATGTCTCCCACTCCTCAGGACTTCATCCCACCCCTTTGCATATGGGCCAATTGGTTTATAGTCACGTTAGCCTTTGTTTAGACCCACACGCACCCCTTAATCAATCTCTCTTTCCTTCTGTCATATCTGAAATATAAAAAGATGACCCCCACAGACCTCTGTTGTCCGCATTCCTCCGCAGATTCTTTTGAATAAAAAGGGACCCTTTTTTTTTATAAGGTAGCGCAGCAATGACAAAAGCAGCTGTAAGGATGTGCATGCCCTCCAACCTCCCTCTCCCACTTAACCCCCACTAACCCCGGCACCACCCACCCACCCCCTGCCAATGCTTCAGAGGCACCGGGAAGAGTTTGTTTGACCCCCGTGACCTACCCTATATTTATTTGGAATAGTTTAGATGGAGACAAAAAAAATTGCTGTTCTGCTCCCAGCCACCTGTTAAACACTTCATCTTCTGGCAGAATAGCTATAACTTATTTTTGCATAGCCAAGCTCTGCCTTGGCAATTTCACAGTACACACTTTTACCCTTTTAGGTAAAGCAAAAAGAGTCAACATTGCTTATTTCGCCAGACTATAAAAAATAGTGCCACCATTTCCTGATCTGTTCAGAAGTTAAAGTCAAACTACTGGTTTAGTATTTATTTAAAAAATATATATCTCATCTAATTATATTTCATATTGAGTTATTATGATATATACAATTTATATGTAAGAATGCGATTTTGGATTGATAGAAGTGCCATGAATGATTGAACGTGAGCGTTTGATAAGCCTCTAGAAGTAACCATTCAGACTGAATCTTCAAATGTGTGTTGTGTTGTTTACTTAGGGAACAGCATGAGTTGTTCTTGGCTGTGGCAGGTGTTTGTGGGAATGAGGGGTATGGAGGAATGAAAACGTGAAACATTCATGGCCTCCAGTCCTGTTGTTCTGTTTATCACAATCCTGGTATTTTGTCTGTGTTTATTTGTAGCAGTCGTGGTTTTTTGGCCCCCTACTCTGCATGAATGTAGTACAAAGTACAAAGTGGTTCTTATCATATCTGGCATTTCTGTTCATGCTGTTTGTTTTACCCCAACCTCTGTTTTATATGTTACTTTAAACAAACATTTTGTGCCATTTGTTCCTATTTATTTCTAAAAACACATATATAGAAGGCTTGTTGTATTCTATTCTACCTCCATGACAGTAAGGGCTAAGTTAGACTTTGTCAATAGGCAATATACAAATAAAGCTTATTATTATTATTAATATGTGATGGAAAGTTGCTTAAGCCTGCTAGAAAAGTCACTTAATGTTTGGTGATGGTAAACTACAATAATTAGCTGCTTCGTAAAGTTATTTTGTCATTTTTTCGCTTGGTTTTAGTTTCAGTTCGTCAATACGTTTCTCTCATAGTATTTGTGTTTTAACTAAGTTGAGACCCAAATGAAAAAGTTGTTTCATTTCTGTGGCAATGTTCACTCAGACAAATGTTTGAAACGATGGAACTATGGTACAGTCAGACAAGAGCTCTTTTTTATAATTGAAGGACTAAAGCAACCACCTGCATCGTTTTCCTCACACACTGTTCCAAAACGAATGTTTGGAAAAACCAGTGTGGGTGTATTCATGTCTTGGTTTGTGTGCCAAGATAATAGCCCACTAGAGTACTAACTCAGCACAGTGTGTGTCTGTGTGAGTCAGGTGTACTTTCCAGTAACGAAGGCCAAAGCAAACAAAGAGAGCGCTGCCTTATCGCTTCCCCTTCTTCCCATATTTCCTAGCTGTCCAGCTGCCTCATTTTCCCTCATTCCAAAAGCAATTCCTATTTCTTCAGTAAGACCTAAATTTTGCTTAATGAGGGCTGAGGCCAAGCTATGTACTGTGTGTGTGTGTGTGTGTGTGTGTGTGCATGCAAAAGCAGGGGATTATGAACTGTCAGCCAATTTGCTCCCCAATGTAAAGTTCTCAAGCAGCAGGTGGCTTGATCAAAGCTCATATTCAGCCTTTAAAAGGGACTGAAACACAAGGGGAGGGCACAAAGCTGCCAGACACTGATAGAACTTGTACTGGAACACCTGCAGAATGGTGGAATCTTTCACAGGATCTGCAGGTGTTGGGCTGCTCGATCACAACATGGTGGCCAGAAGTGCATGCATGTGCAAAAGAAAATGTGTGTGTGTGTGTGGCTGTGCACATAGTTATTGTTAGAACTTAACTCTTTAAGGAAGTATTGGATTGTATTATTGTTAAAAATCCAGTCTGTGGACTAGCAGACATACCTCTCCAACCCATAGGCTGAATATATTAATGAGATTCCACCACAATATACAAATTACTGTTTTGTGACATGCTCTTTGGCTGTGCTGTGATGTCCATACTGAATAGTAGGGGGAGACCTGACTATAGGATTACTTTTTGGCATTTTGCTGATCCCTTTTGTCAGCGTTTTATTTGACCAATCCCCAAGAAAATGTATTGTTCACTACTTTGGCTCTTGCTCTGGCCTTATGGAATAAACAGGGGTGGACTCACCACTCTAACGTTATGCCCATAACACCATCTGATTGGCTAGATGTCACACACATTATAGCCAATCAGCACTGAAGCATCTGTGCCACTGTAATGCCAGTTTTCAATACAAATGTAAGTTTAATTAGTTTTAATTATTTACTTTGCAATCGTCAGGGAGCTATACCTATTGAAACGTTTGAATGTATTATAAGCGTGCTAGGAACTTCCTGTATATATATATATTCCAAATTCAAAAATGTTACTGTAAATGCATATTGGTTCAAGCTATTGTTATCAAGTCTATTCATTCCCTTTTTGAGAACTCTGAGCTAGCTGCTTACTCTGCTTGTAAGGGTGTGAAATATGTCATAATCAATGTTGTATGTATATTAGTTTTCCTGCATGGTACCATAGACTTACACAATGCAGTTCCAGGCATTCTGTGAGCGTGGTGGCAATGACAGAGAAACCATTCTCCATATTTTAAGATAAAATTAATACAAAATGATGCTTCAGTTATGATTATCAACAAAACCAAAGCCTCATTTAATAGCAAGATAGGTGTGAGGGATGTCATTTACAAATCAAATCAAATCATTTTAATTACATTAAATCAGATTTAAATCTGTGATGTTCTCCAACTAGTGAATTGTGTTCAAGAGAAGTCGATGCTTTCAGTGGGCCCGATCGACTGTAATGAATTGCAGTCTGCTTCCAGCCAGCAGTTAGCGTTATCTGAAGTCATGTTTGTGTGTCTGATTTTTGGAACACTTTGACACATTTTGGTTCACTTTAGGTTAGTTGAGGGTGCAAGTTTTGCAAGCTCTGTAGATGACTAAACAAGTGAACTAATGACCCCAACCTGCCTTTTTTCGTGTTTTCTCTAAATCATTACATTAACCTGGGAAATGGAGACTGTGCATGTGTGTGTGCGTCTGAACTGTGCTCAGCCGAAGACTAACTACTGCTTATTAGCATGGTCAATAATAATCCATTATGATCAGGTAGAAAAATCTGCTACACAGTAATGAGTCACTGATAGTCTATCATTAGCTTAGCTGGTGATGGATGGAGGAAGTTCTAGAAAGGGCAACACCCTCAATTCTCTGAACTAGTGTTTCTCAAACTTTTTCAGACCGCTTAACCGATAAAAAAAAAAAACTGTCACGGGGGGATGTCTCTTAACCATGCTGCATCAATCAATTTTTTAGGAGGAATAACTCCCGGTTCATCTCCAACTAATTTAACTTAAATATCATTTTATCACTTCCTGGTGTGAGAAATGATTTTGAACGCTCCAAATCCAACCGATTTCCTCACACAAATCATTTTCTTGTTGTCATAGTTAATATGACAACCATTTTCTCTCCAAAATTGTCCTCTATTTATTTCAGTACACAGGGTACTGTATTTTGTTGTGAACATATCTTTTCATCCGAAGAAAATCAATACTTTGCAACATTTTGCCTTCAGAAGAAACCACTAACTGATTCAAATATCATTTAATTCGATTTGTCATTGCTTAATGTGTTGCTCTAAATGTTAATGGATTAATGAACGCTGATGCAGTCAGACTCCCTTAAATGTAATTCATACAGCACACAGACATGCAGCATGCATTTAATCAATCAACTTCAATGGAAGTGTATACACTTACTTTTTTTTTTTTTTTTTTTTACAGTGCATACATATACATACTCATACAAAACAATGCAACAGTCGAACTAGCCTAATAATAAGTTGGATTGTGTCCCTGCAATGGCCCATTAGGTTTGACAATCTTATAAACACAGCTAAGCAGAATAGTAGCAGCTCTCCAGAATGGATAGGGGAGGGTGCAGGACTGAATCAACACAGAGGAGACCATTGTCTCCGTGATGGCCTTTTAAAGAGGTATGTAACATTGTTGGCATAGCTTTATATGAATGCGTGCGCAGGGAATACAAAACAGATGTCTCCCAAAAAACGTGTCTGTTTCAATGCATGCCCGTGGTCATAGGTAGTAATTTAAGCTGTCAGAGCCTGCGGAATCCACTGGGACTCACCAGACCTGTTCTGACCTCCACGACACAAGCCCCTGGCCTTGTTCTTCTTCAGTTCCAGTTACCAACAAGAGGAAGTGCTGGGTATTCAAAGTTTTTTTTTTATCTCTGCTTTATGTCATAAAATCTTGAGCTGACTTGCCAAACGGAACCTGGTGGTTTTCTATAGTAGTAGCAGCACTAGGGCAAAGGCAAAGGTAAACATAGCACAGTTTAAGAATGTCTGTGTTCCCTGTTGTTCAGCTGCTTAGTGAACTCAGGCTTTATTAAGTAGAATGTTTGCCAACACCGTATCAAAAAAGGATCTGTTTGCCTTAATCTTTCATTTTCGCACTTATCCTGGTATGGTGGATAGTGTTTAAAAGCTTGGTTGTTGGTTTTTGCAGGTGAGACATGTCTAAACTAGTGAGCAGTTTCCACATTTACAGCCTGTGCTGGAATGCAGTGAACTCAGTGTATGTGTGAAACAGAGAAGAAGGTGTGAGACAAGTAAGGGCAGAGAATGAATGAAAGGGTAAGGAGGCAGGACTTGTTGAAAATGAATAAACCAACAACAATGAAACTCTGGTTGGCAGAAGTTCTCCACACTATTCTCCACACCTCATTTTAGGAAAAATGCCTTCAGCTGCAGAGGGTTTACTGTTTTTTTCTGGCATTCCCAGAACATCTGAGGTTCCCTCATTTGTGTTCAAACCTCTTGCACGCACATTTGCACCATAACAAAAGCTGTGATAACCCTGACAGTGTTCTGAATCCTTGTGTGTGCTGAGCGGGACAAGATTCAACCAATCAAAGAGGTATAGCCTAGTCCAGCATGAAAAGTTATTAATTCTTTATTTCAACAAACATGAGTTTTTTTCTCCAAACCCCATATATTTGCCAGAACATGAAATTATTTCTGCTAACTAGTGTCCTGTATAAAAAGAAAATGGTGTGATCTGTGATTTTCCCATTGCTTTGAACTCAATAAGTGTGTTTTAGAGAAACAAAAAGACTACAAGTTATTAGTAACAACTGCAGTAAGTATAAAATATGCTCCATAGATATGTGTTGCTACAGTCTGTGACGGCAGGCAGATTGTGTTATTGATTAATAACACATATACATCTTTATACTTTTATATTACTTGAGCTTAAACAAGATTTAAAAAAAAAAGAAAGGCAAAATTATTATTCCTGTGTGGTTTGTTAAATGCTGAGCTGACTGATAAGCTGCACTGTGCTATGCCCATCTACTTGGTGCTCCGGTTCAATTATTGAAGGGATATTTTTTTGTGTATATTTACCATTGCAGGACAAAGTAAAGTGACCCCAACATTATTTGTATCCACAGTGGTTTTGCAATCTATTCTTTACACAAATTGTTATTTACAGGAAATAATGTAAATCTGCCAGCCAATAGGAATGGATCGTGGAAGTCATTAAAACATCATTTTATTTACAATTTTTGACTGTGTATGTACACTAACACTTTAATGTATTCTCATTGGCTTCACTTCAGATGGATACAGATGGCGCTGCTGAAAGATATTGACATATGCATTGATGTACATTTGAACACTTGATTGCCATTTGAGCTGGTGACAAATTATCTTTTAAATGCAAGCAAGCCAATCCACTTCTGCCAGGGACTCTAACAGCTTGGTTGTGGGCCTCCAGAGTCAATCAGAGATATCGTTTTACAGTGGGGTGAAGAACCCTGCAGATGGTGAGGGATTGTTCTCTTTAAGTGGCTGACATTGTGTCCATCGTTGGCTTGTGGGCATGATCCCAAATCCCTCAAGTTTTAACCTATAGAATCCCAAACGGGGAAAAAGACAGAAAGTAAAAAACAGGATTACAGGTGGTGTGTAAAAGATTCTATCTTGTACAGCTGCTAAATTAATATTTATTTCACAATCATCTGGGCGGGCAAGATCGACGATGTTTTCATTCAACATGCCGACCATTTGATCTTGGTGAGAGTCAGTCATTTCATCAACTCTTGCAGAGCATCTTGTCACTATGCAATACTGTGCCTTTTGTGATATGGGAATACATTTGAATCCTTAAAGGTAGTTTGAAGTATAATGCTAAAAGGACAATTTATTTTATTTTCTTTTTGCCACACATTTGCCATAAAATCTCAAATTAAAATATAAACTGCAGGATCAAACCATCTCCCCTCTAATGCGCTGGAGCTCGGCCCTAATCTGACGAACGGATCCGGCTGAAGCTAATTACCATCTGCTCACTTAGGCTTCCTGGCCCTGGCACACTGGATTGTTTTCAATTACATCTCCCGAAACAAGATTACAGCTTTCATTTTTATTTTTGGCTAGGAGAGCCGCATGGCAACATCTCCACCAGGTGTGGACCATTATGTGTGACTGGTGAAAGTGCCAACTGCTTATTTTTCCCCACTGTGTTGATGGGGTTGAGGGGGCAGACCCATGGAGATGATTTTCTCTCTCATGCGACAATTTGCCTCATTATTTATGTTTTCTAATCTGCTTTGTGGAACACTGTGGCCCCCAACAGCACCCATTCAAGAAGATATGGACTTTTTATCTCCTTCCTTGAATCACCTACTTGTTTAAATATCCTCTGGACGACAACATTTACCGCCTTCATTTTCATAAATTGAACTAAAGTTCAGCCTTGCCATACAAAACCTCAATATTCTACATTATACTGCTCATGTTTCAAGATCCAACACATTTTTGCCAACAGCTCAAGACAGAGCTACAAATGTTGATTAAAAAGCCTGAGTCAGTGCCCCATTGTGCAATTCATTTTAAAAATACATTGTTTAAGCAGGGACCAGACAGACAATGTCATTACGTTCATAATGCAGGGCTAAACATCGTCATCACCGGGGTTCCAGTTCATTTACGCAAAGCGATTCTTTTGGGGAGGTTTCTCTCTGGTGCTAATGATTTGACTTTGGTTGGCGGAGGATTGCATTAGTTTCATGAGAAAGTGCTCCGTGGGACATGTAAAATTGGGCCGTATTGAGTTGAGGCGCAGAATATTAATATTGAGTATTGCGGAGAGTGATTTAAGACGATCTGCCCGTTCTTTGAGCAACAGCAAATTTAACTGTTAGTTTATTGCTTTATTTTATCCCAAGATAGTCCTCTAACCTGAAGATCTGAGTGTTTTCCTAAAAATTAAAGAATGGGGGACCATGGAGAGGGCTTGGGAGCAGCATGAGGGGAGTGGTGGCTGGTGAGGTGAGGTGAGAATCAGGTATTTAAAGCAGAGCCGGAAGATTGCTGGCAGCTGGTAACCTGACTCCTGCACACCTGACTCCACTCCTGCATAACGCACACACACACACACACACACACACACAGGAAGGGAGGGGGAGGCAGTGACTGACACTTACCTCACATTTACATTTCCAAACCAATGGTAAACATGATCGCCTGCTTAGTAGTCTGGTAGAACTTGTTGGATTTCTAGTTTACTTTGTGTGTCATTGCCTTGCAACAGTAGTGTAGTGTAGTAGTGTCATCACTCAGAACCAGGACACACGTTGACAGGAAATAAGCGGGGAAATAAGCGGGTCCAAGGCCTGTCGAGAGGAAGTCTGTCATAGATATATTCGGTGACAGACGTTGTGTAGGTGAAGCGTAAACATCGCCTGACATGCTGCTGACATACACAGTGTCAACAGACAGTGGGATCACTGCTATCTTTTGATGACACATGAAGATAGGCAACTCATACACTGGGAGAAACAATCCCTCTCTGGCACATGGTTTTTCAGTGGATTGCATGGTGGTGGTGATTTTGATTTGCGATCACTAATTGGTTAATTTAGCTCATGATCATAGCTCATTCTAATAAATAGTTATTATTTTACAATTAATACCCTGACTCTGTCACGTCCCTATTTCCTCTTTCTGCCAGATTGTTTTTTCTACTCAAGCCAATTTCATAAAATGTTTTCATTTATTTCACATTTTAATCAGCAATTTGTCCAATCCGTCAGCAGGTTCTCGCTAGTAAAGGCCTAAAGTATCTGGAATAATTGATGTTTCGTGCCAAATGTAGGCATCAACCTGAGGGGTGATATGTTGAACTTCTAAAAATGTATCATCTGTAAGAAATTACTTTTCCATCAAATGGTACTCACGTTTGTGTCCATCTTTTAATTCTAGTATTCAATTTCTTTTAACTCTGTATTTGGTCTCCAACTACTTCTGAGGAAAATATCTAAATGATTCCAATATGTTAGCCAGCTGCTAATTTGGAGTCTGTCTCCAATTTGCTGATGAGCACGTAGTGGACAATGGCTTTCTCTCTTAAATGTTCACCAAAAGCATGTCCCTGCCGCTTTCAGAAACAGGCAAATAAAATGGCAAAGACAAAGAAGATGACATTTACTCAGCTCTTTAAAGTAAACACATTGTGAATAAATTGTTTCAACGGGAAAAAAACCCGGGCTGCTTTCTGCTGTTTACAGACAGGCAAACTCGTCTCCTGACACATTCAAAGGAGATCTGGGTTTGCATATATGTGCTTATTTTGGTGCAAAAACTATGTGACATATTTCGACTTTCTCTAGGAACTGCCATGTCCCAGACTATTTAAATGTAATGTAAACCGCTGATTTTGTGTATCTACGCTCCACATGCTCAACTGGAAAACTTAAATCATGCTGTCAGCCTGTGTGAGGACGATGGTCTCTATCATATCCCTCTTTGTGTTGCTGTGACAGAAGAAATGAAACTACGTTATGCCCGGTGGCAGTTTTTTTCCACACACACCCTTGGGAATATAGGGGCCACTGTAATTTTACACCAGCCAGCGCAGCATTCATATATATTGCGCTTATCTGTGGAAGGAATAGCTATCCATCCATCACAGTGATCACAGCAGTGTCATTTTTTTTTTTATTATGCTTCCATGTAGAGACAAGTGGGCGTGTTTTTATGCTTATGCAATGTTAATCAACTCCTTGCTGAACGACCATTGCCCTCTAACGTTTCAGATATCAGAGTAACAGCAGACATGCACATCTTTCTCCAGCTGTCCACAAGGTCGCAGGGAAAAAAAAAAACACGGTGGCAATTTATACACGAATGCTAAGAGACAGGATATGGACGGGTTGATGAATGAGGCTGGCTTTAATGTGTAGATGCCTTTGTCGCTGAAGCTGTGTCTGTAGGCTCACATATCTTTTTTCGCATGACGCAGTATGTGTGTTATTTGGCCTTGGACTCTATTGTTGGGGGAGCTCCATTCCTCTTAACACATAAGGGTTGCAGCCAATATCAGTATCCATTAAGGCAGTAAACCCTGGTATGAAAAGGGATGGTTACCATGCCATGTATGTTTTTTTCTAATTACAATTATTGAAAAAAGATATGCAACCAAACAGATATTCTCACCCGTGTGATTATTCCCAGCTGAAATCGCCTGCAAGACTGTTGCTACTGCACCACACACACAAACAAAAGTAAATTGCATAAAAGTAAGACAATGTCGCCTTTCTAAAAAAAAATAATAATTACGTAAATCTGCTGAATGCTTTTACAGGATGTAATGCATGTCATGCATGTTCGAAAAACAATCTTAATGATAATGTATAGTAGGATAAAAATTGGAGGCAACATTTTTCTGCCTAGAAAATGTATTTTTTAATACTTATTTATTCTGTGATTTTAGCCATAATACTTTAACACTTTAACTTAATTTCATAACATTTTCACACTGGAAGCTAGGTAGTAGCTGCACTTCAATACTTTACACTGCGGTTAGCATATTTACCTAAGCAAAGGATACGTGTACTTCATCTTTCACTGCTGATACCATCTGAACTGAAAACCCTAGGGATACATGCTAAAGTCCACATCCACTTTTTAAATCATCTTTATTATTCTGTTATTCTTCAGGGTTTCAATTGTGAGCTACTGTGATACTGTGTAACCATGATATTCCCAGAGACAGATATCATAAGTTAAAACACCTTTTCATTGCAACTTTAGTACAAAAAAGACACCTTTATATTAGAAAAGAGTGAGCTAGTTAAAGTAGGAAGCCATGTCGTGTGTTTGCTAGCGCCACTGAAGGTGACAAGGGATGTATCGGCAAGTTCATTGGGGCATTATATTGTCACTCAGCATTAAAACCATTTTACTCCCTTGGTTTAGGTGGTTCTATTTTTTATTTTCAGGAGGGAGGTTATGGAGCGAGGTGGTGCACTCACAATTTCAATTTTGAAGATGTGCCAACACATTTGACAGTGACTGCTGCTAGTTGCCGCGGTTTGGGGCCATATGCTGGCTCACACATACCCATCGTCTGGATGACGATTGACTTGCCAGACAATGCTGACAGGCATGAATTATTGTGTGAGGAAGTCTCCTGTTGGAATCCATATATAGTCCAGCCCTGTGGGCCTTGTCGAGTCGTCTCCTGTGATCAGTGACAAAACGGGGCCCCGGGCCTGTATTTTGCTATTACTGTGCTGGAGGCATTTAGGAAATGTGAATAAAGGATTTCAATTTAATCCAACCAAAAAGAAGAGTCTGTATACTTAAAATACAATTCTGACCAAATTAGTTCACAGCTGTTGGCAGAGGTTATGTTCATACCACATGAATGTTGCATATTACATTCCATATGCATTTCTTTTTGTTTTGAACATAGCACAACGCACACCTGCATTTACATGCATTTCAGTTCAATAACATTGATTCAAGAAAGTACTGGAGGGACTAGCTCTTTGCTTGCTTGTAAAATGTTCCTGCTAGTCATCCTTTCAACATGTTCACCTAGGCGGTATGAGAGAAAAATTGATCCCTGTTGCACATTGAAAAAGTTTGTAAAAACATATGGAGAGGACCGACTTTAGAGAGTCGGATTAGGTGCCTTTGACGGATGGATGGGGAGACAACCTCAAAGGCCCCTTTTCATCTGTAGAGGAACACACTGTTCCACTGGTAGATAATCAAGACATAAGCCCCATTGTGCTCGAGCTGCCAGAGCAAACAAATAAATGCCTTCCGGACAGAGAGAGGGTTGCTGTTTGTTTTTTTCATGAAAGGTGGCCACCAAGCATGGCAGGCTTGAGTGCCACAGTTCTGCTATAGTTGTGAACTTTAAAGATTATTATATAAAATATTATTAATATAATGTATATTAATTAATATCAATTCTATGAAAACATATTCCTGTAGAATTAAAAAAATAAAAACAGATAATAAACAACATTTAATTGAGTTCTCTGTGAGTGAATCCATTTCTGTAGTTAGTTAGCATTACATGAAGCATTCCAGCCGTATGAAGATAATTACGTAAATCTTTTATCTGCTGTAAACAAACCCAACCCCAGATAAAAAAAAACATAATTTGAAATCTGATAAGGAAGCCCACACACATTTCAGCTCTGTTTTACCGTCTCTGCTCTTAATCAGGGAGACTAATGCTACTGCATCCTTCCCACCTGTTTGAACAAAGCACTGCAGTGTTGACTGGCTCCCTCAGAGAGCTTGCTTTTTCGTCAGTGTGATAGCACAGATACCGGATGACTTATGGCTTAAGTAGACAAACAAACAGTGTAGTCTCTCCTCTTGTTTAATGTTTATGATTATGCATGAAGGAGAAAAGATTCAAAACCAAACCCGTGACCAGGACAGGGAAGAAGAAAAAAAAGAATTATATGCGTAGGTTTTTACACATTTCAAACATGCTCAGTCACACTGAGGTTTGAAAAAGATTTATGATGATGTTGCCACCATGGTCACAATATGAGCAGATGGAAAGACTTTGTTTGCTTTGTGCTCATTTGTTGATGTCCGTGCGTGGGCCATTGAAACACCCCAGAATTAATGTTAAAACTGTGTATATACTGTATGTACACCTCCAGAAACATGTCTACACATTTAATTAACCTATTATAATGATCTCATGGGTCATTGTCCGTTTTTCTTCACTCACCCTTGTTGAGGATTAAGGTCAGAGAATGCTGTACCCTGGAAAGATTGGTAGGCACTATGAGTCAAATTGTGATCTGTGAAAATGTGCTATAAAACTAAGTTTGGATAAGATTTAAAGTCAAAATCAATTAAACAACAACAGCAAAAACAGGCTGTTTTGTGGATGTAATTTCTTTTCTAAGAAATCAATTGAGAAACTTTGGTTGTCATCATAATAGCAAACTTTATTTGTTTAAGTTGAAGTCTTTGTTGTTCTCCCTTGCAGTTGTTGGCTTTACCACCAGTACTGAATACCTATCATTTCTGAGACTTACTGTCAGCCACAGCTCCACCTCGCCTTTGGTCTAAGAAAATAAATCCCTTGCCTAAATTCACCATTTCTGTTATTTCTCGCTGCAACTGATAAGCCAACTGCAGAGTACACAATCTGTCTCCAGTTTATTTCATTTATTCCAATTTTATTTTCATTTTTTTTCAGCTGGTAGTATGGATGGAGATATGTTTTGATTTGAAAACATATTAGTGTGAACATGCATAGCCTTAGACACATTCCTTTATGAATAAATGTAGGATCTTCTCTCTGTCACTCAATGGCTAATGCCACTCACCAGCAATATGCATTTTTAATACTGGTTGATGATTAAAGTGTGTTAAATCTTTGTATCCGTGATTTTCATCACTTCCTCATTCTATTCTCTGTGGGTCAGTGAAAGTGTCTCATTTGAAACTGGGCAGAAACAACAGGCACTATGAAACTGTTTGCCTCATATAAAATAAACCCATAAAATGTGCTATTATCTTCTTTTCACCACTTTGTTCTTTGCACTGTGCCTGCCGTTTCCAGGCACCCAGATTCTTATAATTAGCCATCCAGCGCTAGGTTCGAGACAGTTTGTTAACTTCCCCATATTTGTTGTTATGTGTTCAAAAATGATCAATTCAGCTTAGAGTTTGTGAGCTGCATTCCCATGTGATTCCTGTGTTGCATAACCATAGCTTTTCCTCAGTCCTTTTTCATGAAACGATAACTAGTGTCGCACACTGTGTACAATGTTGCTGTGATTTTTTAAGCCACTTTGTGCATGGTATTTGTAAAATACAAAAACAAACAATAACACTTTGTGACACAAGAAGTTCTCACAGTTGATGTTATTTTTTAGACACATACAGATTATAGCAGAGTTTAAGAAAATCATGGTCTTACACTTACTTTTGCAAAGACTGACACATTGACTGACAGCCTGACAGACCTCAAATAGCATTTGCAGGTGCATACATGATATAGTCAATAACTTAATAACAATATTGCAACTGAATAGGACTGGGCTGAAAAGTCTGGGCTTAGTCAATCTTAAAACAACAGATACATATACTCTAGTCTATAGTCACACATATAGTCTAATGAACACATGACTTTGCTTGATTATCATGCATTTTTTTTGTTCATTTCTTGGTTCAGACTCAATTACTCACGAAATGAATTATCCTCAAGGGAACGAAAAGTGTGTAACATGGTCTGACATGTTGGTCTAAAGGGACCAGGGCAGCTATGAGTAACCAAATAGACTAGTATACAGCATTTGCAACACAAAACTATACTGCTACATCTTTCTGGGTGCACATGTGTAATATAGACAATGTTTATAGGAAGCTGGAAGCCTAAAGATGATACTATTCTCATTAAATGTTTTTGAAAGTAATGCAATAGAAATATTATCATAAAGTGTCATGGTAAGATGATTTGATATCTGTAAAATGTAGCTTAGAGCTGAGGTATTGTGAAAAGTCCAGCGTGAGGCTCGGCATGAGAAAAGGCAGCCTGTGCACGTGTGCTTTGTGTGTCCTTGTCACTCTGGAATGAGCAGAATCTTGAAGGCAAGTCAGCCTGTTTAGAAGAAAATCTCAAAGAGAAAGAGTCGGAGCGTGAAGACCATAGTGTCCCTCCGCCCTGCTCTGACCCCATCCCATCCATCTTCTCACTCCTTCTCTGTTTCTACCCACGTTGCACATGACTGGCCTGTGCCGCCATAGCAACAACTCCGCATCAGTGCTCTTTCGTGTTGGTGGATAGAGGAAATGGCTTTGCGGCAGAAGCTGCAGAGCACTGAGCTTGACCTGCAGAGCCCAACCTCTCCCACCTCTGCCATAAATCTTAATGGGAGGCGGGTTGGAAATGTGGCTTCGTGAAATTTTGGAATGACAACGTGGAATAGCTCAATTCACTTTGTTCACACCCGTCCATTTAGGAAACTTATACTTGGGAGGCGCTGCTCAGTCTAACCACAGTCTACTTGAGGGTGTCTCAACTCTGGGATCATATATTTAGCTTTATTCTTCTGTTCTTTCTGGTCCTTACCGCTGATCAAAGCCTCCACAGAAAGTCTTCAAAGACTGCTCATTAGATCCGAGTGTAGGTCCCCCAAGCTCTTTTATGCTTTTTTGTAGCAGGTTTTCTTCATCCCCAACATACGCTGGTATATTTTGGATTTGATGTCAGCACACAGTCTGACATCAGTCTGACTGTCACAGTGAATCTGGGCAGGTAGAGCCAAGATTCAGCCAGTGAGGTTAAAAAAACTGGCAGCACCCTGAAACAAGCTGTCACAACCATTGGTTCATTAATAATATTATGAATACTTATTTTGCATATGTTTTTATTACAGTAATCCTGTCTTATCTGTTGCAGTATGTGCTGCAAACACAGTGGCTGCTTTGTATGGAGAGACCATTGTTATACCATGCAGCAATGGAGCTCCTTTACCAGAAAATCTGATGTTCATCAAGTGGAAATATGTAAGTTTATCAGTCACTCAGTAAATACTCACTCTCAATGTTTTATGTGACAAATTTTAATGAATGGACACCAAGCCAAAAAACATACGGACATGGAAGAAGAGGAAAACGAGGAACATATGAAATGAACACTATTATCTGTGGCACATCATATTTAATTTTTCGGGAAGAAATAGGAAAACTCTAGTCTTACTCTATTATCAAACTAGTGGCATGAGGAAAAAGGAAGGCTGAAATGCATGTAAACAAATGTGTACTTTCAATATGGTAAATTTTGTCACTGGATTATAAAAATACAATTATAAAAAGCATATTTGCAATAATTGCAAATACACATCTTTGAAACATAGATGAGGAATAGCACAACAAATGCAGTTGGTAAATTATTCATAAATAACACAGCCCACCATAGACTCAGATATCAAATAGACATTATTGTGTAGTTAAAATAACCAACTGGGAACATTTAAATTATGCACAGTTGGACCATCTCTCATCTTTTACCTCTAATCCCCCTCTTACATACTGTACATTTTGTGCTGTTTATGATGGGATAACATCTACACAAATCTCAGTTTTTTAGTTGTACACAGTGCAGGGAATGGAATGTTTGTTATTCTCAGTAACAAAGAAGTGGACTCTCTCAAAATGTCTCAAAATGAAGCAGCCTTTGGCAAAGGATTTACTGTTTGTTTTTGTCCTCATTTAAACATGTTCTTCAGATTGTGCAAAGCAGGTCATAAGAAAAAAGTGACCTCGGGCAGTTTGATTTTTATTAATTTAATTTGACATTTAATCCAGATAATGTTAATAGGAATATACTTATAAAAATGGCAGGTATTCCTTGAAGACATTCAGAGATCTCATTGTTAGTCCTCTTGTGTTTAAAGATGTCTTGGTGTAGTCTAAAGCAGTTCTTCAGAATTCAGAGGATGTAGTGTCTGTTGTTGATCAAAAACATAAAAAATGACATACAGGCTCTGAGGTCCAGAGATACGTCTTGAATTATTCATTTCCTGCCAGCGTCCACCAACTGCTTGTGAGCAGGAGTTGTATAGTCTAAGCAGAATGTATGCCACTGCGCCCATGCACCTGTAGCACTACAATAAGTAGTCAACTGTATAAGCATGACCTTACATTAGGAGGGAAAAACACTTTTTACAGAGTTTTACATATTCCAGACCATTAAAAATGGTTCCCATGAGAATTCAGTAGGAATAGTAATGGTGTGAAGTCTTCTGTGATTAACATTTGATTTACCAAACTGGCCGGTACTATACAATACTGTATCACTCTATTAACTGTCATTATCATTCTATCTGAGGTATGAGAAACTATGATGCAGAGATTTACAGAATCTTACAGAAACTTTTCTGCCATCTCTTTCCTGTGTCCTCTCGTGCTTCAGGAAAAAGACGATGGCACTCCTGGAGATCTGTTGGTCAAAGAGGCCCGCAATGAGGAGGCCACAATCCAGGCCACAGATCACTATGCCCAGCGGGTCAGCATTGACGACAAGACCAGCTTGCTAATCACCAAGGCTTCACTCAAGGATCAACACACATTCACCTGCATGGTGGTGTCCGGGAGCAACATCATGGAGTTCCCTGTTTCTGTTGTTGTTCACAGTAAGCTGAATATTCACTCGGAACACTCACACAATGTTTATCCCGAGGACTATATTGTCACATTTGATTAAGACTTTCAAGTGAAAAAAAGGAGGGTACAACACAGGCATATAAGTTAAGTTTATTTAGTTTATAATTGATTGAGCTACAGATCATGCATGAACTTTAAGACAATGTCTGGTTTTGCCACAGATCATTCTTAACATGTTTTATTTTTTAAACATTGTAAACATACATTGGAGATACTGAATTGCACACATTTTAACCTATTCAAATAATTGAACTCATGCAACATCTGAACGTTTTTCTGTGTCTCACATCGGAAGCTATTTTGCTGTCATCAAGTCATTTATGTAAACAGAAAACCATTAGCACACACTAACCAACCAGAAGCAATTATATGTTTTAATCTTGTTCAAAGATTCAAGGCAGACATTGGGAGGCAGTTTGGCAACCGACCAGTTTAAAGCTCTAATAACACTCAATTAAAACTGTGTTTTTGTTCTTTTTTTGTCCCATTTTGTGCTTTCGGAAATTTGATGTTGGATCTGAATTTCACTCCCCAAAATGGCCCATGTATCACTTGCTAATGGGCTTTGCAAACACATGCGTGAAATAGGACATGAACAGAATAGCTCAATGGGAAAGTATTAGGTTGTAGTTGACAGGGGTTGGATTGAAATGATTGGCTTGCATATTAACATCCCATAATCACAAAAACTAGGCTTCAGTATCTATTTGTGATTTTATATTCTCTCTGTGTACATCAGTTCTGTAGATAAGTTTATAATTGATTACAAATAGAATCTCTACAAAGTCACATTTGTGTGATTCTTAAATCTGATTACTCCTTTTTTTTCAGAGAAACCATCGTCAGTCCAGATAATGGACAAGGCTGAGGTATTGCAGAGAGACAAACCCACAATGGTAAGATCCAGTGCAGCCCTAACAGTGCAGAGTGCTGCACAGTGGACTGCTGTAGAGGAATGTGTGTGTGTGTTGGCTGAAGTCATTTTTTTCATGAATTGAAAGAAGGCCTTTGCTGAATGTAAATATTTATCCACTCCGGGAGCTGTTGGTCTATTTGATTGATTCTGTACATTTCTATTGTAGCTACAACAGAGGAAAATAATATGTAAGAATGACACTGTCTAAGCATCCCAAGGCATTAGGAGACATCCTTTTCTGGGAATCTCCAAGTAAAAACACCAGACATTTCTACACTAGCTAACCCCCTAGATTATGTGAAGAACCAGCCACCTTCAGTAGTCCAGATTAGTTATACTGAGGCTGCTATGGCAACCAAAAATGCATCCGCAGCTATGTTTAACTCGGAGGATCAGGACATTTATTTTATTAATTAAAAAAAAACACACGTTATAAAGTATGAAATGGAGGTAGGTTGCAGAGTACTAATCATCAATATCAAATTATTATTTATATAAATGAAAACACCTTAAGCACATCAAAATATCATTTGGATATTAAACCTTGTTAAACAGAGTTGTAATTCCACCTGTTTATTTAACGTACGGGCTCTATAGGTAGCTTTTCCACAGTACTACCAGTTGCTCTAATTGTAATCTTGAAGGAGGAATGAATAATTACAAGTTAAAAAGCAGAATTCTTTTAATGTACAGTATCCCAGATCAAGGAAGATTTTTTTTCTCAGTCTGTCTATCTAATTGTATGCCCGCTTGTCTGCCTGACTGTAATAATATCATTATTATATACATATTATAAGATGCTCAGTATAACCACCTGGATTAATTGTTGACAGTATAGCTAACACTACAATAGAAACACAACATATTTTTAAGACTTAATATTTGATAGGTGTATACATTTGTTATCTTACTGAAGCCTTTTAAAATGCTGGTATTGGTATCTGAACATGTCGTATAAAAACATGTGCAGTCCTATAAATGCATATAAATACATTTTAGGTGTTTTTTTTATATAATACTGTCTAAATAGCTGCAAATTCCTCTTCGAAAAACGTCATCATTTTAACTTCTCATGTCGTTGCAGAGAAATTCCTCCACATCATGAAGGGGTTAAAAACACCTCTCTTCTGAGGCCCAGTTGTGATAAATCAGTGCTTATGCAGTTGTTATCCAGTAGGGCCCTGAGATTATGATTCGAATGCAGTACAGCATGACTGTGTTGATAAATGACTGAGCTCAGTATAAAAATGTGCCTTTTAGTTACCATTAAAATGCTTTCAGATTAGAACATTTACATAACAACACTATATATCACAATGTGTTTGTTTGAATATTAAAACTTACCCCCATTCATACTTAAACACCTCACTCCTACAAAAATACATTTTTTCGCTCACAAAGCGCACACTTACATTCACTCTACTATGAATATTGGAAGGGGAAAAAAAGAAGAAGAAAAAAAAAAAGCTGTCAGCACCACATTCATAGTGGTCATCTATCTCCTCTCTCCAACAAGCAATGCACATGTCTGCCACTGTATGCAGCACATTCACATTTATTATGGATCAAGTGAGTACCCCTGCCCACATTGGTATTCTCATCTAAAAATGCAGGTGCTATTGAACAGCTTTGAACATGTGATAGCGAGGGGAGACAGGCAGGCAGACATGCACGGAATAAGAAGGGAAAAAAAGGAATTGGAAGAGAGGGATTCTAGTTTTGATAACTTGCACTCGCAGGATGGTGGAGGGCATCGTTTTTTGATACTCCGGTTGTATTCCAAATTATCGTAAAAGTGTCATGTTGAGTGGCGCAGACTGCAGATAACATGAACTTTCTCCTAAAAGAAAGTGAAGAGCTCCCATTGCCTCGTAACAGAGTATGTCTGGATTTCTGCTTGGCTTACTATGAACGAAGCATGAAGCATTTATAACTTATTAGAATTGGGGCAGATAGTGTGTTTTGCTTGTGCTTGTGCTTGAATGGGCAATGAAAGCCCACAATGGGATTATATGTGTGTGTAATAGGAAGAGTGTATCTGACTATCATGATCATTTGCCCTTTCAATTACAGTGAAGTAGTGCACTCATTCTAGGCCAGGTTATTGATGGTTGAAAGTGCAAATGCTTTACACTGCCCGAAGATAGTAATGATATGTGCTGAGAGAGTAAGATCGGGCCCTTATCCAGGTTACCTGAATGTTTTCAGCTGTAATGATGCTGCGATAACCCTTTTTTTTTTTACCACTGCAAGCAAGTCCCCACAAACAAGACCCACTGGCTTCTCACTTAGAAAATAAATCCCAAAACACAAATTGTTTTCTTGTTTTGTCCAAAGTGCAACATTCCAAATCAACTCCTCTTTATTTGACACTTGCCACGAGGCATGTCAGCACTGACATGTGACGTATGTGCGCGATGCTTTCAGATATACCCAGACCATGACCTGACCTGAGTTGCTTTTATATATTTATGAATTGTCTTGCTCTCTTATCCGAACTCTATGCATCACAGTAGCCAGACATTATCCGGCCTTGTTAAAAACCTGTGAGCAGGGTTTTTTTTAAATAAACACAAAGTTAAGCATATGCACGTACAGTCATTGCATACATCTATTAATATTTATACACCTCCTATTAAGTGTTTCTGCTACTACTGTTTGACCACCGCACTACTTGAAAAAAGTCACACTTGTAACGACTCACATTTATTGAGAGGTGCTGGCTGCAGTGCAGGATATGAGACTAGGCGGTTTGAGAGAAAGAATGTTCATGTGACTCACTCCCTATCTAGTTCACACACCTGCATATCTCTGCTACCTTTGCTGACCTTTAGCCCTGAAGATATAGCAGCGAGACTGGGAGACAGTGGGCTTATGAACACAAAAAGTAATTCATTCCCAAATGAGAAACTTGTTTGTCTTTTCTGGCACATGTCCAACATTCTCTGGTTAATGTTGGAAAGCAGGCATTACATTATACTCTGAGGACAGACAAATGAAAGTTCCACCGTGCAGCATTCCAAAATTACTCTGGTGCAAATGTGTCCTATTTACTATACCCCCCTCAGCAAGTAAAGCCTGCCATTATTAATGTATTATTACGTTAGTTATCTATTATTGTGTGAATAGAAAATTGTAATCATATTTTTGCACTAAACTTACCAAGTCATATCCTCCTGCATCTGCATACTTTTTGCTGTTTTGCTCAGGTGGGAACATGTGTTGCATCTGATGCGAACCCTGGAGCTACAATCATGTGGAAAAAGAATGGACAGCCCCTGGTCACTGATGGGAAAGGTAACCATCCAATTGTTTTTGTTTCTTTTGCAGTAACAGGAGAGTGACGAGCAAACTATCAAGATGATAGCTTAAATGGTTGAAAACACAAATGTTTTACCAACATGATAAAGCAGGGTCATGGCTTAAAACTTAAAGGGACCGACATCAGATTCAGAGATTTGTGCCTTTCTCTTCTTCCTACACAGCTGTTGTGATCAACCCCAGCATAAAGGTGAATCCGGACACAGGCCTATCTACCACCTCCTCCACCCTGCAATATGTGGCCACCAAGGAGGATGTTGGTGCCGTGTTTGCCTGTGTGTCCAAACACGAGCAGACCGAGGAGAAGACCAGCTTGGAACCGATCCCCATTCACTGTAAGTGCCACCGCTGTATTCTCCTGGGCCTTTTTTAATCATTAACAGGTCTTTGGCAGAGTTTCACCACCAACAAGTTGTCTGTTGGTGGTTTAATTATTTGATAGAGGGTAAATGTATCACTTCTTTATTTAGTATCTACAGTTGTGTCAGGTTATCAGCTGTCAAAATGATGTGGTCTCGTTTAGCGAAGCAGACATATGGAATTAAAGCATATTTATGTTATGAATGCACAAAATAGGGTAAGAGGGGTATCGATATCTAAAGAAATAATATTTATATGCTTCTTTTGATCTGTCACTGCTAACTGACTGCTATACACAGAAATATGATGAGTTAGATCGTTATTCTCTATCAGATATATGTATTACATCAAATGGTTACAACTGTGTAATTACCTCAATGCAGATGCGCAAGTCGGCATCCACTGATATTCCTGACTGAGGAAGTGATGGGTTGCAGCCTATGAATAACTTAATAGACAAATTCAGATGAATGCTTAAATATGCATTATTTATTTGATTTAACACTCTCCAGACTGTTTAATGTGATGAAAACAGGAAAGTTAGTAAAGCAGTCTGCATGGATACGGGTGATTTTTATAATATCTGTTGCCAACAGCCCCGATATGTTATCTGGAAAGTTTGTCCTTACGAAATTCCTGTGCCATCTGAAGGCAGTAGCACTAACGTGATGTTAAATCTGCCGCCTCTTAAAAGTGTCGAATCGCATCACAGTACCACGACACACTGCTGTTGAACGTGTTTACCCTCATTAAATCACCAGAAAGTCACATTATAACACCACTGTCTGAGTTGTTATGAAGAAGACTTGGTTATCAGAGGGATGATGCAGATTTTAGCAGATAAAAGATAAGATGGGTAAAGCAGGCATAAATAGGTAAAAAAAAAACGACCACAGCCATGAAGGAAAAGGGAATGTACATTGGAGAAAAGGAAAACATACAAATCATCATACTAGGCTAATCTGTGCCACATTTAGATCGATTGGTGGGTTTACTGGTTTTTGGTTGGACAGTTTCAATTAAGTTATTCTGATAGCTACGGCACTATACATACTGTACCTGCTACATACACAGCAAACACGACATAACACAGTACCCTTTACACAGGTACATATACATGTATACAAAGATGACATAGCTTTGAAAGTAAAGTGCATGTTGTGTCATAACCAGTCATCCTAATTCGTCCCACATGTCAGAAACAGTGTCATAACATGATAATGTGGCTTGAGAGATAAAGCTCTGCTACTCACAACAACACCAACAGCATTAGCAAACCTGTCGACATTCACATATCAGCTTATTTATTGATACGTATTTGATATGGTGTCTCTTTTGCGTTTCGGTGCATCCTGTGCAGGTTCTCTGCGGATTCTCCCTGGATCTTTGCCAACAGCTGGACCACAGGAGGCTTTGATAATGTCATTTAATGAGTATAAATTGTCCCATAGGATCTTAGTGCTCACATTTGACCACATTATCATGTTATGACACAGTTTCTGTCACCAGGGGCAGGTGATGGATGACTGAACACACTAAATAAAAAATAATTAAAAACATGTCAGGTGTCACCTTAAAAGCCAAAATTGTAGATGATTTGTCTCTTTATCTGCTCAATCATGTGCAATGAGCTGATATATCAATAAGACGTTCAGTGAATATCCATTTGATGATCACAAACTGGAAAATAAATGCATCAGGTGTTTAAGTGTTTCCTACTGTTCACGAAATATGTCATGGACTCTTACATGTGCTCATTCACATGCCTGTTTAGTAGGTATGCAGTGAGTGCAAATTACTTTTAATGTGTGGGCTGAATTGTTTGATACCACATACACACACACACAAATATAAATAAATGCATGATACGCGTGTCACTCCTAGCTCCCCCTGTTGGTGAACCATTTAGCCTCACAGTTTTCACACGGTTTTACCATGGCTCCAATCTATCAGCAATTTGTCAAAGCCAGTAATATTACACCTGCTCTATTTTGAAATATTTGAATATCAATTATCTAGATCTAGATAAGGGAGTTCACCAAACAATTCCCAACTTGGACCTGTCAGAACTCATTGAACCACAGATTATTTTCTGGTCTCAGGCTATATAAGTAATATGTTCCTTATTCCTCATATTACTCACTCTCAAACAACAATGTCTTTGCTAGGCTTTATGCCTTGCTAAACAATTTCTATACTGAACTATTTCTTCAGATTTTAGTTGTTTTTTTTGGAAAATGCAACACTTACAGTCTTTGCACTCTTTGTGTTCCTGATCACATCTTTGAATTCTGAAAAACAAACAGGAGGGAAACAATTTGCAGGGGCCTTTTATCCAGTTGATACCTGTCTAAGCAGATGGCTATATTATTCAATTGTCATATGTATATGCACTGCTCAATGGTTGAATTGATCTGGTGAGTGTTTTTTTGGCATTGAAAGCGTTGATGAACTTTTGATACTCATGTTAGCTTTCTTTTCTCCTATTTTTCTTTTTTTTTATTGTTTCCTATCGCTTCCCCTCCATTGATCCCCAATCCACTTAGATCCATCCGAGAAAGTTAGCCTCCAAACTATGTCCAAGAGGCCCATCGTGGAAGGAGATAATGTCACGTTGAAGTGCCATGCTGATGGAAACCCACCACCTAGTTCTTTCTTCTTCCACATCAAGGTTAGTCAGAGCCCAAACTTCAACCTCAAAGAGCTTGGAGCATGTCCACTCCGAATAATAGTTGTTGTCTGTGTACTTTTTAAGCATCGATTCACCCCTAGGCTATGACCAATCATTAGCAAATATTTATTTTCTTTCAATGTCAAGTTATTTCCTGCATTTGAATATTTTTTCAGAAATTTGCTTGAAAGTACGAAAAATATAGTTCAACGAGCAAACTAGAATTTGGTGAAATGTTTCAAATTCAAAGGTATTACTATGGGTTTTAAAAGTATTTTTCATTTGACTCAAAGTTAAAATATATATATAATTTTTAATTATAAAGTGGATCTCTATATTGTCCCCTGTCCTGTATTCATTTTCCTTCTCCCCTCCTCTCCGCATTTTTGTGATTTAAGCTGATTTTTGTATTGGATATGACAGACGCTAATTGTACCTCTCTTCTGCATGCTGCCCCTCCTCTTGTCTCTCCGCCAGGGCAAGAAAATTCTTGTGGAAAATGTGGACACATACACTATGGCTGCCATCAGCAGAGACGATGCAGGGGAATACAAATGCTCCCTGTCCGACAATGAAAAACTGGAGGCCTCCCAAAGCATCGCTGTCGGCTGTGAGTACTCATGACATTTGCAGAGCCTTCGCATACCGTTTCACAACACAACGCATGCTGCAGTCCTGACCAAAAAAAATAGACCTCCAATGGTGACTTAAAACTTTAAGAGCCCAATCTGGCGGGGAGGCCGAGTGTGGAGGATGCCATGCTGGGGAGGAGGAGAGCTAATTAGAAATTTCTGACATTAAGCTAACAAAAATTACAAGATGTTTTTGGCGGGAAAGGATCCTAGGCAACTGCTAATCTGTTTTTCCCTCTCTACCATTCCCCAGCACTCAGTCAAGTAATTACTTCTCACTTCCTAGGTGTATGTTTCTGAGTCTGCAGTTCAAATAGGCCCTATGATTGTCATAAAAAAAAAGAAGCTTGACACATTTTACCTCCATGTACCACTTTGCGGTTTCAGTGCATTTCACACGTCTTAAATGAAAGAAATCTTTTTTTAGCTTACAACTTTTATATTGAGTTTGTGACTGAGGAAAGTAAAAACAATGGCCCTCTAAACTGGAAATTGATATAAAGATATTTTTTTGACTGTTTATTTGTGTCTTGTGGGAATGTGTCCTCGTAGAAAAGGAAGGTAGCTGTCACAATGCCTAGCCCGGCTGAGCAACTAGCACATTAACATTTACCATCCCTTTGGATGATGTGGCCGCAACTGCCTGCACTCAAAAGCATAGCGTATGCTAGTTGCATTTGTGCTTACACCAGGGTTACATTATGATTCACCGCTGTAACTTTTATTCATCTACTTAGGATAATTATTTGGCATATACCCATACTGCATAACATAAAAAAATAAGGACACTACTTTATGGCAGGGATCTTACAGTGTATATCAGAGGAGTTAATTCAGAATATGGAAAACGGCCATATGCTTCAGGAGGCATTTTGTACTGTTCTTGCAGAGTCATTGCAGGAAACTAATTTCAGTTATATACAAGTGTATTTATACTTTTCTAGTGTATTACGGGTATTGCGTTAGTTTTCATTGTGTGCACTTAGCATGGCTTTGTTAAAAAAGGACATTGTTATGAGAAGGCTCACAATTTGAAAAAATTAACCATCAAAATGTCAAAGGAGCTTGCCAGACACATTTTCCCCATGTATGACCCTACAGGTCCTCCTTACTGGATGATTGTGACTTGTCAGTAGCTACTAAAAATGTTATATCTTTAACATAAAATTAAAATGTATTTTAAAACTGAACGAGAACTGAACTGAACGATTCCAACCCAGTGTTGGATAATCCCCAATATAATTAAGTCATCAACAAAGTTGAGCGCAGTAGAAATATATATTTATATAGACTCTATATAAATATATATTTCTACTGCGCTCAACTTTCACTCTATATTATAGACAGATGTTCCAGTATATTAGGTAACCAGCAAATATGTAGTGTTGTTAGCCATACATCTGACTTTAATGTCTCAAAGTGATTGTTCTTGATTAATAAAAAAAAGGGGTTCAGCAACACAACTTTTTCTAAAACATTGAAAATAAAAAAAAATGAAAATGGCCTTACATTGTGCAGGGACTCAGGGTTTTTCACAGCGGTCTGAAAAATTGTGTTCAGGAACAGTCAATAGTGAAATGGTAATAATGCAGAGAATATTTGGGATAGCAGACTCATATGCTTCCTTTAGAAACTCTTTCAGGCAGACAATGAGGGAGAGGGGAGAAAATATGTTGCAGGACTCAAAGTAGGCACTACTGTGCTGTGCATAACAGGGAACCTTCACTCAGATCCTGTCCAACGATTAAACATTTCTCAGGGGAGGAACTTATGTTGACATTGGGAGTAGCCTCTCAGGCATAGTGAATAACATTTAATTTGATTTAAACCCAAGGAATAAATGCTTCATGACACTACATATGTGCAATACCTTAAGATGAAAAAACTGTCATTTGTTTTATGTTTGGGTCTGTACATAGGATATGTTGATAACAAAGAAAAAAACATATCTGGATAGATGGAGCTGCAAAATGTCATCTCGTAAGTTTTTAACTACAGATGACTGATCTACTTAACTTACTTAACGCACAGAGGTGTTTTTTGTTTTTTTATCACTTACTGGTTTATTTCAAGTGTTTAAAATGTAGGTTTTTCCCCTGAACTCTGAAAGTGAAATGTTGCTGTGCTTCAGTCAGCTGATATTACATCAGAGAACATTCTTTTTTTATGATCTGTAGTCAGGTTTTCTTTCATGAGTTGATGATATTTTATATCAAAAATTATTTTATGCTTTTAGTATTCAACTTCATGACTCTGGACTAGAAGGTGACATTGTGAACATATTTCATTTAACTTGACTGGTTCTTGGATGCAAACAGCCGAGAGCTGCTAATGCAAGTTCTCTCTTATTTTGTCAGACCTGGACCTGAGCCTGAATCCCACTGGGAAGGTTATCAAGAGGATAGGGGACACCTTGTCTGTGAAGATGGAGAAAAGTGCCTCGGGGGATGCTAAGGTGTCCTGGACAAAGGTAAGTTTGGGTTGAGTGAAATATAATTAAAATATAGATTGACATGAAAAGGTTTTGCAGGAAACACATGTTCGCTAACTACAAAAACTCTCTGCTGTGAATTGTGGTCAAAAACGGATTAGTTTTTCCTTTATCACCCCAGGAGCTCAGCAGTAGCGTCAAACTTTTGATTTAACACTGTTTCTGAACAGGAGATGTTGGTATATAAAAGAGATTAAGAAATCAGAGCGATATCTTGCAATCACACATTTATGGGATGACCTTGGTTGGAGCGGGTGGATGAGAGAAAATGACAGGGAAAGTTATATTTCAACCCAGTCTCACGTACATTTTTGGAATATATTTCAGCTTGCTCTGCTGATATTGTGAGTCTGTTTTCAGAACGGCAAGGCAGTGAAGGAGCCACAGTTCAGCAAGTTGACCTATGCTGATGCAGGAGTCTACTTGTGTGAGGTTGCCATGACTGGCATTACACGACATCAGAGCTTTGAAGTGGTTGTAGAAGGTGAGTAAAAGTATGTATGCGTATGCATATCTCTATTTTTGTGAGGACAGCTGAAGAACATTGTTGGGTTTTGAGGACATTTTGGTTTAGAATTAGGTTAAAGGATGATAAGGTTGAGTAAGCAAAGATGACTAGCGTCTAGCCAGGAGAAAATGTTTTAAACCCAGTGTAGATCCCATGAATTATTTGTGTGTGATAACATTTTATTTCCTAATAAAAATGTGTGTTTGTATCAGGGAAGCCTGTGATCACCAGTCTAACCAAACACCGTGCCTATGATGCCCAACACAAAGTTCTGACCTGCGAAGCCGAGGGTGTACCGGAACCCATCTTCACTTGGAGTGTCAACAGCACAAATGTAAGTTTTGGAGTGTGTACATGCATGTGTGCCTGTGTGTGTTTGTTTGTGTGTGTTTGTTTGTGTGTGTGTGTGTGCGTGTGTGCGTGCGTGCTTGCGTGCGTGTGCGTGTGTGTGTGTGTCCCGGAAGGGGGAAAATAAGCAGCAGGAAATGTGTCAAAATGAGCAGCATATCAACACACAGTGCAGTGTCTTGTCCTCAAAATGTCTTTGTACCTGCAACTAAAGTAAAGGAAGCTTTCCCAAATTTTTCTGCATTTTCGCATATTGAGGAAGAGGATCATTTTTGTGTTTATGGCAACGTTCCTGTATTGCAGCAGCAATCTCACTCTTCTCAGAATGACTAATAATATGCATAAACCATAAATGCTGCAAGTATACACATATGGCTAAGGTCCTGTAGAAACCATACATCTCTAGATAGTTGTCAACTGTCTATTTTCAGATAATGCAGTTTGTTTTGGATATTTTTATTCTACGATAGGTGACAAATGACCGATCAAACATGATGTTGCAGTGTCAGGAAAAATGTTCTATAGGAGGCCTCTGAAAGAATACAGCATGGAAATGGACTATCGTGTTTTGAATAATTCTGGTTTTAATTAGCCAAGCCAGCCCTTCCGCACTGTGTGGGTAATATTCAATGAGTCTCTCAAACCCGATTCTCTCTAACAAATAAGAATTATAAAATAATTATATATTTTTTTTCTCTCTGATGTTCATTGTGCTTATGTAATGATTTTATTATAAGGATACATTTTTCAGTAAGACAAGTGGGTAGGTAGGCGTGTCGGAGGAAGACTCTTTGTGCGTTTACTGCATTCACCATGGGTTTTCAGTCTAGCTTTTGCTGTCCTGCTCCCATGGCACATCAGCTGGGTTTGGCCCCCCTGTCATCGATAGTGTCGAAGTGTGTGCAAATAAAGACGCTCCTACATGCTTGATTCTCCATCCCGAATATTTCTCGAATTGTTTTTTCTCATGCCTCCAGGAGGAGAGCTCTTATATCAACGGCAAGGCCATCCATAAAATCACTGTGATCCCGAGGTTAAACCTTACCGTCAGCTGCAGTGTCATCAACAAGCTCGGAGAGGACATCATGACCATTAACGTTTCCTCTGGTAAGTACATGCTTGTAAACAAGTTGTTGGGTTGGTTGCAAGGTTTTATGTTTCATATTGTGGGACATGAAAGAGGTGCAATGTTTCTGTGCGAAAAATAAGGCGTTCGGTGAAACACAGCTAAGCAGAGTGCTGTAATACACACTGCATCCTTGGATGTTAGCACATTTTAAGTTGTCTGTTTTTATTGTTTTTATTTGAAGCACGGTATAGCTACCGGTTGTTTCTTCTTCTACAAAGGTTTAAACGTATTATCAACAGCTGTTTACTGTAATTTGCTGAAATTAGCTGCTGCTCAAAGTGCTTATGTAAAATCTGTATTTAAATGTGCACCAATTACACAGAACCCTAACACTACTGCAGAGACTGAAAAGGGAAACAATTAAAGCCGTATGTAATGAAAGGCCAGGACTTTCAGAGGCTAACACTGACAGCTAAATTGGCATCCTTTCATTTCATGCATACTTGTTGTGCCATTACTGTTGCTTCTCTTCCTTTCTCTCTTTGATGATCCCCCTTTCTGTTGTCTTCCTTCGTCCTTTACTATTCTTTAGATTTGCATTGATTTCTAGTTGGTTAGAGTAGTAAACCTGTCTCGCCTATTTTTTTCATGGACCTCAGCGCTGTGGCATATCTTCTGAGAGCATAGTAAAATGTTGCTTTCTTTCAGAAAAAAAGCGATGCGATTCTGCACCTGGCAGAATCAGTTCAGTGCAGTGCATTTCTGTTATGTTATTTTTGTTTTTTTTATTATTATAATTTCTAATTTATTTATGTTTGATTTCAGTTTTTAAGGAGGAAAATGAAGAAAAAGGTAAGATTTTGTTTTTTTAGATTTAGACTACACTTTGTTTGTCAATGCTATCTTGTTATCTCACCACACTCTTAATGAACACCCATCCCTTTCTCCTCATGCAAAAACTGACCCATATTCTTCTCTTCAAATGCAAACAATTCAGTGTCTGCTCATTCACTCTCATCCCCGCTTTTATATCTGATAAATGCATCTGCTCGTGCAGATGAGCTTTTAAAGGCAGAGTGGAAAAATAGAGAAACAGATTTTTATCAAAGGACTGCCGATGGTTTGTGAAAAAAACTAAATACCTGTGTGTTACATATGCTGCCACCATTTGAACTCCACATTGTAAACTGTGAATAATGGACACCCATTCGTTTTAAAGTAGTAGTAGTAAAGTATATTACATTTTATTAAGAAGAGATAAGGTAAAACTGTATGATATTCACTGAGGTAGAAACACCAAAAGGTATTGGCATTGATAACATCTCCATTCAAATTATGTCTTAATAAAGACAGAAGACTTGACAGGATGACCCAACATTAATTAAATCATATTTAACCATGTCAATGACAAAATAGCACGTCATGAAACATCATGCATAAGCAATAAGAAACTAATTATTGAGAAGAATGAGATCATCTGAGCCCTGGCAATAAGGCTATCGCACCAGAGGAGGCCACTTATTTTCTTATCCATATATTCAGTTGTAGTCCACAGTGAAGGCCAAAGGGCTGTTGGAGGCCAGATATTAGAAAGTATGGTGCATGCAGTAGAGCATGTTGGGTATACGATAAACCCTAATGTTAAAGGCGGTCATAAAAATGCAGAGACAGCCAGCTATATGCAGAATTTGTCTTAAAGCCTGATGCTCACAATGAGCCCACCAGTGTCATTAAACCCCATGAATCAGCAGATAAGATGCATCTGTTGCACGCAGCAGGTAATTGACTCATTCTGTTCAGTGCTTTTGTTTTATGGTGAAGAAGCATTCGTTATATAGAGGGGGAATTATCTTCGAGCGACTTTGGAGAAATTTGGAAAAGGCACACAATACAGGTACTCCCCCCAACCATGGGAAGGTGGGGAGGGGAAGACAAAGCTCTGATGTTATAATGTTATGTATTTTCTATATGTGTGGCAGCGAGCTGTGGGTTATAAAAGAAGAGAAATTATGTGATGCACATTTTAATTGTATATGTCAATTTCCCCAAAAATAATTGGTCTTAAAGGTCTTTGGGCCAGAGGGAATTTGATCAGAGAAGATAATGTCAGAATCAGATCAAAATGCCGTTGACTTTACCATCCTGGAAAATAACTCCACTCAGTGACAATGCAATAACACACTGCTCAACCATAAACATAAGAAGAAGCAATGAATTCTTGTGTGATAAAGCATAAGCCAATTTCTTGAATATAAATCAGTGCACCAGATTGGGGGGACTCTGCAGTGTAGCCCAAGCAAAGCAAATGTAAGCATAGCATAACACAGTGATTGATCTACCGAGGACTAACGCTGTTCTCATCCCAGCAATGTTGAGACCGTTCTTTGTGTGTTTATTTGAGTTGTGTGGACGAAGCCGACCGGTGCTCTCTGTTTTTTCAGGCTCTTCAGAGGATTCGGACGACCAGGCTAAGCTCATAGTGGGTGTTGTGGCAGGGCTCCTGATAGCCGCGGCAGTAGTGGGACTCATCTACTGGCTTTACATGAAGAATTCACGGTACACAAACACGCACTATTGTGCACGTTTGCATTTTACTTTTCATTTTCAAGTCCACAGCCTGCTGTGGGGTTACTGACTGTGCTGTCTGGAGCTGGACGAGAGAGTACCCAAAGTAAATTACGCTTTTGCCACTCTGTTTTCATCATAGACAGGGGAGCTGGAAAACTGGTGAGAAGGAGGTGGGGACATCTGAGGAGAGCAAGAAACTCGAAGAGAACAATCACACAGTGTAAAGGATGCTCACGGGGTACTATATGGGATGAAAGAGGTAAGAATTGTCACGATTACACACAAAAGACATGAGTGACTGTAACCTAACATAAAGTGCCCAAGAAAAAACGGCAGAGGATTTAGCACCCTGTACATATTTGAAGCTTTATGAGACAAATTGTGATTTGTGAATATGGGCCAATAACATTGGATTTCATATGATTTCTGATTACTTAGTAGTACTTGTAGTCCTTCCAGCATGTTCCCAGATCTTTGGTAAGTGCAAGTTTTTCAAATGTGATAGAGATAATTGCCATTAAGATGTAGGCTTTAATAAGCTGGAAATAGCCTATGAAATGAATGTGGAGGGATTTCTGGGCATCAAATGTAAAATGTTCAGGAAATGATTGTTATTTCATTTTTTAAATAACATTAATTAATTTTTTTACCATAACCCTCTGTTTGGGGAAGAAGCAGCTGACAGCGGTCTTGCAACATTAAATCGCAGACTCCTTGACGCGCTCCATCCCGTTCCACATATGCAGCATCAATCCGAGTCATTTTCCACCACGTCCTGCACAACGCCTGCTGTCCCACCTTGCCGTTTGAAGTCTGCATTGAGGCTGCCTCATGTTACTGTGTCATTGTGTTTTTTTGTATTCCTGGTGAATGCTCCCTGTTCTGTTTGAGCAATTCCGTGAGGCTGTGTGATGGGGGTTTTTTCTGCCACTTATTTTTTCCTCTTCAAAGAATGTAAATTTCTTGTACACCTTTTAACTTTATTTTTTGATTTTTTTTTGTGCAGTGTTTGTAAAATCTTGTTGCTGTGTTGATAAAAAGACACCTCACTACAGTATATCTCTGATGAAATGGTCCATAAACCTTTCGGAAAATAACCCCTAACATCTCTCAACCTCCTGTTTACTGGCCTTAAAACACTGGAAATTGATATTTAATTAATGAATCAACCGCAATAACAGTTATTGTCATTGTCACAAAAGTATTGGAACTGGATATACTGTGAATTATTTCCACACATGCAGCAACTATGATCCAAAATTTTATAAAACATTTAATTTGTGTACATGTAAATTGGATGTCAGCCAGCAGAGCATTGTGACACACCAAGCCATTAATTTGTATTGGTCTCGATTAGAACTCTCTCTGTTTTGCAAATAATTTTATCTGAAAAGGCAACATGTCATGAAAAGGCAATAACTCATCAGAAAAGTACAACTTTTTGGAAATGCAAAGTGATGTTCCATCATATCATGTTTATATATTACACTTAAATGTGTTTTTTCACCTGTGATTTAGTTGAACACCTGTGTGTCCTGCCGTTCCTGTACCAGCCTTTCCAAGAAACCATGGTTTTGGAGTAGGCTTCATATTTCTCGTTTTTTCGCCATGTTTGAATGTTGTTGTTTTCTTTTATTGTTTTCTCTTTTGTTTTTTGTGTATCTATATTCTGCATGTAACCTACCTGGTTGGCAGATCTGCAGCATGCACACTAATTCCTTGTTAAGCCCGTATGGAAGGCAACATGTTGAAAAGATACTTTGTGACATGGTAATGACTAAGGGCATATGATATCTTTGCGCTTTCTCTGCTGTAATGTTGTCATTATTGTGTTATTTTAGCTAAGTAGTGTGAAGGATAACCCAAACTGAAGACAGTCGTTGCAACTGGTAGATGAGATGCGTTGCATAAAGATGTTGGCTGTCTGGGTTGACCTCATTCTGCCCTCATTCATCGCACAATTCTACACCCCATGTGACCAAAGAAATTGTTGAAATTATTATTTTTGAAGAATGAAAAACCTTGTTACTATCATAGTCCAGTTAAAAAGCGTTTTGCTTCACAGCATTTAAGCTTGTTGAATTCATTTGTTTTATTAATATTCTGATAAATCGTTGGACCACTCGAGGATATCAGTAGATTATGACCAATAATAATAAATGATATGTTTCCTCTGATTAAAAAACGTAAACATTTGGGACAAGGTTTGTACCACTCGACATTGTAAATTCCATCAGTTTGTCTTTTGGTCCCTTGTATGGTCCCGTTCCAAACAAAAGCAAAAAGATGACGATGATGATGATTGAATTCTCTTACATTTTAGAAATAATTACCAGTGTACAACAGTTCCCTACCCAGCATGTTCAAAATGACATCAGTATGTATAACAGAATGGTTACAAAACTAGATGCCATAAAAGCAGTGAGTCAACATTTTTTTTTCCTCATGCCTTTTGTTCCTTTTACAACAATCAGGTGAGCAGTGAAACCAAAGAGGTTATGATGAGAAGGCCATAGCAGTGTTGTAAATACACATCTTTGTTTTTTGTACTGTTGTTGACAATAAAGTGTACATTTCGAGAAAAACGCAGTGTTGCATTCAAGCGCTTTTGTCAATAAATAGCCTTGTGCTCCTGTGCTTCCCTTTAATACGTTGGCATATATATTTATATTAGTCTTAATATAAGTAATATGAAATGACTCCAGTTAATCCAAAATGCTTTAGCGTGAATACTGACAGCAATTACAAAAAGAGATCATATTACTTTAGTATTTTGGTTCTCTGTAAAATCCAAGACATCATTTTCCATCTAATTCACAAAACACTCAACAATCAGGCCAATCAATTGTATTGATTCATATGGAAACACGATATACAACATAAGTCCATAATGTCTGCATGGATACACAGTAGAATGTAGCTTTGACAATGAATCAGAATGTTATCGTCTTCTAAAACTTGAGCCTATTATGACATTAACAAAATACATTACTGTACGTTACATAATCATAACATTTTTGGGTTCATTACTGTTTTTATCATCATGTTGAGAACAATAATTTTGATGCCTAATATTGCCTCTCCACATGCTAATTACACACACTAAACCAACCTCAGGACCAACCTCAATTAACAACCTCACATTAACAAAGACTTATTTTACTCCCGACAAGGAGCTTCCTGCTTGGCCTTGGCTTTTGGCCTCTGTCCTAACAGAAGGAACAGAAAGAAAGTGTCTCCTTGGCGGTTGGCGTTGTACCAGTTAGCCTCCGAGTTTCCACCTGGGCAAACGTTAGGTTAGGTAAAAGTCAAACTGTGCTCAAGCCAGAACTACTGTCGATGAGACATTTTTAAAGTTCAGACTATTGATGTGTGCTTCTTACCAGAGAATGTCCCAAAGCCCAACACGAAGATATACTAATGACACAGCAGCAACATCCTTCCAGTGTTTGTTTACATGGTTCTGTCTGATCTCTGTGCGAATTAGTGGGTTTGCTGCTGTGTGTGATGACAGTGCGACTTGTTCAAGCCAAAGGGGGCCGTCTGAGGGAGATATAAGAATATGAGGACAATTGAAACTTGTGTAGGGGGATATGAGCGACTTCACTGTTGTTTCAGCTTCCTGCTGTTTCACAAACACGCTGATTACTTGAGGGAGTATAGTGAGCCCCTGCATTTTTGCATGTAATCTAAGATGCTGAGAAAAACATAAAAGATGTGTAAAACCCAGCGCCCCCAGGAGGCAGTTATTTTTGATCAGACACAGTTGCTGGATGATTCAGGTCGGCTCACTAAAGGAAAAAAAATCCAGTTTTTGGCATTTCAAACCCAATTTACTTTAACAAATTTGATTAGTTATGTATGACATTAAGGTAATGTGTAGCTGCCATCAGAGGTTAACTTTACCATCGAGTGTATTGTGCATGTGCATAGGACTATTAAATTCTATCACTTTTGTTCTTTGGCCTCACTATGAGGTGGGATTAGAGCGATTGTATCACTAAACAGGCATTGCAGGATCTTTTTGGAGCACCACAGCAAAGGTTTTTGTTGTCGTTGAAGTCTAGGATGATTGCTGGCTATCTGTCACAGCCGTCCTGTGTGTTGTGCTCATAAGTAACACATTCTTGTTTTTGTTTGCCAGGTAGGAAACCTGAGAGGTCTCGTCATTGCAGCAAGCAGTGCAGGTGGGAGCTCAGGCTTGTTCTTTCGCACTTTGCCAACCATGGTGTTACTCTTCTGTAGGAGCTGCCGTCCTAGTTGATACGAGGTGAAGAACATGTGACATTGTGACCCATCAGTCCCTCCGTCACATCAAGCAGAACCCACATCTGGGCTTCCACTGTTCGGCTTGCCGGTGTAGACTTGCATCTTCCAAGTGTAGCGTGAGCAGTATTTGAAATGTCGACAACACCACCTTGGCGGGGGAGTTTCACCCCCAGGAAAATTATTTAAAACGAGCACACAGATTAGATTAGACGTATATAGCGCTTTACATAGGGACAGGCCAAAAAAAGAAAAAAGAAAAGAAAATAGAGAGAAGACCAAAATAAAGGAGGGTTCAACATTAACAAGGGAGTGAGTGCCAGGGAGTGGCAGGGTTAGTTAAGGCCGTAGGCCATGGAGAAGAGGCCAGTGTCTTAAGACCGCAGGTTCCGAGAGTGGGTGTAAGGGTGGAGGAGGTCGGAGAGGTAGTCCAGGGCCAGAGAGTGGAGGGATTTGTATGTGAGGAGGAGGAGTTTGTAGAAGATGCGGGACTTGACCGGGAGCCAGTGGAGTTGTACAAGGGTCGGGGAGATGTGATGCCAGGGCTTACTGCGAGCAAGGACCCTGTCAGCTGAGTTATGTACATATTGCAGCCTGTCCAGGGTTTTGCCAGGAACCCCAGCCAGGAGTCCATTGCAGTAGTCCAGGCAGGAGGTGATGAAGGTGTGGATGAGGGTCTCTGCCACCGACTCAGTGAGACATGGCCAGAGTCTGGAGTTGGAAGAAGGCAGATTTGATTTGTGACTGGTATGAGAGGGTGTAATCCCAAATGGCGCCCAGATTACAGACTTCGGGGGATGGGCAGATGGAACAGCCGTTCACATCCAGGAGGAGACCGCCAACCCGTTTATGTAGGGCCTTGGAGGCCACCACCAAGAGCTCAGTTTTTGTGCTGTTGAGTTTAAGAAGGTAAGATGACATCGATGGGTTTTATGATGTGCAGGCAGTTGATGGGGGACTGAGGGGGGAGCCGGGTGGATGGTTTTGTGCTGATATAAAGCTGGGTATCGTCAGCATAACAGTGGAAGCTCAGGCCATGGTGGCGGATGATCTGTCCAAGGGGGTGCATGTAGATGGAGAAAAGTAATGGTCCAAAAGAATTCACCCATGACACAGCGACTCAAACAAACTAGGACGAGTGAGTAACACCAACAGGATTGGGGTTGCGGCTTCAGGCCTGCAACACCTGTCCAACAAGTGAAACGTAGTTAAAAACCAGCCACAAAGGGTTAAACATTATGTATAAATAAAACTGGAAAATAAGAACCAAATAAACGAGTGCTGGGAACGTTAACGCTCTACATCATTAACAAATTCGGATATTGCAGGCAAAAATATTTTGAACTTGATTGACAAAGCTGTGTATGTCTGTATGATGATATGATAAAGGATTCACCAGGATAAGATGGTTGTAGAGGGGCAGGAACATTGACATGGGTACCTGCAGGCAGTTTTGCAAAATTGCAAGTAAATCTCTGAAAATTTGCAATATTGCAGCCAAAGAAAAAAAAGTATTTCACACCCTGTATATACACCTGTATAATGTTTATGAGTATGTTAACCCACAAAACATATTTTAGTGTAACTAAAAGGGAGTTTAGGGGATCATGTGACGTTTGAATCAGCTGATACTGAACAACAAGCTCTGACATTAACGACCATCCAAATGTGTGGATGGTCGGGGGAGGAGTGGGTCGTTCCAGGCAGCTTACCATAACACCATGTCAGGTCACTCAAGTTACAACAAAACACTGAACCGGATCGTGGCCCAATTTTATTAGCCGGGCATTTGGGCGGATGTGAAGCTGTGGTGTGCATCTTGCCCCTAATGTCAGCTATATCCCTTTGTATATGGTCTAATGGACTATGCAACACAATATCCTGAGTCAGTTACACTGCATAATATCGCCGCAAAGAGCATTGGGCAGGCATTGTTTCATATTATCTCCCGAGTAGGGATCCCGAAAGAGATCCTGAATGACCAGGGCACATCATTTACCGTATATTCCGGACTATTAAGCGCACCTAAATATAAGCCGCACCCACTGAATTGATTATTTATTGAAATAATATTTATTTTGAACATATATAAGCCGTACATGTCTATAAGCCGTAGGTGTCTACATTGAAACAAATGACATTTACGCTAAAAAAAATTAATAAATAAACACTAGTATAACACGAAAGTCATTGATCACTAGCTTCCCCCTCCTGCACAAAGAAATCATCTCATTCATTGTCAGAGTTGAACAGCCTCAGATGAATTGCTTCATCCGATGTTTTGCTCAGCCTCGTTTTCATTGTCGCTCTCGTCACTTTCATCCCACTCAAAACGGAGCACCACCTTAAATGTGCGATTTACCCTGATGTCGAGTGGCTACAAAAACTTTGTTGTACCCCCGGGAATCACAGCTGGTCGCTGGTCAGAATGATTCAGTGGGAGCGCGCTAGATTGAATGTAAACCGTTTCATTGGTCCACCTTAACCCATTCGGCAATTTCACTGGTCTAAGGCGACGCCTTATAGTCCGGAAATTACGGTATGTCAAACACACACACTTCGCAAGCTTTATGAACTACAGGGCATCCATTCAATCTGGACTAGTGAACTGAAGTGAAGTGACCGATGGGCTTGTGAAGCGGTTTATTAAAATACTAAAGAACATGGTTCCTAAGTTTGTTCACGAGGATAGCCATAAATGGGATAAATGGTTAGACCCTCTGTTGTTTGCAGTGCGAGATGTTCCACAGGCCTAAACAGGCGTTTCCCCTTTCGAAATGTGGTTTGGCAGGAAGCCAAACTTTTGTGAATACAAATATCTCATCTAGAAATGTGTATTGTCCTTGCTGGGTCAAATGTAAGTCAAGCTCTTTTGCGCGCGTGAATTTAGACCCAAATCGGACTCCGTAAACCAGTTGCTTATCCACGGTTACTTCAGGGCCTGGGTTGTAGAGTAATGGCAGACGCTCCCTACACCCAGACCTCTTTTATGGCAACCGGTTTATCTATCGCATGTCCCTGGCCAACAAATTGCGACTACACTGGGGTATGCCTTCGCTTCTAGCCTATGCAATGTATTAAAAAGTTCTTTGGCCATCTCATTTGGTGGCCTTAACCCTGCCCCCTAGAGACTTTTGCTGTGGGTCTGCTATTTAAAATGTATATGTAATCTCTGCATAATGCTTTATGTGCTATCTTTCCCGTAGTCCGTGCGTCCCCTCTCTGTACCCTCTTTCTCTGTTCCTTACACTGAAAGATCCACACCTGATCTTTGATCCCTGACGCACTTCTCCAATATGATTTTTATAGTATAGTATATAATATAGTATATATCATTGCTGCTCTGCTTTCCATCTCTTCTTCATCTCTTTCTCTTCCTCTCTTTTCTCTCTCTCTCTCTCTCTTAGTGCTTGCAGCATGTATTGCTTGTGGCTTTCCATTAGATATATAAATAAAGGTTAATTTGATTTGATTAAAATGAACACCAAAAAATAAATCGTACAGACTAGAGCTCTAGAAATGACACTCCCCGATGGAATGTGGATGTGGTGTGTCCAACTCTGCGTTGTTGTATTTTAAATACATTTCCTTCCTGTCCTTTTGGGGCTGTTTATTCCTTCCTCCACAACAAACACTCATTTCAAAATTAAACAGACGCCTTCACCTTCCGACACACACCTCCATCAATCTCTGGGAAAAAAACATATACTTATGAAATGAAACAGAATATAACTATATATACGCACACGGGCTAAATATACCAAAACAGCAGCATCAGTAACAAAAAGGCAAAATAAACAGAATAATGAAAGCCAGTAACCACAATAAAATATATTTATATACTTCAAGTCAGGCGGGAAATCTCAAAAGTGTAGGTCCTGTTTATCATACACAGTGCCGCAACATGCCAATACTACATGGAAAAAGAGCTTTTGCATACTCAGGATACATGCACCCAGGAGCTTGCTGAAGTTCAGGTGCCCAACAGCATGGATAGGCACCTGGCTTGCATCGGTGTATCAGGCAGGCATTTGCCTCAGTTGGCCACCAGCCCCCGATGACGAATTAGAATTAGAATTGCACATCGTCCCACACAACATGCACATGCAAACACACAAGTCTGTCGTCCCATCCGTGGTGCATGCAAGGCCACAGAGCAGTGGACAGCAGTCCTCCTTCCAGGGGGAGACCGCCTCGACTGGGCCTCCAAACGGCAACCTTCTGGTCCGATGCCTGTCTCCCTCACAAAGGGAGGCTTTAATGGGTTATCTTTTCAAGGAAATTCCGCTTACTGAGCCTCACCATCGTAGTTAGTTTTTAGTTCAGGTGAAGAATCCACCTGCAAGTACGCCCTGAAAGATGACCCCTCAATCTTAAATTCTTGATGAATAAGCATTCAGATCATATTTCCAGTGTGTATGTGCATCAAGTACAGCGTAGTTACCTGATAACCCTTACCGTAGCCATGCCCCATAATGCAATACATACTGTAGCAGAGGAGAGGAGGTGGTCATTAATAGATAATGAAGTGTGATAAGTTGATGCGTTCATATGAATTTTAATTACTTACAGATTTGCAGACATTTATGAAGTTGGTGGCATAGACAGTCCTTACACTGCAGATTAATACCCAACTGATTACTTGAAGTAGTACTCCATAAATCACTACTGTTTTGCTTGTAAAAATGTGTACAAACTCACAAAGCAACATGCACACAGACAGCAAGTAAGAGATTTCTGGATTTATGATGAGGATGGCCCCACCAATAACATTGACAAAACCAGTCTGTTGTTTCCTGAGGAAGGTATAAATATGTAGAGCCTGCTCAATATAAATTTCACATACTTTCATCCTGACGTTACTGAATGTGTGAATGTGAGTGACCACACACAGAAATGCACATTCCCGACGGGCATAATGAAGCCAGATCAAACAAACCCAGTATAACATCAGCCAAGAGTTTAACACACACACAACGGCCTGTAGGAAATGTAGTTAGGGTATTTCTTTGTTTGTCTTTCAGACTCATTAGAGCTGGCACCTGTAGTAGATGTTCTGCAGAAGGGAAGCAACTGCTCTTGTTCTTTTGGCCACTATTTTCAGATTAGTTCACATTTGGCATAATCTTGACTATTTCTATCAGAGGGATGTGTGTGTGGTATGGAGTCAAACATAAAGTCTGTGAAGTCACAGATGATGATGCTTTGATGTCTTCACAGATTTGATAGAAAAGAGTTAACAATTTGCTCCTCTTTGCCATTGTTCCACAGTGAGTGCTGAAACAGCGGCATTCTTTTATTCCATTAAATCTAGTACTTTCAATCATTTTCCAAAGAGTTCTCAACTCTTCTGACTTCAACAGCTTGCAGGCACAGAGTCTTAAACACAAGACTGTGGATAATCTTAGCACGTGGCACAAGACAAACTGGCACAGGACAGGGGAAGACAGGGACTAATTAGACATGAGGTAAGTGGGAACAGGAGGAGACAATCACGGATTCACGATGGAGGGAAAACACACAAAGGCAGGAAGTAAAGGGATATGGAATGAGAGACTAGAGGTTAGTACAAAATAAGACAGGAAGTGTGTGTTACAAGACAAGACTAGGATGACATGTGACTAAACAAAGACCCAACATGAACCATGAACATGAACAAAACATCTAAACTGAAAACAGCAAGCAGGAACATATTCTAAGAGACACCACAATGATTACTAGTGACATTATTGTTATTTTTTTTATTCACTTGTCCATGAAAATACATCAAGAAAAAAACAAAAAAACAACAACAATTATAATGTATAAATTAATTGCACATTTTTCTATGCTTGATATATTCTCAACACATTTTTATTGTCACAAACTTATGACTATGAATATGGAATTACATATTAAAAACCTAAGGCCACTTAGCCCTTCAACAGGGAGTCCAATTGGATAGACAAATCTGAGCTCAGTCATTCAAGTTTGAAAACATTAATTAAGGAACAGACCAGTGCAACAATACAAAAATCAAGTTAAAGGGGAATGCCACCAATTTTCACATAAGAAGTCCATAGTGGTATGTGGGGTGGCTCAGTCTAGTGGAAATAAACCAGACATTGACGGCACTCTGATCTGTGAGCTGGAAAGGAAGAACAGAACATATTGTGGTTCAGTACAAAAAGCTCCATCACAATATAAGCATAGTGTGAATGCTGAAATGTTAATGAGGTCTGGGTATTTTCATCTCCTTTTGACAGAGGAGTAGATAAAGATTCTTTAAGCTGACGATCAGGCAAAAGTGCTTAATTGTACACTTACACGTGTGTTGTTGTTTAGCTGACACACTTTGTTGTGCTGCATGAACACACCACACGATGCCGGAACATTAGGTTCCGAGAATCTGTGGCACGCCGGACACAGAGATTAGAGGCTTGGCTCTCCGATGACTTCCTTTTTTGAGCACAGCTTTGCTCATGATAAGAAATTCTCCCCAGACTGTCTTAGGCCCACATAACAGTGGGTGAGGTCATCCCTGTGCATGAAAGGATGCAAGTCAAGTCTTTTGATGTCACACTGACCAGATGACTACCCAAACTTCTAGACAAGCTATGTGGCCTCCTGTGTGATACAGCATTGTATGGCAAATGTGTGCACATCACAAATGTGCACAAATTTGCACACAGCAAAAGTTTCTGTTATACTAAATCTCTCTTCTGTTAAGAGAGTCTCATGAGATAATTTTGTCATTATGGGAGGCATGTAAAGGCTTATTCCGACACCTGAACACACCCAGAGGCGTCACGACGGGGCAGGCAAACTAGGCAATTGCCTAAGGCCCAGAGCTAGAAGGGGGCCCCCAAAGATGGCTGTTTACATTGGTCCACAGCACAACAACCTGAAAGCCCCTTAAATGACTTGCCATGAGGGGGCACTGGATTGACACGTTCAAGGAACCCCCTTATAGGGGGCGCCATGGTACTTGCCGCTGTCAAAAGCTTAATTTTTTATTATTTTATTATTTTTTTGCCTGGGGTCCCCAGAGTGTCTTGAAACATCCCTGAACACACCACTTGGGTAAACAGTGCTTTCGTGTCTGAACTCGCACTCGCATATTGTGCAAATGTGGAAAAGAGTCAGTGAGCTGTATTATTACAACTGGGATCATCACCACCTTCTGCCGTATTATCAAGATGCCGCGACTGAGCTTTTTCATTGCCAATTACACAGCCAGAATTTCCAATATTTGACCAGAAACAATTGTCTTTGTTGTGAGGAAGCTCAATCACAGGGGACTTAAATAAATCCACAGTATAAAGCCCCTCTGTGAAGAAAAAATACATTTTCCACTCGTATTTGATGGGGTAAGAATCGCTAGAACAAAAATGAGGTTTTGGAGGCGTAAATTGGTCAGAGTTAGTGTACGTGGTGAGTTAGCTGATTTCTGGGTAAACTACATCATTTGTACTACATCAGTGCACACAGAAAAAGGGTCTGCTTTGGCTTCCTCTTGTTTGTGCATAAACAAAGAACATGCACAGCCCCTGATGCTGTACTGGCTCAGTTGGGTCCATCAACTTTTACTATTAAAAACCAATAAAAAAAAATAACGTAATACAGTCCTAATACATAATAGTTTTGACAACATGGTTACAACCAGATCATGTTATCCCATCACATTTTACTGTCAACTAGAAAAGCTAGCCCCAGACAATGAATGTATGTTTCTTTCTCACCATCAAATCACAGTAGCCAACATTTTGTTTGCTTTGCTTGTTAGAAAAAACACAGAGACCAGAAAGGTCATCACAGTTCATTTTCCACATGCAGCAGAATTTAGACCACAAAAATTGATTACATACCACTCTGTCCGAAACATGGGTTCAAAATGAAGATTAATTTTCTTTACTCGCCTGGTTCTGCCTACAGCTGTGGAAAGCTTTCAGCTTGAGCCTTTAACTTGTCTTGCATCCAAATCTATCACTTATTTGCTTCTATGAACCAACTAATCTGTCCAGTGTGCCTGAAAACTTGAATCTATCACCTGCAAGGGACACGATTTTGCCCAAAAAATGTTGGCCTGGTGAAATGTTGGCCACTCAGTCACAGTAACACTGTCCCGCCTCCTCTGATGTTAACTCACAGAGGGCAAACAACTTGAAGGTGGATTGCTGCGACTATCTCACCATTTTAACTTAAACCCTGAATTGCTGAGATCTGGAAAGCCAGAAAAAAGATCACTCAACAATCACTCTAATGTGTACAATGCCACAGTACAACTGGCGAAGGGAAAAATATATCGCTCAAAATAGCAAAGTGAAATTAACTTGTTAAAAGTTATGTTAATACTGCCTACGTTTGCTTCCGTTGTTCACCTAGTTCACATCTCCAAGTGTCTTTGGGCAACACAATGAACTCCAAGTTACCCCTGATGGCTGCGCTGGAATTGTGTAAATGTATGTATACATTTGAGTGAAAGACAAGAAGCTCTAGTTATAGAAACACTGTATGAATGTGTGGGTGAATGGGTGAACTTCAATATAAAGCACTTTCAGTGGTGGTATATGACTATAAAAGTGCTCTGTTAAAGATGTCAATTTACCACGTGAACAAATCCAATATATGCATAGGTGAGATATTGTCGCTAGGGAAAAAATACTGCTGATTCCAGATTTATGAGGTAAGGGAGAATTGACTTCATGCACATGGAAGGTGTATATGAAAGTTTGTCCTTGTTTAAATGCTACACTATGTACAGTTCTGCTCTATGGTGTTTCTATAAGAAGTTTGCATAAATAAAAATATATGCATAATTGCTGCAGAGCCCACCCCTCAGACATCTGACTGTGAGGGAGTCCTGTGGGAAAATCGTTGCCATTTTCACCACATGATGATTGTGTAATTGAAGTGAAGACAGGAGGTTAAAGCATGACGGCTGCTGAGCTCGATTGTCTCAGAGCTTTTAACACACATCGTCTGGGCTCGCTCATCTACACTACAGGTTCACTCCTGTCGTTTAAATGCTTGGAATGGAAATGCAGGCACTATCGTCTGGCATTTGGCATGGAGCTTAGGAAGAATTCACCGATTTCCACAAACTGAACGATTCAGACCACCTGATCACTTACGGGCAACACTGGGGTCTGAGACGAGCTCAGAGTGTACAAAGATATAGCTCACTCATGCACAACTAATAGATTCATAGGCTTGCTTGTCCTCAGATGAAGAATTAAAAGACGGCCCTCGCCAATTAATCATCTGGTCTAGGGGCAGCAGAAACAAAGAGCGATAACTAACCCTCACAAAACCTTGCGCCTCACACTTCTTTTCAAAGAAGTTTCCTCAAGGTCCGGGGGAAACAAGTAAATCAATAGGGCACCCTCATGCTCCATCTAAGCACTCCCAACTCACCTGCGTGTCAGCCAGACTGTGAGCAAACAGTGAAGTATTCTCTAATGGGCAACACACAAGGCAAAGAGGAAGCTGGTGAAAGAGGAGACTTATGGTGAAACAACTGAGCATTAAGAGTTAGAGGGAAGAAACAGTGGAGTCTGGCTCCCCCCACTGGCACTAAATAAAAAAATACCTTTAATACTGCCTGAGTGTGCAAGCTGGAATGGAATGGAAACATCTTATTCCTCACACGAGCCTTTCAGAATTAAGTCTGTAGGGTGGCAGGATGTGAAAAGAAAAATGGTAGCAGCAATAGCAAGATCACGGCTTAATAACACACAAACAGTCAAAGCCCCCGGGACAAACGGGAGCCTTGGAAAACCAGAGGCCGGCACTGGCAAAGCTAACTGTACTCAAAAAGCCTGGTCCTTTATTTCGCAAGTTTAAATCATTCACAGACAGTATATTCTTTTTAATACCTCATTTGATTATCTATTCTGCCATGATTTGTTTTTTAGCCACTTTGTTGTGCATCATCTGGGTTTTGCAACAAAAGGCAAGTCTTTCTGGATATCTATGTTGATCATTATTTTTTTAATTTTCCCAGCAGTCTGCGGCCAAGCAGAACATAAAAACCCCTTTTTTGTTGAGTCCACGCAGAGGCGCGGCTTCATTGTTGCGCTCCCCTTTCACTGTCTCTAGGACTAGAGGTTCAGTCTCGGGGCCACTAAGGCAAACTCTCGCAGAATATTACGCGCCACGTCCACTTTGTACTGAGCTATCATCAGCGCCCGCTTCACATCCTCAAAGGAATATCCCTCCCCCATCAGCTTGGCAATCTTGGCGTCCAGGGTCTCGGACTCCGTGCTGTGGGGATTGCCAGGCTGGATGTCCGGGGGGATCTTCCTGGGCAGTGGCTTGGGGGGCCTGGCAGGGGCCTGCATGCAGTCTATCAACACTTAGAGGGAGAGAAGTGGAGAAATCAAGTCAGTGGAAAATTCACCCTCGCACACAAGCAGAAAATAGAGTGTGTTTGGAGGAGGAAAAGTTTGTATACCAATTGCTGCTTCCCAGAGAACTAAAGTTTATATTTTTTCCACTACCCTCTGAGCACAGACCTTTATCGTTCGTCAAGACTTTCTCAAACACAGTCTCCGGACTTACAATACTACAAACTAAATCCTCACTGAGAGAGCTGCTCAGGGCCTGTTTATTATTATTATTATTATTATTAATTACATGTTTTCATTCTTAGTCTCTCCAAGGCCATGAGAGCAGAAAATGCCTTTCTTCTTCCCCCTGTTTTTTGGTCATCTGTCGAACATGTGAGATAACTTTTGTCATGGTCAAACCCGTATCAAGGCCTATATGTATGTCCTCATATGTTTGCTGAGAGAGATGCAACGCTACCTTGACTACCTGGTAAATGGTCATACTCCATGCAGCCTCTGGAGCCTTTAACATTGTCTGTGTGACGTCTCACTGGAGGCAGAGGGGCAGCACTGTGCAGGATGTCGAACACTGTATCTAGGTCATGGATGACAAAGACAAAGTCAGGTGAACAACCCAGTTTCTTCCATTGCGGTGACATTGTAGGAGATGCACTACAATTATTATCTGCAGCAAGCATTATCTAAAGCATCACTATATGGCGGACGTTGCAATCTCACCAGGGTTTAACAACAGGTGCTCGTGTCCAGAAGAGGGCCGGTGTGGTCTTGCGCTGACAGAAGGGGCAGAGGACGATGAAGAGTTGCAGGATGATGGTGGCAAAGAGGAAGAGAGCTCAGTAAAGCTGTTTCGGGCAGGTGGAGGTGGAGGCTGGAAATGAAGGCGACCGTTGAAAGGGTCTTCCACTGCTGAAACACAATAGCAGACAAAGGCATGACTGAGCTGTCTGATCTGCCCCGATTTATACTCACTCTGTGAAGGGATGGGGTTACATAAATATGCTGCCTCAGAGAGAGGCCAACAGAGGACACATGGAGGTGTATTCTAGTACTATTGTTATAAATAGTCACCCATAAATGTCTGGGTTAACAAAACCTTGGAATAGGGCATTTAGGCCTTTATCTGAGGCCTGGTTTGGTTTCTTGTTTACAGCACTAATCTATCAAACATACATATACCATATTCAGCTGTACCACATCAGTGTACATTCATTAAACCTATAGATCATCCTGTACAGAGAAAAATACGTGTTTGCTAAAATATTCATGGGGATGCTATTTGGGGGGGTTTATAAACAGATGTTATTATTCTCTAATAATCTTCCTTATAAAGTAATATTTGGTTTAAGTCAGGAATACAAGTTTGACGGTGGGAGATACACGGTTTCCCCTATATTGACCCCAAATGGGTCATTTTACAGTCGGACAGGATAACATAGAGACACACATAAGGCCAGCTCAGCAGAGAAAGGCAGACATGGACGGAGAGCTGTGGATGAATGGATGGAGGAGTTGGGATGTGTTTTGGTTGAGGTGAACTACCTTGGGGGGGCATCAGAATGTCATAGTCAGACGGTGTCTGGTTGGTGCTGAAGAGGCAGAGGGCAGCGTGTGATGCCCCTGGGACAAACCCTGGGACCATGTCTGAATGTCTACCTGGGAAACACAAGCATAGTTCAGCATATGGCAGCCGGGGGTCTAAAAAACCCCTCCAGCAGGGCCGAGCATGCTCAGCAAATTCCTTCAAAAAAAAAAAGGAACAATAAAACAACTCTGCCAATGGCATTGGTTTTTCCCACTCTGTTTTTGTGCACTTAACACAGGTTTATGGATCAATATGCTGGCATTAAGATTTTCATTTTCAACCAGGTGAAATCGTGTTGATTTGTACAAGAAATAAATGAAATCGCTTCTTTTTTTTTTTTTTTTAAGGCTTAGTAGTAGAACGTTTTTCAAAATATGAAGTGGATTAATCAAATATGTAGGAACCATACTCACCAAATGACATTAGATAGGTATGTCAGTGCTAATCTCGTGAAAATATGGAGGAATAATGTGTGTAGATATCTGCGATGTGTCAATCATCTCTGCTGGACCAAGGACTTACCTGGCTCGGGGGGGCGTGGCTTTTTCTCCTCAATGGAGGGCTCAGGGGAGCCATTCTCCAAATACCTGACGGGGGAAGGAAAACTCTGAGGTTCACGGGAGACTAATAAAGCTCTGAACCATTATAACCGTAGCACCATGGTAACATCTTAACGCAGGTGCGAGGAGGTCAGTACCTGTTGGGTACAGCGATGCAGACCGGAGCCTGGCTAAGGCAGAGGTTGGATGAGGGGATTTGATAGTCATCCTCCACCCTCTCCGTCAGCCTTTTCGGCCGTTCTACGACAGGACTGCTGAAAGGATTGGAAGCTCTGTAAAGAGGCTGTTATCCATTAGTGACACTCATATAATTATGACATTCAAAGTGAAATCACTATTTTCACAGTCCTATAAAATGGGGGACTGCAGTCGTGGGTGTAATTAGTCAAGGGTGCAACAAGATTTATTTTTATTATTTAAGCTACTTTAACACGGAGGAAACATAATACATTTAAATTTGATTCATCGTATACAGGTATTTCAGGTTAAAACATGAACATGCAAATATGTTCCTGAATGTGGTCATGTTTTGTATATTTTTGCCTTTACCTTTTGAATGATCTATTCACCATTGTCTCTTGTTTCAGGAAACTGCTGTCTGGAAATCAATTATGTGATTACCTGTGTCACACTGATAGGATCCACTGTGCTTGGTTTGCTCAATCAACCCCGGAGTATTTCATCTATGTTCTCCTCTCATTCATGTGCACTTTTCTTTAAATGTCCTAGCATTATTTTGCTTGTCTATTCGTAGTGTTTTGACTTGGACTGTTGCTTTTTGTCGCGTGTTTTTAAAAATCCCTGATCCTGCTCTATTTTTTTGGGTTAAAGCCTTTGGGTAAAGATTTTTTCGCTAAGGTACAAAGTGCATCTACTGCTATGTTTTCCTGTAGGTAGATATTAAACAAGGCTTCCCCTTGTTGCATCCAGTGTTGCATGGATCTTCATGGATAATCATTGACCTGCCCCACCATAACTACTGTTACATATTAAAAATGGGAATGGGGACCTTTATTTATACAGTAATAAAATGTGTGTGTGTGTGTAAATAAGTGATCCTTCAACTTTCAGAATTGATGTGTGCAAGTAAGTGTGTTGCTCAAACAACGTCACAATAATTTTAACAGTACTAAATTGAATTCAGTGGAACCAGAACTTCCTCTTTCAGCTCATGCTTCATCAGAAGTGGTAGCTCTATCCCCCGTCTCCAGTGCAGCCTGATACCCAGAAACACCTAATCCAATTCTGACTGTAGCTAAGAGGCTATTAGATGTTCAGCTGTCATTTTACATTTTTCTAACCAGGACTTTTCCCTAAGGCCACTAGACATCAGTGGTTTATAAGGTCGCAGAGTTTGAAAACAATGGAGAAAGAAAATGTGCAGCTTCAGGATGCCGAACATAAGAACTAATTCTTTCCAGGTTATCGTTGTACCAGTTTACCAGCCTGCACTATCATCTGTCTCTGGTGATCTGAAGTGTTACAGGTGTGAACACCTAAGACGCATTTAAGATGATGTTGAGATCTGATCTCTGCACTGTTGAGACCTTGTATTTAAATCACTACTGAGAGATTACTTTCATTTACACATCAACATATCTGTGCAGCCAAATAACACCGCACAGATGAATAGAGACGATGAAATATGAAAGCATATAATAGCCGTTGAATGCTTTTTTTTGTAGATTTAAGCAAATAATGCATAGAAAAAAACTCACATAGTCGTCCATTTATGAGAAACAAAGGGTAAGTGTTTTTCCTCAAAGAAGTACATTGATTCACTTCGCAAATATACATCAACCTCATTCCACCAGATACACTAAATGAAACAACTGATAGTGTGGATGCCGTCATTTCTAACCAAAATGAGAAAAAGTGAGTTCCTCCTTGGGTTATAGGTAAACTTGGCGTCTGCTTCAGCTAAGTTTACCTAATCGTGTTTGCAGGTCTAATTTAATTTATTGAGTACTTGTGAAGGCAATGTGTGACTTTAGGTTTAAGAATATCAACCTTGTATTTCATTGTAGAAAATAAGATATAGCAAGGTCTCAAAAAGCTGTGTCATCGCCTGATTCGCTGTTTTTAGATGCATGCGTTCAGTACAGAAGCATCTGTTCCTGATTAACACAGACTTTATTTTTGATATACTGCACTTGTCATATATAAAGAGATAAACATGTCAACTGGGCACTTACTGATAAATATATAGACTAAACTGGAACAAAAAAACTCCCACACGCAGGGGGAGAGATGGACTAGTGGCGGAGGAGACATGCATCAACCAGAAGTTCCCCGGTCGAGGCCAACTCGAGGCGGACACCCCTGGATACTGACAGTATCTGGTGATCTGAACTCAAAATACTAAACATAATGCCCAAGAGCAAGGCACTTATCCTCCTCAACACCTGCTGCCCACTGCCGTGCATGTGCCACAGATGGGTCAAATACAGAGAAAACATTTCCCCCAACGTGTGTGCTGTGTTTATGCAACTGCATGTGTGGGACTATTAAAAGCTGCTTTGTTTGTTTTGTGTTTGTGTGTGTGTGTGTGTGTGTGTGTGTGTGAGATACTCACTTGTGGCTACTGGCAAGTGAAGAGTGAGTTGGCGAGAGCCGGGAGGGGAGGATGTCATACTCATCGCTGACTTGCACACCATTAGAGAAGGTCTTCACAGACACATACAAGAAAAGGGTAGAGAATAGCAGAACATGACAAACCAAAAAGGCCAATGTCAATCAAGTTTTTATGAGATGAGGTGAAATAAACTGAAATGCAGCTAATTATGCAGCAGAATAAATGTATTCTGTTCCTGGTGAATATTGATCCTACACCAACTATAATCTGCATTCATAAAGAAGGCTGGACAAGTGAATGTGTAGTGACGTAAGCCTTAACACAGCCAAAACTGGCAAGGCTATCTCAGATATGAAGTGCTTCAGTTGACATACATGGTGTTGGCCAACACATAGTGTCTGACATTATAGTTTCTACTACAACTTCTACTAATAAGACTTTAAGCCCAATTCTGACAATATATGTTGGCCATTGGTAACACTGGTTAAAAATATATATTTTAAGTTCAAAGCACCTGCCTCTATATGGAAATCCGAAAGTATGCAAATAACCATGTCAACTCCGGATTGTGACCTTGCATGAAGATACCCTCCTCAAGAAATTGGAGGCACTTTGTGATCAAAGAGTGCCCCTGAAGAAAGAGCAAATGATTGGCTGCAGGTGCTGAAGTGTGCGCACTGCACTTTAAATGATAAAGTGTTGTGAGGGTACAAATTGGTAGACCCTCAATAGTGTTTCTGTTTCCACACCAGGACAGTCTCTGAAGGATTCTCATTGAAATGTTTGAGAGCTTAGCCCATAAAGTAAGGTTCGATTAAATCAGGGATTTTATCATTCCCAGTCGAGGTGGTGAGCAAGGCTTGTGTGTTTGCATGTGCATGTTTGTGTGGGACGATGCGCAACTTTAATTCTAATAAGTGTGGACAACATATCTGTAATAGACAGAAACAAGTGAAAATGTCATATTTATAGTTTAATTGATTACTAATCATCACAGATGATGTTGTTCACTGCACTATTGAAGTGAACCTTTCTGTTGTGTTGAACAAGTTGTACTCACTCAGTTGTACTACTAACAACCATGAAACAAAAAGTAATTTATGCCCTACCGTTGAGCTCTCAGAGGTTCCTGTCCCCTCCATTTTATGTAACCTTCCAAATCCTGCAGACGGACAACTGAGTGGTCTGCCGTTCAGGTGGGAGGGGGCGGCGGGTCCCAGCTGGAGCTGGTGTTCCATTCCAGACTTGTGGGCATCTAGCAAGTGGTTGTCTTTGGTACACTGTGTCTCGGGGAGCATTTGGGAGTCGGACAGTGCGCTGGTAGAAGAAGACATAGAAGAGGATAGGGAAGAGGAACTCAGGAGCCACGAGTGGCGTGACTCTGGCGGGATGGGAGGAGGACGCTCAGGGGGAGGTGGTGGAGGTGGGTCCCTCTGGGGAGGAGGTGGAGCTGGGAGAGGCTTGTCTTGCTTCCTGGACATGCCTGGTGAAGACTAGAGAGATGGGAGACCAGCTTTCAGAAACCACACCTTTCACATTTTTTATGTTTTACTTTTGGTGTTTTTTTTGTAGAACCCAGGAAGACTGCCCGGCAAACACAAAAGAACATTGACCTGCTGTGATAAGGTTTACACGGTAATTTTTAATTAACTTTTACTATAAGCTTGATCGCTTCATCATGGTTGGACCGGAATATACATAAGACAAATGCAGTAGGAAGACAATAACATATATTATGTAATTTACTAAAAATATTGTTTTTAATTAGAATATTAACTATGTGATGTAAATGTGTTATTCTGTGAAATTAGACATTTGTTACATTAGTAAAATGAATGAGAGCTACACAAGTTTCTGGTTTCATGGTTGCATCGTCCCGTATCCATATACGAGATTGTGGATGTTGGTGTCATCGTTTTAATCGGGGTTCAGAATAGTAAGTTGGAGTCCTATGTCTGGCTCATAATACTGTCCTGAAATTCTAACGGCCTTCTTTCACTCAGTGCTTCATGGTCTTTCATTTTGTTAATTTAAATGTTCCTCTAATGTATAAAAATATGTTTCCTGTGTTTGGAAATCCTCTTTCTGAGTTTTATTTGTCTTATTTTTCTAAGCACAACTGTCCAGTAAAGAACAATGTCCTAAACTTAAAAAAAATATTATGTCAGTCACTCCTGTCTTCATCTGAAAATGGCTGTGACTGACCTTCGGGGAGCCAGTGGGACTAGCAGAAGGAGAGCGGATAGCACCCTTCTGGATGAGGTCAAGACGTGGCGGGACGGGGGGAAGTCCAAGGTGCTGGACACAGTGGCCAGGGTCACCTCCGTGGGCTTTCCTGTGCTGGCTGACAGGTGAAGAGCTGGGGGACACCATGGGTGAGTTTTGGCGCTCGCCACAGTGCTGAGACAAAAGAAAATGTAAGAAAATCTCTTTAATGGGTTGATTTATTAAAGTTGCAATACAAAAGTAAAAATCAATATTTTTTATTCATAAACTATGGAAGATTTTTCAAAGGGGTAATTTAAGAGTAGTTATTTGAATGACCAAAAGCACATTAAGAAATGTTTAGTGAGTAGTTTAAATTGGATTCCAAGGTTGTATTGGATGCTTGGATGCAGTATAAAACAAGTAAAGATGATGAACAGAAATTTTGTTCGGAAAATATTTTCTCTCTCAACTCTTGGCCATGATTCACTAAGTGAAGTAATGATTTTTTTTTATTCTTGTTTGAGTTCTATTAATTCTGAGAGCTTTGAAACATATAGACCTGGAAATCACACATTTTAAACCCATTCACCTACGAATCCACCCTTACCCTCCTAATGTTGGCCAGTCCGTTCATGACCAGGCAGTCCTCTCGGTCTTCGTCATCATCCAGTTCCAGCATGTGGCAGCTGTGCTGGTCCAGGAAGAAGCACTTGTTGCCCTCGTTCCGTGGGTCAAACGGATCCACGATTATGGGCTCCGTACCTTTGATCTCGCAGCGGCAGAACGGACAACCCTGGCCGTCTGATTCCTGAAGCAGACGAGGGGACAAGGAGGGGTTAAACAGGATATTACACTTTCATTGGGGACAAACTATTCTGAGGAAACAATATCTGCTTGTGATGGTGATCAGGATTTTGTTGGAAGCACATAGGCCTCACAGTCTTTCATTATCATTTCAAGATAGTAATGCATACAAAAACGTGTACACACTGCATGTGACACGTACCCACACACACAGACAAAATATACCGTTTGAAGCATTTGTTGATTTCCGCTGCCTCAAGCTATGTGTCCATGACAAAGCTTACCACACCTCATTTTAGTAACCAACATGACAGCAAGTGCTCAGGTGGGTGCAAGGGAATTGTTATTTAAACAAAGTGGGAGCTGGACGGAAAACAAAAACTCAGTGGGAAACTGGCAAATGCACACTGCATCCATTGTGTTCGGCAAACATGAAGAATTGGCTGGTGGAGCAGGAAAAATGTTGCTACGTACAGCTGAAATGCACACGTTAAATGATTTTGTACTTCACTACTAACTTATATCTTACTCTTGTGTCCACTTGTTCAGGTTGGACCCTAGCAAAGTTGACTAGATACATGCTGGAGGTGAACTTCTCGAAGGAAACTGGCTCTAAAACTTTGCAACATTCACACACCACATGTACATATTCCACTTGGCAGCCCCTTGTCAAACAGAGGTCATAAATAACATTATAAAAGAGATCCCTCTCCCCTGAGTCAGTGAATACAATCAAAGGCAGACGATGTTTACGGAGAACAAAGCTGCATTTGTGGCAGCCATACGGCTTAGGGACTTAGTGGGGGACCCTCCAAAGGCCTGTTTGAAACTTAATCCTAATCAGAGTGGGTGGAGGAAAGGAAAGAGTGGAAGGTTGAAGGGAAGGGGGGCCCCGAGGGAGGAGAAGATAATGGGATGGTCATAGACACTAGATAATCCCTAGTGTTAAGCAGCATGACATGACTGAGGTGACTAACTACAACAAAGTGTTCCAAAACCTTCTAGATAAAACATCTGCTGTGAGTAAAATGGATTCAAAGTTTAAAAACAGGGGGATAAAAGACAGTGCTCACCATTCTGATCTAGTGGTTTGCATAAGTATGTTAGCTATCTAAATATTTTGTTAAAAAAACTGCAGGAAAAATACTCATGTTAATTACTGGAGTAAATGTGAAAGGTTAATTTAAATGGCACCCCGATAACAATGTCTTCAGATAATTAATGGTTATTGGTTGGGCACAAATATCCCATAGGTTCTTGAAATGATCAAAATCAGAAAAGCTAATCTACAATATGGTAATCATTACCATATTGATCTATGTCGAGCCAATATGAGGAGCTTTTGTTCGATAGTATCCTTGTGTAAGTATGCATTTGAGCTTTTGCTATTTGAGTGGTCCGTGTGGGCATTAAGAGGATAGATGACTGTCAGGGAAACACCACTGAGTAAATGAACAGATCAGACCTGAGCAGGGTGGCTTACTGTCAGCGTGTAGGAGGGTTCCCTCTGTTGTTCTGTTTCTGACTCACAACTTCATTATTGTGGAGGAAATGAAACACACACATGCGCATGCACGCCTGCGCAGACCCGCAAGCACGCACGTACACACACAAACAGTGTAAACGTTGTAGGACTGTGCTCATCTGCTAAAGCAACTGCTATGTTCATAGAAAAGCCGCAAAAGGGAAAGCGTTTCAGCTTTCTCGACGTGAAATTGAACCATGACCAACTAAGGAAGTTCCATTGACACGATGTCTGATAGTGACAGACAGGTCAAACTGTACAAGGGGCACACTCCCTCACACTACTACAGTCGACCCATCCCTCACAAATCATTCTCGCTTTTTTTCCTGTGAAGAAACTATAAGCTCTCTCAGCTCATGTAAGGCTAACTTGGAATTTTGCATCTTCTTAGACAGCCCGTGCTGCTTTGACACTTTCAGTTTCGCGAAGGGGCGGGACACACACTCACATGCGCTCACACCTTGGGTCAGAAACAGAGCAAGGTAAAAGAGAGGAGAGAAGTAGTGGACGTATCAATTATAAATGGAGCGACGACGACAAGCAGCCCATGTCTGCTGGTCGCAGGAGGACAGGCTTTGACAAAACTTGACTGTCAGAGAAAACATACTCCTCCTGGCTCTACAAGATAGATATGGGTAAATAAATCAATCAATAAATAAATACATAAACACACCGATAAATAAATACATTAAATACAGTACACAGAGAATGAATGGGGAGGCGATTATTTCATTTTTCTTTTGTGGTTTTAGGAATGTTCAGCTGTCTATGTGGGCACCTGTGACGAGGCACTCCTTCCCCTCCCCCTCCCACAAAGAAAAGAAGGGTGATGATGGTGGAACAAAGCCCCCAAGTTCATGTTTAAGTTTTACAAGCGTCCTCTCTCAGTTTCTTCCCGCTCAGGTTCGGGGAGCGGGTAGGTTCAGGTGCAACAACTGTGTTAACAGTGTCACCAAGCCCTTTCAATATGTTCAAATGTGAAATAATGTAAGTTTACAATTTCGCAGACATCCCGAAAGAGGAGGCCGAGTGAGGTTTTTACTCCTGTTACTTCCAAAGAAAGGGAGCTCGTCGCTCTGTCCTAATTTAGATCTCCGGGTGTTAAATGGATACCTACTCTTGGGCGCGTATTTTAACATTGCCATTCATCCAGCACACACAGGAAGTTTCTCAGGTTTGCCTATCAAGGCAAAGCTTACGAATACCAAGTCCTCCCGTTTGGGCTTTCACTAGCCCCGAGGGTATTCAGCAAGTTTGGCTCTGCTTCCGTTAAGGAACAGGAGCTTCAGAATATTCTCGCACATAGATTATCTGATTAGGCAATCGGAGACTCTGCTCTGGTAATAAATCGCCTCACAGACCTGGGCTTGAATATAAAGTGGCCCAGGAGTCAAGTAGAACTTGCACAACGCACATTATATTTGGGTCTCAACATAAACTACCTGTCGCGTCACGCTGTCAGAGGGAAGATTAACCTTTCTCACCCAGTGTCTCTCCCAATTCCACCTAGAGAGAGTTGTGTCTTTTAGACTAAACCTGTGCATTCTCCGTCTATTGGCATCAGTAATAGATGTGGTGCGTTTGGGTCTACTATTAATGAGGGAATTTCCACACTGGGTTGCAGCGATGCGCTTGTGCCCACGTCCTCAGTCGCCGTGTGAAAGGAGAGGTGGCCTAGTGGTGAGGGAGACAGGCATCAGAGAGGGGGTCGACGGTTCGAGCATGCATTAACTGCAGTTACTACTGGTAGTAGTTTACTCTTGGTAAAAACAGACCATCAGGGCGGCACTCGCTCACTCCAGCTGCACAACTCCGGAAATAATTCTGTGGAGCAGCACCAGACTCCTCCCCCTTCGAGCGCCAAATTTGCTGTGTGCTTTGAACAGGTGGATCTTCTGTCCTGAGGGAATCCCCTATACGGGGAGCAGACTCTCCAACCACAGGTGGAGCAGATCTAGTAGATACGGCTGAGCAGCTGTAGATGGTGCCCGCTGTTTTTCTCGCTGTCGGACAAATGTGCTCATCTGGTTCTAGATGCTTTGGCACAAGAATGGCCAAACGTACACCTAGAGTTCTCTGTTTTATCTCTCCCATTCTGGCCCGAGAGAGCGGCTTTTGCTGCCAATCCTGGTAGCGCCATGATGGTCTTCCAAGCATTGGGTGGCAGAAATATTTCAGTTTCTAGCAGAGGAGCCATGGCCCCTCCCCATACGCAGGTATCTTCTGTCCCACAAGCGCAGGGAGACGTTCCACTCTCACCCAGACCGCATAGCGCAATGGGCCTGGCCCGTGTGAGGTAAAACCTGAACGCAGCAGGCCTGCCTGCAGAAATCATTTACATTATTCAGAGCGTCAGAACGTCCTCCCCGCATTTGTATCCACCCTTCCTGCTTGCAGTTTGCTCCAGGGCTCACCAAAGTCTGCCTGAGGCTTGTGTTGTTTTTGGCGGCCTGTTTTAATTTTACATTGCTGTTCTAAATCATGCCGCTAGTGGGGATTGAGGTAGTCACGTAGCCTGAGTCTGCGCAGTGCGATGTGCAGCCACTGACCCTGGTGTGAGACACAAGAAAAAAGAAATACTGCAAAATAATAATAATAACGGGACTAATCAAGACGAAATGTTATTCTCGTTTTGGTCAACGAAAATACCTTTTAGCAGAGTTCTTATTTTGTAAACCACATTTAGTCTTGTTTTTACTCGTCAACAATATAGCATTATATATTTTGTTATAGTTATCGTCACAAGACCAGCATTTACATTGCGTCTCGTCTCGTTTTCATCACGTGAAAAAGGTTCGTTGACGACGATATTTTGTCCTCATTTGGTGAAAGCAACACTACCTTACTAACTTTTGGTTCTTCACCAACCTCCATTCTCCTCAGAGGAGGAGCAGAGGCTTAACAAAGTTGTGCTTTGTGCGGGCTCTACGTGTGTATGTGAGCAGGTCAGCAGAGTTCAGTAAAGTGGACCAGCTGTTTCTTTCCAGGGCAACGCCCCACAAGGGTAAACTTGCCAGAGGCTGTCTCACTGGATTGTGGAGGCCATTTCTCTGGCCTATAGCTGTAAGGGTTTGCAGGCCCCTCAAAGTTCGAGGGCTCATTTCTCGAGAAGTATGGCTACTACATGGGCCCTGTTTAAAGGGGTTTCAGTACAGGACATATATGCTGTGGCGAGCTTCAAGTCACACCTTTATTAGGTTTTACAGACTGGATGTCTCTGGGCCATCAGTATTTATGGCTTTGGGAGAAAGGTTCAATCCGGAAGATGGCTATATCTCCCATTGTGAAACACCGAACAAAGTTTTAAATTAACTTTGGGTTACTTAACGTAACCTTGGGGAATGTCTTTTAATGTGTATATATGGTATGAACAATGTTTATCAATCGTCTGATTAAGATGACCCAAGCAAAAGGCTCATGATTAATGGAAACTATTATAGCACTTACTTAAAAACAAAGTGGACTCCATTCACTCCACTTCATGTATAAATCCTCATTTTCCAGGTCCTCCCTTGCGAAAGCTCTACTGACCAACTTTTAGTGTGAATTAAATGTATAATAATACAAATACAATGAATGCAAGATGTTCATTGTCTAGGGAAATAGAATATGAAGTAGGTAGTGTAGAAGTTTGTGCTACAGTAGGAGGCAGAGAAACACAAGAAACATGTATGCCCAAACTCTTACTTTTCCTAGAATAACTGGAATAAAGAAATTTGGTTAGGACAAACCCCATGAACCTGGATGGAAGTGAGAAATGAAGGATTTTTCACAATGTAAAAAGAGCTGCTTCTATCGTTCTTTTTTTTTCTATAACTTACATGCAAATGAAAACATTAGTGCTAACTTGAAATCAAAAAACGCTTTTAAAGGGGTAAAATTCAAGGGAATTTTCACATGTCCCCTGTTTTTGTGTGATGGCATTAGCAATCAGTCAAAGACATAGACATACAACTCTGTTCAAAGATGCTATGGTGAAATCAGATTGTGTGGCATGTTTAATTTCATTACCTGCCAGGCCGTAAGACAGGAAGTACACATGAGGTGACCGCAAGGCTCGATCTTGACGTCTTTGTCATTCTCTGCACAGATCTTACAAAGCTGGAAGGTGGAGCCCATTTCACAGTAGAGTTCGTACTGTTCCTGTTGAGGCAGAAAACAGACTTCTGTCAGTCATCAAGTGACGCTCAGATCAAACTATATATACAGCAGGCACAATGTGGATGTATGTGTGTGTGTGTGTGTGTGTGTGTGGGTGTGTGAGTGTGTGTGTGTGTGTTTGCGTGTGTGCATGTATGTATGTACAGTATGTATGTATGTATGTATGTATGTATGTATGTATGTACAGTATGTATGTATGTATGTATGTACAGTATGTATGTATGTATGTATGTGGATAATAACATAACAAAACAATCATATGCCACTCATCTGTTAAATCCACCATTATCATCATGGAATTGACCAGTTCATCACATCAGACATTCACAGCCAGACAACGCAAGTTAGTCAACAAGTTATTTTGTTTTCAAATTGCAAATGTGGCTGCACTTCTGGGATAACTATGAAGTGCCACACTCACTATGCACAGAAATCAGAGTAAATATCAGACAAGCAGTAATCCACCCAGTCAGGCAATTAGGTTTCAGTTAACCATATATATTTCATTCTTCTTAATATCTGGACAGTCTGTATTTTAAAACACACAATACACATTGTGTATCATATGGCTGGCATATAATATGCTACACATATTATATCAGAGTAATTCAAGTCATTTCTTGGTTGACATTTTTCAAACTTGAATGTCATTCGGAACACACACACAAGCATGCAAGCACAAGCACGAACATGCACGCCTTCACACAAACACACCCACCTGTGTCACTTTAATGTGATCATGAGGCGCCGGCTCACATAGACCAGTGAGGTCAGGATTGTAACTTCGACCATCAGGGAACAAGTAGCTGCAAATGAAAACAAAATGTTCACATTACATTTTCACAGCAAGGACCACTGAACCAATTCTCCCGTGTGTGTTGACGGTGTGTTGACGGTGTGTGTGTGTGCGATGTGAGTCGCCACTGAGTGTTGACGAGGTGTGTGCGCGATGCGAGTTTCCTAGGTTTTGAAGGGATGTGTGCGATGCAAGTGTGTTGACAGGGAGGGATGTGACCACTGATGGTCGCTCGCGGACCACCAGTGGTGCTTAAAATATTCCTATCCAACTCATGTCTTCTTCTTCTTAAGAATGCATTTGAATAATTGCACTTGATTTTTCTAATTTAATATAAATGTTATTCTTTAGATGTGAATGACAAAGAATATGAGTTTTAACTGTATCAAATAAAAGTCAATTAATTTTACCAACTAAGCTGAAAATATTTTCCACTTCAAGTCAATTTTGTAGATTAATTCATTTACAAGCCTGGTTATAATTGATGTTCGGAAGATCAATTAATTCAAACTTCTCCTCCGCTAAGGTTCTGGGGTTCTGGGGTCACCCCCCCCTCTCTGGACTTCACAAATCATTGAACAGTCTGTGCCAGCCAGACTTGATGGCTGAGGGAAACAAGATGCCATGCACTAAATGGAAGGAAGCAAGTTTGATTTGTCTGGGGGCCTGTCAAATTATCAGGTATGATACAAACAGATGGCCTCCCAGAAGGACTTGAAGCTCAAGGACATATTGTTGTTTGCCTGAAACTAAAAGGAAAAAGAAAAAAAAAACGTTTTTGATTAATCTCGGAAGTGGCTTTCAAAGAAATTTGGCCTTCAGGAGCGAGCTGCCTCACAGAGACATTCGAAGAATATGCAAAAAGCTAGCTAATTTCTCGTCATATACAGCTCATACACAGCGGACACTCTGGCAAAAACTAAATATGCAAACAGAGAGTAAGCTACAAAGTGAGAGTGTGTTTTTGTGTGTGTGATGGTTTACATACAAGCCCTCCCTGTAGCCATCGATGAGGGCCTGGAACAGTGGTTTGTTGTGGGGGATGGTTTGCAGTATGTTGCCATCATTGGTCACATAACCAATGGCCCATTGGCCCAGCCGTGTGCAGCTCAGTCTGAAGATGTAACTGTTAGAGAGAGATGTCAGGTGTGCATGGTTCATACAAAACAAGCAGCAAAACAAGGACATGTTTTAATCAATATTTTAAAAACAACCATAATTAGCAATAGAAACAATTATATCATGATAATATATTGGAAATATATAGTCATCCACTGCATAGTTCATTTATGCAGTCCCCTATGACCATTCCTTCTGTATTCAAAAATAAAATCTAGTACAATTTTATCACGTTGTATTTTATGCAATACAAAATAAGCAGACTTATCCAAATAAGGTGAGTCAGCTAAATCTTCTCGAAATATTTGCCCTGATCTTTCCTTTACCCAACATAATGTATGCTAAATATGGGAGCAGTATTCACATAACTTGATGTGTTGCTATAAGGTTTTCGCAAAGATTGCAGACACCATATAAAAGTTATTATTTTACATGTAATCTTATAAGAGTAAGTCACAGCTGAATACAGCGGAAACAGCTCAGCACAAGGTACATATTTGAAAGTGGAGAAAATGTAAGGTAACAGATAGTATAGTTAATATAAATGCAGTGGCCTCTATGTGCAACAAAGGACCTTAGATACAAAGCAACTTCAAGGACATTTTTAATGAAGATGTATTCAGTAAATCTGGTTTATGCCAAGCTGTTGCATTGAAATGTTGTGTGTTTGAGTGTGTGTCAAGTGGTAACATGTAGCGACCAATCCGATATGACTGCCTCCGCCCACACGGCTGTGTTTGTTCCAGCGTTGGTTCGTAACAAAGGTATTTGCATGATTCACTCTGGAATCAGAATCCTACACATTTGCACACTCATAGAGACTCACTAACCCCATCCGCACTTGCTTACACACAGACACACATTTGCAGCCCTGTCATTATCTGCTCCACCATGCTGCCACACAAAATGGGCTAATCGCTGAGCATGCAGGGCTCAGCTCAAGGCTATATGAGTGGCTGGCAATAAATTAGCAGTGTTCCCCTAGGTATTTTTTCAGCTCATTTCATTATCCCATATCATGAACATGCAGTGAGAGGGAAAAACAGGCATATTTATTTCTTATTTTCTTATTTTTCCACCTCTGGATTTCAATGGAAATAATCATTGATCATCATGTGGTTTGTACATAGTGCAGAGCAGAGTCGTGGTGTGTCATGCAGGGATGTAGTGTATTTAATTGAATATAGCGTCAACCAGCCCTGTTGCTGATTTGTTCCAAAGGCAACAAATTGGATTGTGACTAAAGTGGTCACAAAATGTCTGTGAGGCAACAATTTAGTGTAGAGAATCAAAAACGAGAGCTAGCTCAAACCTATCTTACTTTCTCCAGCAACACAGAGAAAGTTGGACAATGGGAGGTGTGAATGTTGTGAGTTTTGTTATGTAACAGAAACTGATGGACACAGCCCTGAGACGCTCTAATGCTCAGGGGCACTAACACTCCAAGAGTATGGCAATGCATTGTTAAGCAGAAATACAGCTAATGTTCATGTTTTTAGTTGGAATTTACAAAGATTCAATCGCCATACCTTCCAGGCTTGTTGATGTATTTGTGCAGTCGCGCTTTCACTTCATCATAGGTTAGAAAGGCCATGTAGCCGGGGTGTGTCACTGCCAGGAAATTCCAGTTCCTCAGAATTGATCCCCATGGCTGAAAAAAGACCACCCAGTGTTGTTTTAACTGCACAGACATTTATGCATTGTACATCTATTCTCATAGTCCACATCGAATCATGACGAGTTCACTTTTATGCCACAAGAAAGTAAGGCATGATGTGTTGACTCAGTTTAACCAGATTTCTCTGTGCCACCAAATCATGAAACAAAACAAAGCGAACAAGAGAGAGATGCAGAGGCGGACTTTTCTGATGTCCAGCCAGCTCCGCGGCTAAGAGCATGGCAGGAGGCTGTTTGTGCACTGCAGCTAGTTATGTTCGGCTTTGTTTACAGCTGGTTTGAGGTTTTTCCTGCAGGACAGAGTCACACAGAGGCCAAAACATTTGATGTGAGGGAACAGGCTAATTATGCTAAGGGGGTGGTGGAGTCTGTCTGCTCAGCCACTGACTGAAAGATTTAATAAATGATGAGTTCTGAAAATAACTATTTGTCACTTACAAACAACAAACAAAATAACTGGGACAAAATAACTGGAATCCACGCATAGAAAACAACCCATCAATAGCTTGACTGGAGCTCTGACTGCATCGTCCCACTCAATGAACTTTAAAAAACATGACTGAAGAGTCTATAATGCTCACCACCTGTAACTTCCTGAACCATAATTCCTCTTCTTTTTCTTTTTAACTGATCCACAGCCGACATTCATCTTGAACTTGGAAGGCCTGATTGTTTAAGCTGCTGGGTTAATCATCACTTATCATTTACACACTTCTCAAGGGAGATTTAACCAACCCACCAAAGTAACATCGTCCCCGAAAGAGTGTCCTAGGCATGTAGTGAGGGGGTATCATTCTCCCTATTACAACTAAGTGTACCATCCAGGTGATTTTTTATATTTCAGGGTAAAATACTGCCTAATGATTGCGGAAATTCTGCAAATATTTAGCATCATATGCCTGCATATGAAGCAAAGCTGTGGCCCGTTGTGTGGGGGTTTTGCTTCTGCCACGTCATTCACCTCCGTGCAGCTTGTTGGCTGGAGCTTACCAGGGACAATAATCGGCTGATTTAAACGTTTAGTAAGTTTGGCAGAAGAATCACTGGCCTTTGAGCTGCAAAAGCAACGGAACAAGCCCTGACCATTCTGCGAGTTTGTTGATTTGAGCAGCACACTGGAAGGCAGCCCAGCCTTAAAAGGCAGGAGACAGCCAAATAAAAAAACAACAACACCTAACTACTGAGTGGGACACATTCTAGATAGCCAGCAGAACATGGCCCTGTCATTCTGTTATTCATGGTACCATCACAAATGTTTCACAGTTTATGAAGGATTTCCAACCATTGAGTCATCAAGCCAAAAACATACGACTGACCACAGGGGACTGTGTCCAATGACATACAGTATTGCCACATATGTTTTAGTAGACGGTGGACACTTTGACATGCTGACAAACATACAAACAGACATTACTTCATTGTCTTCATCAAGTCTGATTGTTTTTTTTTCCCAATCTAATTTTGGTTAAAAGTAACATGCGGCTTTTGTGACACTGATCTTCACAAAACCATTCAACAAGCTCTAACAGTCTTATTTTTTATGCTAAGAGTAAGCATGCAAAGTACAAAAGTTTTGTCTGAGTAAAGCATTACTTTAAGGCCTCACCGCCTACACACCATCTTGAAGCCACATGGGCCAGTAATCTGTCAAAAGAAGGCAGCTACAGCCACATGCAGTTAAATGTACAAATCTCAAAGAAGAAGAAAAATAAAAAACATCCAACAGGAAAAATATCTTCTACATTTCCTTTGCCTATTTGCTCTGTGCAGTTTACTTTATCAAACCTTAATACATTAATACATTCTCATCTTACAATGTGTTACTGGCAGTGTCACTTTCTTTCAGTCAGTATATATTCTAATATGACGGTGTTTGATAACAGTGGCACAAAAAAAGCCCTCACTGTATGAGGCTAATCAGGAGGTCAACTTTCAGGAACGTCTTTAAGTCATAAAGGCTGGATGACCTTTAACTTTGCCAAAATGATTTCATACATAGGGTTGAAACTTGGTTTTGCCTTGACCAACCTGGAAGAGGCGTGTGAAGATGTCGAACTCAAACACAGAAATGTAGTCGTTGCATGTAAGGTCAATGGTGGATTTGAGGGCCATAGCCTCCAGGCCAGAGCTGATGGGATGCAGTTCATGAAGGCACTGTCGGAAGACTTTCCATGGCACTATTGTCCTGCAAGAAAACAGAATATAACATATGTTTTTTTAATCATCAACATCCATTTATCCATCCATATCCTTTTAAGAGACAATGGGGGATGGAGCTAGTACCAAACAGTCTAGGGCTAGTTTTTTTTCTAGTCACAGGGCTGCTTTTGCATTGATTTATCAATGTTAACAATCAATATGGATTTATCAAAGTGCACATTTTAGAAAACAAGAGATTCTGTGCAATTAGAGACATGGTAAAAAAAAAAAAAATCACAGCTCGTGTGTGAATATTAAGATTAAGATTGAACTTTTGTTGTTGTATTCATTCAGCTATTAGACCTTTAGCTGTAATGAAACAAATTGTAGTGAAATCTGATGGAAAATACTGAGGAGTGAGGAAGCTCACTTATGATAGATAAACATTTTGCTTTTGAGTTGATGGAAAAACAGTGAAAATGTAAAAAAAACAAAGGTTTGTAGAGATGATTAGCAGCGTCCGTGGCCTTTACATTCAGAAGTACTAATGTCTATCACTTCTGGACATGGTTCAAAGCTTCTAACACAAAGTACGAAACAATCAAAACAAAAAAATGCATTGCTACTAGGGGTGTAACGGTTTCTGTATTTGAATACACTAACTGGAAAAAAGTCAGTCACGCTCCCCCGAGAGTGAAAGACAGCATTGTAAGTGGCTGAAAGATGGTGTCTTAAGCCTCCACCTCTGTTAAGTGATGGTTTATCTGTTCTAGCAAAGATGGCTTCTTTTAGGCCAGAAGGTGAACGTTTTCATCCTCAAATGAGTGTCGACTGTACTTCAGATGTAGATGAATGGCTGAGTCCTGGCCAGAGGAGGCTGCTCTCTGGTGTTGTGACATGCGTTTGTGCAATGGTTGTTTTGTTTCTCCTATGTATAAATCAGAACAGTTCTCGGTGCATTGGACTGCATAAACCAAATTGCTCTGTTTGTACAGTAGATATTGGTCAGACCAATATCTACTTTTTGATTCCCACCACCCTCTGGAACACAAACTGGGAGTCATCAGGACTCTAAATCACAGAGCCACAACAATACCAACAAACACGAAAGGCAAACAAAAGGAACAGAACGATGTCAAGGCAGCCCTCAAAACTTGTGGCTACCCAAAATGGGCTTTCGTAAAAATGACCATGCAAAAGAGGGCTAACAGAGAAGAAAACAGCAGCTAACGGAAAAACGCGGTTATTCCGTATATTGCAGGAGTCTCCGAAAAAAATCCGTAGAATCTTCAACAAACACGACATCCCGGTTTACTTCAAACCCACCAACACTCCACCAGCTGGTCCACCCAAAGGACAAGCTTCCCAGACACAAACAACAATGTGGTTTATGCAGTCCAGTCATTGAGGACTGTACCGATTTATACATATGAGAAACAAAACCCATAACCCGAATCTGGGCCAGTTGGCCAACGACCTGCAAGTTTGACACAATGGTCCTCCAATTAGGTACTCATCCTCTGATTAGCTATTCATCTCACAGAGGATAAATACCTGAACTTTTCCAGCGGCTAGTTAGAACTGAAGAAGCCTCTCAGATGAGAGGTGAAATGTCTTCAAGAAATCTTCAACCAATCCAGTGGCCTACTTTGAATCACACTTGATACTAAAGGCACAGATTGTATTTGTTCTTATAATTTACATTTATTTAAAAACAGATTTGGATGTAATCATAAAATACACTGAACAGCCACTACAATAAACCCAATAACTGTTTCAATGCTGCGACAGATTGGTAAATGAAAACCAAAAGGATTTCTACATCTGCTCCGGAGATGCTGTTTTGAATCCTCAATCACACTCTCAATCTTGTGATCACATATGGCGTGGAAATTGAAAATGTAACAATATTTCCCCCTGACCATTTTTTAGCTACTTTTGAATTTGCAATGTTGGATTCCATAGAATTTGGAACAAATGTCATTACGGTAGGAATCTGTATCTGATTACGCTGACTTTAAAAAGAAAGCTCCACTGGCTTTTACTACACTGCCATGTAGAAACATATCAGAGGATACCTTTTTCATACTTTCAACATTTAGCCGGTAGTGCAACTGTCTTACTCTGCTCCATACTTGACTCTGTTGCTCCTCTGAAAAAGAAAGTCATTTATCAGAAAAGGTTAGCCCCATGGTGTGACTGACAAACACAAATCACATAGATTAGAAAGAAATTCTACTTCCACTAAGTCAGAAGAATTACATTTACTCTACATTTTAAGTTAAACACTTTCCTCCTAAATAAAGCTTATAGTTAATGCTAGCTCAGACAAGACATGAACCATCTCTTACTTATGCCGCAATAGACCTAGACTGTTTGGAAAACTCCCATGATGCACAGGTCTATCGATCTGTCTCTTTTAATGTATATCAGATAACTACATTAACTTTTTCCCTTTGTCTCTCTAGTAGGTTTTACTTATCTTATCCTCTCTGTCTCCATTCTGTAGGTATCTCTGAGTACAGGACAGCAGGATCTAGACCTGACACTACTTCTATAGTTATTAAAATAATTATTATGACAATATTTTATATCATTTGTTCCGTAATCTATGCATCTACTGCATTTGTCCATTCTGGGAGAGTGATCCATCCCTTGTGGCTGTCTTTAGTGTTTCTATGTTTTCTTTCCCTGTTATGAGGGATTTTCATTAAATAAATGCATATGAGAAATACAAAGAGCCAACTCTTGCTGAATGGTAAAAACACTTAACAGATAGATTTGATCTCTGAATCGCATCACAACAAAAGTATTGTATCCAAGCAAACGGACATTAGGAGATTAGAAGTAACTCCAGGGGTGGCATGATGACGGTGGAAATAGACATTAAGGAAATGTTTTTAAAAGATGGACACTGGTGATGTGACGACAGCTCCCGAGCTACCAGTTGGAGCAGCAAGGGGAGGAGACCGTCACATTTGATCATCAGACAGCCCGAGGTGGAGGAGAGAAAAAGGAGTACAGAACGAGAGAGATAATGGGGAGAGGGGACACTAGAAGGACAGTGAGATAGTAAAAAAGTCAAAAGAGAATAAAGCACAGCTGATTGATAGTAATCAAGGCTGAAAAAAGCAAGCCACTGCTGATGGGCACATTGTTTTCTGGTTCAATGCATGGTTTGCCACTTTACTATTCACTTGCCTGTATACATTAGCCTCAGATACCCACCGCAGTCCGACACCACTTTACTGGAACACACAGTCCTAAAATTCAACTCATTCTCACGAATAAAGTGGGACTGTTACGAAAATGTCTTAATTACCGTAGCAATCTGCTCTCAATAATCGTGTTGCTGGTTACGTATTAAAAACCAATGTAATGGGTTAATCGTTCTGGACACACGTTATTCCAGCATCTGCGCGCACATAGATTGCGCCGTTTTAGCCGTTGTTTTCTACAATGTCCTAATTTCGGACAATATTCATCTACAATTTACAGTGAAATTATGTTTATTATCTTTATGTTCCTGGATAAAATCAAATACAGTCCACATGACTAATGAGGATCCTGGCCGCTGGAACGGATCCGTCCACCAAAAAGGGCTGTTTACATTAATCCAGAGCAACGACAACCTGAAAGCCCTTTAAATGACTTGCCATGCGATGACACGTCCAGGAACCCCCTCATAGGGGGCCCCATGGTACTTAAGCGCTGTCAAAAGCGTTTTTTTTGGCCTGGGGCCCCCAGAGTTTCTTGACACGTCCTTGTTTGTGGTATAGCAGTCAATCAGCTAGACTGTACAGAATACATTATTTGGAGATGTCTGATTCTCTCTTTTTAATATCACTCCACCTGAGAGCATACACACATTCATGTTTTTTCCTTTATTTTGTACACACGGACCTTAAAATCTAACAGTATCTTTACGCTGAGCGCACACTACGCCACCCAGAATCCCAAGCTATGTGTCAAACAAGTCTAGATCCGATATGTCCAGCTCAGTTGTAAATTAAGTTTTCGAAAAATCATCATCCAAAAACAATGTATACTTCCTTTGCCGGTGATTGTAGAAAATCTTTTGGCTGCATCAACTATTACCTATCTACCCTAGTTTTTTTCTTTCGAGACAAACTTCAAACTTCAAAAATATAACCATACTTTTAATAGTAACATTAATATTCAAGTACTACACTTATTTATTTATGTGTCATAACCAAGCAAATATGGACTATTTGAGTCTTTTGCATTGTGCTATGAATCTGTTTTCACCTATCATAGTCAAATACAGTCAGCCGATTGGGTGCCTAGTCCATATTTGCTTGGTTTTGACACATAAATAAGTGTAGTAGTTGAATAGTAATGGTAAGGGGAGAGATGGCCTTGTGGCGAGGGAGACATGCATCGGACCAGAGGGTTGCTGGCTCGAGACCCAGATGAGGCCGCCTCCTCCTGGAAGGATGGACGAACCCCCGCCTTCAACAAAAGAGACTCCGCCTCTGATGCCCTTGAGCAAGGCACTTACCCCAACTGCTCCCCGGATGCTGTGCAGAGGACAAATTTCCCCCGACTTATGTGTTTGCATGTGCATGTTTATGTGGGAAGATGTGCGTAATTCTAATTCTAATTCTAATCTAATTCTAATGAACAAAGGTAATCTAGTTAGATTGTTTATTGAGGGGCTATGCTGAGCCCGGGACAGCTCTGATAGAATTATGCAGCAACATGGAGGGATACCATCTCATGGGTCTCATCATAAATCTCTCAGGATGCTGCACACACCCTTTCTTTGTTTCTACAGGAAGCCATCATTTGTGATTCAATAATTGACTGAAAATCGATCAGTCTTTGGAGCACGAAAAAAAACACTCGAACGGAGGCCACACTTTGCCACGTGTGGGGAGTTTGTCGAGTTAAAACCACAGTGAATTCTCATGGGGAAGTCTCATTTCACATTTCTACAGCGGATTATTTTAAATGCAACATTTATAAATGCACACTTGATCATTATTTGACAGTATGATGTGAACATTTAACCCACAGCCCCTTCACAAAGCATTTAGATTTGCTTATATGTATTCACAGCAACTCTGCAATAGTTGGTTGTGTATCCCGTAAACTGACAAGTTATGCACTATACTGTATATATATATATTTGTAACTTGCAAACAATTAAACAGAATTAACAACATTAATTTACCCTGCCCAGAGGCCTGCTGGGAAATTGCAGCCCACACATTCCACAGCATGCTACTATATATATAATGCACACTTGATCAATTTTTGATATATATACAGTTTATATATATCAAATAATGATAAAGTGTGCATTTATAAATGTTGCATTTAAATCAAATAAGCCGCTGTAGAAATGTGAAATGAGATTTCCCCATGAGAATTCACTGTGGTTTTAACTCGACAAACTTCCCACTGGTCTTTTTTCGTGCTCCAAAGACTGACAACATTAATTTACGCTGCCCAGAGGCATGCTGGAAAATCGCAGCCCACAAACAGTCCACAGCATGCTAATATATATATATATATTAGCATGCTATATGTATGTGTATATATATATATATATATATATATACATATACACACACACACAATTATATAATTATGCAATAAAGTATGTATATAAAATATATATAGAGAGATTTCCCAGTATGCCTCTGGGCAGCGTAAATTTATGTTGTTTATTCTGTTTGAATGTTTGCATGTTTGGCATCTTCTGTTTTGTTATTACAAAGTTATACTGGTTATTTACCGGCATGTCATGTGTATTGGTTACATGTCAGAAATGTCTTGCAGCACCAGGAGTTATAACTGGAGTGCTGTTGATCACTTATCGCCTGCTGCACTGTGTTTCTGTGTGTGTCTCTGTCTTGTTCCTATAGTCACTAAAGGATTCCTCCTCAAATTCAACAACCACATAACTTCGCCTCTATGCATCTCTGTCATCAAAAGTCTCTGTCTTTTACGTAGACACCGTTTCATCAACAGAAGAAAGTATGTTTACAACTGATCGGAGCACTCCATTCCATCATCCATATGGACAACTAATCACACTGCCCCAAATTAACTACGTCATCACAACACATGTACCCTGCCTACAAACACTGTTCAAAGCAAACTACACTACTCAAAATCATTCACATCTCAAATTTGCACTATTTAACACCTGATCCCTAAATAACAAGGGTCTTAACCTCAGTAAATCTATTATGGACGATAAACTTGACTTCCTCTGCCTCACTGAAACCTGGCACAAATCCCTGAAATAATTGTCTCTAAATCAAACTACACCTGTTGGCTTCGCATGTCTGGATAAACATTGCCAGGATGGCAATAACCACACTCCACAGACAGACCATAAAAAACAGTCCAATATCCATTCCCTCCATCTCCTCATTTGAGCAACTTGCTTTTGACTGTCGAGTCCTAAACCTATAAGGTGGTGCGATCTGACAGGGGCGGGGAAACACAGATTGATCAGATTTGGGACAGTAGGTAGTTGTTAATAACAAAGTAGCCCCGGTCTGTTGGGACAACCTTGTCTCTCCAGAGAGCAGACGTTGCATCATTGCAAAGGCAGTTTGCCGATGTGTTCTGTCCCCTCCTAGGGCGCACCACTCTCATACACCATCACATAGAAACACCCTCTCGGGCGTGACAGTATGTTCACGGCCCTATCAACTGCCTGCACACAAAAGGAAAATGGTTCAGGTAGAGCTTCAGTCTATGCTGGAGATGGGAGTAATAGAGCAGTCCACCAGTGATTGGTGTTGCCCTGTGTGCTGGTGCGCAAATCCGATGGGTCGACCCGGGTCTGCGTGGACTATCGCAGGGTCAATGAGGCGTTCGAATTCGATGCTTACCCAATGCCCCAGGTCGACAAACTCCTGGATCAGGTAGGCACGACTTGCTTTTATACCACACTGGATTTAACCAAGGGCTACTGGCAGATTCCCCTGTCTCCAGAGTCTAAGGAAAAAAGGCCCTCTCCACTCTGTACCGTTGGTGCCAATTTGTAACGCTTTCCTTTGTCTGGGGCCCTAGCCACCTTTCAGCTGCTCATGGACCAGGTCCTTCTTCCCCACACTGCATATGCTGCAGCCAATTTAGACTATGTTATTATCCAGAGCGGGAGATGGGAGCAGAATATGCAGCAGATGGGGGCAGTGCTCCGGTCACAAAGGCAGACGGGAGTCACAGCCAACCCAGGGAAGTGTGCAGTTGGACGGAGGGAGGTATGGTCTCTGGTGTACCACTTGGGCGGCGGGCAGGTAGAAAAGACCATCGCCATTGCTGGCTGCCAGGTGCAGAAGACCAAAAAAGAGGTCAGGAGGTTCATGGGGCTGGCCGGTTACTACCGACAGTTCATTCCTTGTCAGCAGGCGTTTCAGAGGATTAAGAAAGCCCTCGGTGGGAAGCCATTCCTGTTCACAACTAACTTCTCTCTCCCCTTTGTTTTAAACCGATGACACCTCGAACAGTGAGGTGGGGACCGTGTTGTCCCAGGAGGTGGATGGGGTTGACCGCAATGTAGAAATGTGTCTCTACGCTTAAGTACAAAGACTGCAGACTTAATTAAATGTGATTACACTCTTCTAAAATGTAAAATGGCTCTTTAAGGTTTATTTGATGGCTAAATGTTGTTGCTTCCTTTACATTTCTCAAAAGTCTAGATTATAATTAATGGTTCTTTAACAAACATTGAGCTAATAAGCACAACCAAGTATGCCTTTACTTGCCAGAATATACTTTGCAATTCAATTGAATGAGGCCATTGAAACCCCTTGAACCATGTAAATATGTTTATCTTGCTCAAATAAAGTCTCATCTACGGTTACTGGCAAGGCAAATAGGAAGTGAGAATTTCACTGAAAAAAATGTGTGAAAAATAGTTATCATTTACCGAACACAAAATGTGATGCCACCGAATGTGGTTGTATGGTTACATGTTTGCACATCAACAGGACAGATACGGGTCAACCACAACAGCATTCAAGTGTGTGTTTGTGTGTGTGTGTGTGTGTGTGTGTGTGTGTGTGTGTGTGTGTGTGTGTGTGTGTGTGTGTGTGTGTGTAGGTGTGTAGGTGTGTAGGTGTCTCTGTGTGCAGTATGGGGGTGAAAATAGTCATGGTGGCAAAATTGACTACAAGTGCAACAGATGTGTATGTTACTCAACCATGAAGACCACAAACGTGCACATTATGCAGCTAGCTTGCATAGAAAAGGGATGTACTTCACTGTGTATGCTCCCAGACAAGATTATATGTTATAGATAATTAGTGTGTGGTGTTAGGGAAATGATTAGGCTATGATACAATGTTCACAGGCTTTCAGTATTTTTCACACTCACAATTAACACCACCTCAGTCACAGCTGTGAAGTTAAGTTCCCTGACACCCTATCTCCAAGGATCATAAATGGAAAGCCAACACAAACCACTACAACTGACGAGAAAAAGCTTAAACTGCCACACCTTTACGGTGCATGTCAGTGCATCCTCACCTCTTCCATCACTGTCTGGCACAGACCAGCAAACAAACGGATAATTCATAGGCTGCATCGCTCACTCAACAAAGAGGATCATCAGCTTCCGCCCACTAATCCGCTGCACTCCACCCAGGCCAAGCACCATGCAACAGGAAAGACTATCTATGCCTTTAAACTTCCTCCAACAAAAAACCCTTTACATCTGGCTTTTATGTTACTCGAGTTGCGTCAGAACACACCTCCACTATTATTTAACTTAATTATTGGTATGTCATTGGAACATTTTTACTATTAAATGAGTTTCTTCTGATCCTGACTGCTGTTCCAAGCCCTAATTATAGATATGCGCGTAACCAATAATTTCAGGTACACATACACTCATTCCAAGAAGAAAAATGTTAGTAACCAATCTCAAAATGAAACACACATACTGTCTGTGTGTTAGGGGTGATGACAAGGGCATGGTATTTACAAAGATGCCAATACATGTGTGATTGTATGTGTGTGTGTGTTGTCTTTGTGTGTGTGTGTGTTGTCTTTGTGTGTGTGTGCGTAAGCAGTACACATACTATCTAGATTACCTCCCTCATGTCAATGTATTAAGAAATAGCTTCCATAATAATCCACATACACTGACATTACCAAGGTCCTGAAAGCAACGTCTCCTCATCAACGAACTAATAACGGAAATATGAAAAGCTTACTTTTCTCCAAAAAATCTCCTCCAGAAGTCAGCAGCGTCAGCCTTGGTGATCCTGAATGCGTCCCCATGAAATTGTCCTCCTGGGAAGATGGCTTTGATTTCAGCTAGCATATGACTGAAGATAAGAGACAGCTTGGTCAGGTTCCTCCTGCAGAGAACGACAAAGAAAGAGGAGACAGTTTGTGCATCATTACGGCCTGTAATATTGAACACACACCATATGGAAATGATTTGACATTCAGAATTCTGGGGATATTTCCACATTCTGTTGACTTATGCTTTATTTATGTATATTATATTTAAGGCTGATTCCAGTCAGCCTTAAATACAGAGAGGATTTCTATCCTATCCTAAGAGAGGGATCCCTCACTTGTGGCTCTCCATGAAGTTTCTGGATCTTTCCTCCCTATCAATTTTGCCAGCCTTCCTCACCCTTTTGAAGGTTAAGAGGGCAGAGGATGTCACAATCCAAATAAATTGTGAGGGCTTATGGGTTTGCATGTTCTCCATGTGACTCTAAATTCTCTGATGCTGTTGCTCCCTGTAATGTGTAAAATTTCCCTTCGGGATTAGTAAATGATCATGTTGTTTTGGTTTGAAAACTCAGGTGTGCACCACAAATCCTGTATTTGCAGTGTTAGTTACTGAGGAGTTGTGTCTACGATGAAGGAAAAGACAGAAAGAGTCTCCACTGTAATAAAATTAGTGGCACTGTCTTGCTTTTAAAAATGTCTCATCAAAATATATGATTGCTAAGTTTCCACTGCTGGAGTGGTATATGTGAATCAAAACAGCTATCAAGTAAACATTAAACGGACTAGAATTTCACTTTGACACAGCATTGTGAGGCAAATCTTTTCAAAGTCATTTGATATTCTCAATTCAATTTCCAGAATGTCTGGCATGGTTAAATCTGTTTCACAGACGGCTCAGATATGGACGGTAAAGTTGGAGGTTACAGCCTGACAGTCACAAATAAGTCAGCAGTAAAGTAAAATCCTGAAGGAACTCGGGAAGGACAAGAGGAAAGGCTTTTTTTGTTCTGCTTATTCTTTGGGAAGCACTGAGGATGCTCCTCTCCCTCTCTCCTGGTAGGGAGATTTTTCTCCAGCTTCCTATGAGATAAGACTGTAAGCTCAGGAACATTCCAGGATAGCACACGGGCGCACACACTCGACAGAGTGTCTTTACCTAAGGTGTGAGTGTGTGGGACAAGACCAGCCTACTGGCTGTGTGGTGCTGATAACATGGGCTGTGTGTCTGTATGTGTGTGTGTGTGTGTGTGTGTGTGGGGGGGGGTGTGTGTGTGTGTGTGTGTGTGTGTGTGTGTTTGTGTAGGGGATTCAAATTAGGGATTTGGCAATTAAAATATGAATTGAGGTTAGGTTCAGGTTAGGGTTTGGTTTAGACTGATTATGGTTAGGTTTAGTTATTTTTTCCATTATTTCAAATAAAAAACATAAACCTCCCTGAGGTGACGCAGCCTGAATTATTATTTACTTTTGTTGACAGAAGTAATACATGATTAACACTTTACTGTATTCTATGACGACTGATTAGCTCAGTTTGTTGAATTCAAAATGCCAAACTATCCTTCCCCAGTTGAAAATCCGAAAAACACATCTGAATCAAGTAAGGTCATACCATATACAGTAATTGTTATAAGCAATAACCAATTGAGCTATGTTGAATGTACTCATGAAGCCATATTGAAGTTTAATATATGCAAATACATTGTAGGTATAAATTCACTGCATGTTACATAGGGTATGTACTCAAATGCAAATATCTGTATGCAGATGGCACCTTTAACGGTTATGGCTTTGGAAAATACAATTTCTGTGTCTGTGTTTAATGGTTTTTTTAAGTGCCAATAGATACAACAAAACCATTTGAGATGATACTTTCTCTACGATCAGAAATGTTATGTTCAAGACTTTGTGAAATGAAGTTCAATCTGTGGTCTAAGGGAAGAATAAATACAAGATTCAGGGGCACGAGAATATTCCCTGTGTTTCACATAAAAAGTGTAATTGAAAGCAGCATCTAATGATGGGAGCAGTCTTTGGTAAAGAATGCACCGGGTAAAACTGTTAAATATCTTACTCTTTACAGCGGTTGCATGTCAGCTGAGAACATTCATTTTCTCATGAATGCTGTGACTCCCACTCATTCACATGAGACAATCGCATCTGTCGCTTCCTCCGTTACATAATACTAGCCATGACATTAACATGACGGAAAGGATAATCATTGGCTCCTGGGTGTTACATCTTTACAAACTAAAGAACTTCATGTGAAGGCATGTGGATTACAGGAAGAGGAGGTACTCACAGCCACTTATTTGAATATTTAAGGTGAATCCACATCATTTCACATAAAGGGAAAAGGGGTCTTGAGCGATATATAGAAAATCAGATACCCTTATTCACCAGATGAACCTGTCTTTGGTATACCCTGGACTGCTGACTCATGCTGAATGAGCTGAAATGCTAGATCATTGAAATGTGTTCTACTTGCAATCTTTGCTCAATCTCAGTGCTGTTCAGGTCAAATTATTTACAACATAACAGATGCTGTATACTTCTGTTTGCATGTACACAGCATAGCTGGCAATGATACCAATCAATCAGCGATGGTGACCGCAAGGAGCTACACAAACATCAGGTGTGTTCCTGCGTATACCAGACTGATCAAGATATTGAATGATACAAACAGTTTTTGTTGTGTTGCACTTGCAAAGCGGTGACTAGAATAAAAGTAAAGCAGGGGACCAAAAGGCTAAAGTGGAGTGAGAATCACACTTTAGCGCTTTCGTGTTGGCATACATTCCACTATGTGTGTGTATGTGTGTGGCTGCTCCAACAAAGCCAAGTCCGTCTCAGTAATTTCATGCTCTTCCAGTCACCATTAGGCCTCTAATCAACCGGGGACAAGCCAAAAAAAACTCTCCATTGGGATGCAGAGTGGAAGGTTGCAGATGCTTACACCATGGTTCTGACTGGAACTCAAATGCCACCCTCTTTATGGAGGGCTCAAAGCAGAAATGCTCCCAAACAACAACAAAAAAGCATACTGAGCCTTCGAGGGGTCTTCAACGTTTTTCAGGCCAAGGACCGCCAAACTGATGGGAGTGACGGAGCAGGGACCCCCAACTACTTGTGGTGATATTAAACTGGGCCTAGTGCCATTTATAAACATAGTTAACCAGGTATTGTGCATTCAATACTAAGCAATTTTATTTTTACACAGGTTCATATATTCATGTTTGGTTGGAAAATTGTCTTATCAACCAAAGATTTTGCAACCCCCCTGCAGTATTTCCGCTGATCTCGTAGGGGGACGGCCCCCTTTGAAGACCTCTGGCATACAGCCTTTCTCTGCTTGTTGCATTTGCTAAAAACGCAGTGGAACAGATGCATTTCTTTTGGATGTCCCTGGAAACAAATTGCAGGGCAGATGTACTGTATGTATTAAATTTGCTGCAGAATAATTTTTCACAAGGTTTGGATAGTCCCTCTTCCTCGTGTGTCCTTGCCATGCCCTGTCATTTGATAAGCACCCTGGGAAAGCAAACCCATTCATTAGGACTAATGTACTCTGTGAGTGTGGAGCAGGGTGGCCAGAAACTGACTACTGACAGCTGACAACCAATTGTTAGAGGTAACCCATGTGTGTGCTGCGTATGCTGCATATCCAAAGGAAAAATGAATCCAAACTGGTTCACACCAAACTTTTCACCAAAAAAAGTCACAAACCAGTGGAACACAATCAGCAAAAACACAAACTTGCACTCGCACTGGCCTATGTGATGTCACATCATGGTTGCGGTGTGCTCGTGCTGTTCCATTGCTCACTATTTCTATTCCTACGGGTTTCCTGTCACCTGAACGACATCACTGTTGCAAACAGTTCCTCTCGTGAACTGTGACACTGTGCATTATATGAGATAAAGTCTCCAAATAACGACCTGACTCTTGGGCATAACTGCATAAGTTTGTAAGATCCTTCTGAAAAACGTATGAACACATACTGTATTATGTCTGTTTCATGACAGTTCAGTCTACTAACTCAAAACACCCTCAAATATGAATAGTAACAAACCACACTGTAACATTTTCTCACATAGGAACAGAGATAACAGTGCATATGAGGCCTGTAGGTCAAAGGTGAGAATTGAAACAATGACGTATGGGGGCAGAGAGCAAAGGGGCCCGTAATACATGGTTTAGATCAGTAATATGCTTTAACATTTTAGTTTTCCTCTGTTTACTTCTGGGTGTGTGTGCAGCTGACAGCAGAGATGCGGTGGGAGTACAGTGGCCATGAGGGACCTTAATGGCTTCATAAAGGGACCATCAGACCAATGAGATGTCGATCTGATCCTCTACATGCTGCAGCCTCACAATGCACGACAAAGGCTGGGGGAGGAGGGCAACAGCTGCAATGAGGATAGAGAGGAGAGGTGGGTGGGGGTGTAAGTATTTGGGGGGACAGACTGCAGGTCAAAACGGAGACATGCAGGAGAAATGGGCAGAGAAGGCCACTAAGTCAGCACTTGCTGATTTTTTTTTTTTTTTTAAGAATTGTTGTGCATCAATTATTTAGTCAACCATTTGCCACTGAAAAGAGCAACCTAACACTTTCCATTAGGACAGAGAGGAAAAAAAAGGATAGCTCCTAAAAGCCTTTCATTTCAAATAGAGAGACGAACGGTCGTGCATCAATCAAAGGTAATACAAAGCCGGGATATTAAGATTAAAATAACAGATAACGTGTCTTCGATGTCCTATCTCAGCTCATCCATGGGAGGAGGAGGGAGTCGTATTGGTTAAAACTACAAAAATAAATCACAGAAAAATCAGACACAACCTGTTTATTTGACTATACCCGTCCCAAATGAAATTTTGTGAGCATTGAAGCTTCAATAACAATTACCAGCGAATATATGGAAGCATTAACCCATCCATTTAACCATGGTCTTCAACACACCCCAACCTTCATCAAAGTCTCTGGATGAGAAACGTCATTCATTCAAAAATAACATCTGGCCTCTGACGTAATGTGTGAATAAGGTGCCCTCAGTACAAGTTGCAAGGATCCAGTTTCAGACAGGCTACATACCAACAACAGTTGGAACTGTAGGAGAACCACAGAGAACACACAGACACTGCAAGCAGTCCTTGCTCAACGTTGCACACACGATCTGTGTATGTGCGCCATGAGTAAGCGAGACGTGTTTATGATTATACTTGAACTTCATAAGGTCAGTTAAATGACACAACTGAGTTTCTTAGTTTTAAACTAAGGTTAAACAAGTCATGGAGATGAAACTTCGTGTCCATTCCACGTGTGTCAGCAGACGAAGACAAACCTGAGTCAGAGAGCAGTGAGTAAGCCTAGCAACAAACCAATACCACACACACACACACACACTCCACCCCCGTGTTCTTGGTTCCTGACCGACTCTCTGGCTTCCTCCTATGGCGCTACACTTCCTCCCCAGATGGTTCTACTTTCTGGAGGTTTACTCATCTCGGCTCAGACTCAGGCCCTGAGCAACCCCCCCACATGTGACATCATCACTTCAAAGCCAGTGCACACAGTGGGACATGCCCAACGTGTGAGGACATGTACGAGATCATTTCACGAAAGCCATACCACACTACAAAGATTAAACATGTTGCGCTTCGAATAAAAAAAAAAGCAAAATGGGTCTACATTATTAATTAATATGTGAATATACTGGAAAGTGGATTTACTGAAGTTTTTCAGCCATGTATCTATAGAGGACAGCTAAATGTCAGATTTAAAATAGTGAGCTGATGCTGAGAAGGGATTGACACTTTGATGTGTGAAATGTGGCGAGATCTTATACCAGAGACACTTCCTGTCCTTTCAGCTCAGTAATCCAAAACACCTCGGCCCAGCTGCCTGCAGCCTGTGACGGTAAAAGGACCCAATCATCATCGTCATCATCATCATCGTCGTCGTCGTCGTCATCATCATAATCATCATCATCATCATCACTACTACTACTACTAGCTAGAGCAGGGGTTCTCAACGGGAGCGGTACCCACCATGAGAGGGGTTATTCACAGCTGGGGGGGAGCTCGAGGGCAAATCACTTCACATGTACATGGTGGATGTCTCGCAGAGGGACATGAGCGAGTTTGTGGTCACACACTAATATGTATACAGTTACACAGTTGTGCGAGTGAGTTTTGTACACCATTACATGAATATTGATTATCTTCACAGCCAATAGCAAAAACCTGAAATAAGGTAAAGTGAAAGTATGGCATAAAGATACACTAACATATTAGCACTCCTACGGTTGAGATGTAATTTCATGCTGTTTTTGTTGAGTCTTAAAGTGCAACTTCAAGGGTCAGCTCAGTCTCAGCAAATTACATCTCATGCAGCGAAGTGATACTGTGCAGGAGTGAGTTATTAAAGCTACCGCTGTGCCGTTTGTCAATGTCATTTTCTGCTGTGGTGGCATGTCTCGCTCCTGAGAGGAGTTTTCCTGGACGTGGCTGTATACAGAATTATAAATGCTGCCCACATGTAAAACTGATTGAAAACCAAGTAACTTGTAGTGTCTTTAACACTACAAAAAACTGACTTCTAGAAAATAAAAGAACTTCGTGAAAAAAGGGGTTTGATAACTTGGCCTAATGAAATATTACAACCTGCAGACTCACTTTAGGTACTTCATATTAGAAGAGACTTGAGCATTTAAAAGCATGAACAAAAGGCCAGTTAAAACCTCTTTAAAAGATCCATTTAATTTTCTTACATCCTTTAATTTCCTAAATAATATTCAAAATCAGGTGGTCAGACATGGTGACTGGAACAATGAAGACAGGGTAAGGAGGCTGGGTGTGACACATGGACATCAGTGGTCCTAAAATAGAGTGCGGACCCAAGGAAAGATCTGGGGGCAGATCATAGAAGTTAATGAAGCACATACTTGTGCTAGACAGGCTGCCACAAAGGCACAGCAGGCCACACATGGCTACCCATGTCTCTAGAGACAGATGTGACACCAGATGCGAGATCACTTTATTACTCCCTCAAAGAGAATTTGTTTCTTTCATGCATATTTGTCGGAGGACATCGACTGTTGTGTAAAATATTATTTATACACTCTTAAAGCGGAAGATAAAAAAGGAAGGAGGAATTTACTCTCAGCCTCCCGCATCAGATCAAACTTTGTGATGACAGCTCTTGTTTACAGTAACACATTACCAGCTGTTACATCCAGTGCAATTAAATCTCTGACTTCTTGTCATAATCCATCTATGCATACAAGGAGGTGAACATAGGAGGAGGTTTTCTGTATTGGTGTATATTAAAAAACAAAGATCATAATCATGTGGCTATTTAAAAAATACAAACTGTTTCACGTTGGCTTTAGTTGCATTGAGAAAATACTTTGATGAAAAGCAGCTGAGAAAAATGTAACTTATCACTTATTAGTCATTGTTGTGCTGCCAATATGGGGGTGAGAGCAAAATTGTTGTTCTTTAGGTTTTAGGGCCTCATTTAGTTTTGATTTGACAAGTGAACTGTGTCCACTTGAGTATCTCACATAACTATGGATAGCATGTATAATTGAAAATGCCGATTTCACATTGACAACATTTGAAATTGGACAGCAATTTTGCACTCAGTCTCCTTTAGTAGAAGATGCACATGGTATCCAGCAACGCCTACTCACAACAGCTCACCCAAATGTAATAAAGGAAATGGCAGGAACACAAATCAATAATGAAATCAAAACCTGGATCAGTCATATGAGACTGTTTTTGCTGAAAAATGTGTCCACGTTGACGAAACACAATACTGTACTTTTTTGTTACTTTGAAATCAGTGGAATCAAAGTTCATTTTAATTGATGAACCGACAAAATCCAAACTAAACCCCTTCCTAAAACAATTAAACAATTAGAGTAGAAGTATACAAGTCCACACCAATGATGTTTTGTATACTACTTTTCTGTTGCTACTGCACAAACATATTTCAGCCCCCATTAAAGATGCTAAATGTGTGACTTCTTCAGTAGAGCTGCTGGTCATGATTCTTAAACCTGCCTCAAGTGTGATGGAGCACAGGGTGCTGTTTTCTGAGATAAGGAGGTTGAATATTGAAATATAATGTAAAAAACTATTACAACAATTGCAAATACACTGTTAATGATTATTTCTGATAGACAAAGACAGCATGAGCAGGGCCTGTTACGACTGTGTCAATTCATGTTTGAAGCAACAGTTTGAGAGAGAGAAAAAAATAAAGAGGGAGGTGCCAAAGAGATCAAAACGTGTGCTAGGTGACTGTTTCAGAGCTCGAACAGAGAGGAAATATGTATGAACAGGATGTAATGTGCATGGGGATTTTCCCTCTGCTCTGCACATGGCAACAGTGAGAGCACACTTTAGTCATCTCAACCGTTCATCTTTAATCAATGATGATCAAAATGAGAATTAAAATTCATTTCAAAGGTTCGATTTCAACTTCAATATCACATTTTTAGGGAAAAAAAGTGTTTTCATCCAGAACAAACAGCAATTTATAATGATGATGTTTACTGTTATGCACCACGGTTTTATATCTCAAAGGAACACATACTGTAAACAGTGTCTCAATCTCCTTCTATCAGCGGCATCAGTCAATGGGCCTACTAAGTCATCATATGTCTTAGGTCATTGGAGGGGAAATTGTCCAAGCTCAAAGCACATGTTTTGATGATAATCCAAAAAAAAATGCATTTTTCCTCTAGTTTGTTTTCCTAATAATTGCAACCTCCCAACTGTAAATGTCGGATCACAGTAGGACACAAATGTAATATTCTAGCAAGAATTACATTTTCAGTGTATTTCAAGTGTATTGATAATGTGCACAGTAACGCCATTTGCTGATGAAGCAATACATATATGACGAAAAGTGACTGCCACATTTATGTTCTGCTAAATATGGCCCTGCTCTTTCTTTTTTCCTGCAACTCTCCTCTCTCTCACTTCTCCATCATCACCTCCCACTCGATCCACAGTCTGAGTCAGTCAGTCAAAGGCATATATACCAAATAAATCACAATCACAGTGGCTCGAATTACGCCAGATAAACCAAAAACCTGCATTTGATAAGACACAGCTCGCAAATTCTACAGTGGAAAGGAAAGAATGGCAGAGTCAGTGTCATTCCATTTATCCTGGAGGAGCCAAGGTTCAAAATCAACCACATTGTTGAAGTCATTATCTAACAGAACGGCCACATAAACACAAACAACAATGCGCTTTGCTAAATTAAGACCATTTTGGAATAAATTATTAGTAACAATGTCTGAAATGACAACTTACTGCAATATCACTTACTGCAATATACTTAATTACAATAAAAGTGAACTAATGCAAAGTATTTTTAGCTCTGATACTTAGTGGGGCAGATGAACAAATTATTCATGTATTTGACACTTCAGGAGCATGGTTCTTGTCTAGTGTAGAAAGATGCGCTGTATAAAAAACACATTTTCTATTAGCAATGAATTTGTCAACATAAAAAGGCTGATGAAAACTCCAAATTAGAGCGTGAATGGTAGAACAGTTCTGCCATTACTTGTCTTGCCTCAGTGACCTACCATTTTCTTAGTTAGTGCTACTCTGTTGAACTTCTCGGCTCCACGAGCACAACCGTTCTCCGCTCTAATCTCAAAAGTCTATATACGGTCAAACAATCAAGATAAAAATATTTTTTTCTCATCAGAGGTTCGCTTACCTGTCCTGTGACTGCTCCTCATACATCCTCTCTTTTCCCTCTTTGAAAAGCCGGATGGCCCGTTTGGATTTCTTCATAAGGCTATCGATGTAGACTTTGAAGTACTCATTGTCACTGAGCTGCGTGAGTCTCTGGTTGTCCTCATATTTGCCCAGTATGAGCCGCAGGTGCTGGTAGGCATCAGGTAAGATATCCAGGATATATGGTGGACTGTTCTTCAGCTGGAGTCTGGGATTCTGGCACAGCCGGACCTGTGGCACAGACATCACTTGATTAACATTTACTAGATGCATGTTAACCAAATCACAAGGAGTGGGATGACGTTTAACACAACAACATGAAATAATCTGAAAGGCTAATTCGTGGACAGCTGTGAGCTATAGAAAGTGCTTTGCACTATTAAATACATTCATCCGTCACACCTGTGCAATATTATTCTATATAGTATATATATATTTATATTTATTATTGTGCAGCCTTTTAAATCATTTTTAAATTGTTTATATAGATTTTGTTTTTAGTATATGTGGGTCTTTAAGTATATATGTAAATATACACATATATATATATATATTTTTTTAAACCGGGACTGTGAAGAAACGGCATTTCAAATGTTTTCAAATCTGTTTGTATTGCACACTCATTTTGATTTTTGACAATAAAGTTGACTTTGACTATTTTTATTTTGACTGAAAAGACACATCTTTAAAACTGAGAATCAACTTTGTTCAGTCAAATCACTAACAATGTTTCCAGCAGTATCTGATTGAAATAGATAATTGAATAGGCTCACTCTTGTACTTGGGTAAATTATCACTGAGCTTTTATAGAGTATCAAAGAGTTTAGAGTTTGCCCTCCAAAAACATGAGCTGCACTTGTACATGTCCAACTACAACAAAGACTGAAGTTTATAACTCCCAACTCACCACTTTATCCATGAGTTTCCATGTCTTCTCCACAGTCCGCCGGTCGGCAACAGCTTGTTTCGGAGGCCCCACTGCATCCTGGATGGCATCGATAATGCCCAAAATCCGACCCTTGCTGCGCTGGGGTCCGCGTCCACCGGGGTTTCGGCCACTGAGAGCAGCTGCCATCTCCTACACACTTTAGGCAAAACATATTGGACACTCAAAGCCAACATTACAGTCACTCCAAACAAACCAGTATATCCTAGACTGTGTGATAAGTCCTGCTGCTTTGTCGTGGAACTTATTTTTATGGTGTGTTGAATTAATCAGTCACACCTATTTTTGAAATAATAATATAGATTGATAATTTTATTGTCTGACTGTAACAAAAGCTCACATGCTGATGATCTACACCTCTGCTGGTGTCTGAGGAGCTTCCCAGCAGCCACCTGGGAGACGTCTTTGTGTTTGGATGACTTAGGAGGGCCTCATACCATCAATGCGGAACTTTTATCATCATTCAGTGTCCCTCGGTGATGGACGCTTGACTGAGGTGGTTTTTATTGTACGGTGGTCATTTGTTATTAATAAATAAGAATTCGCCACTTTACTGCGAAATCAATGTGTTACCAGAAGCTCGCACTTAGCAACCGGCTGTGCTTCAGTGAAGTCTTGGACTGATCCGTGTGTGGCCCTTATGAGCACTACTTCGACCAGAGTTACGAATCGCATCAAAGTACGGTACAACATCCACCCTCCCGTGTTTCCTTGGCAGTTTTTTTATACGCGCCTCTGAGCTGTCACAACAAGTACACATGAGCAGAGCAGAGATCCTGATCCAATCACTACGGCGTGGAGATCGACAGGATCTGACGGGAATCGATAATCGAGAGGGGCGGGCAACTTACCAACACCACCAGGGACAGTCTACTGGGATCCCTGCTCACTGAGAAACGCATCCGGCGCACATTAAAAAAAACAAACAAGGAGTGTCCGAGTGTCCAGAGGAACAGAGTAGGCAGGATAAGTGTCCAATACATGTGTGTGTGTGTGGTCCCGTTGTAAACTACAACACCTTCATGTGTTGGGGGTGGTCCACAGGCTGGTCCGGAGCAGCAGTCGCACGAGTTTAAAGACGCGTAGCTGAGAGCTCTGTACTGTGTATTTTCTCCACCCACACCAGGTTGCTCGTGTATAATGAGTCATATCCGGGCACATATTTCAAAAATAAAGCCTACATTTTAGCCTTCATATAATTTACGCCACATTTACACTTTGCAGCTATTTTATAGCGTTTATATCGAAGACAATTGCTTGGTAGAATGTTTTACTTCCAGCAAATGCAGTTCAACACCCCAATGGTGTCATAATATCCTCTTTTATTTTGAAGGCGCCCCTTCACTTCCTGTGTTTTCTGCCTGTTCGCGGCTGCCTTGGTGCTGCTTTTCCAGCGGTGGGAGGGTTGATGGGAGTGTGGAGAAATATTTTCCAGGAACATACCTACGCAGTGTCACTGGTGCCAAGCTGCACGCGCTCAGCGAGTCCGGACCTCATGGTGTGGGATGACCACCCGGGTAACATGGCATCACATTGTCGCCCGATGTTTGTGACAGTGCGCTCTTGAATGTCCCCCTCCTCTGAATGATACCAAATAAACATATTGAACTTAAGTTTCTATGTTGTTTTCCTTTTTGAAGTGACTGTTAGGCATCAGTGTGTAAACACGTTTTTCTCCCTGTACTTTTCTGCACTGGGCCTACGACCAGAGTATGAAACCCACGGAGTGGATGCTTTTATTGTGTGGGATAAACTCGGCTTGACTTCCGGCGGTGGCTGTGTCTGATGGCGTCACCGCGGAGAGAGAAGGGAGAAGGGCTGCTCCCAAAGAGAGCCGCACAACCCTGCTCACTCAGGACAAAAGCAACAGTGTTGTAGCGGAAACGACACAGGAAGCAGTGTGGGAGTCAGAAAAATGAAAGATTTGGTTGTGTCTATGGTGAGTAGAGACAGATTCAGGACACAGCCAATAATTATTCTGTAAACAGTTCTGCAGCCGGAGGACACTAACAAAGCAGTGATATTTGAGAGCAATGGAGTTATTAAAAAGCCAAGGTGAAAATAAACAAAACACTTTAGTCTAGTGGAGTCAACGGGAAATTAAGGGAAGAGTGTCACATACTTATCTATATAGTTGTGAGGATGCATACTGATATATTGCATTGTCTATAAAGTTAACCCTTGCGCCAAAGTCAAACCAAGTATTCACCCCTATAAAGCCATTTGAATTTGTGCGGACCAAATGTGTTGTCACAATGAGGGTTTTGAGCCTAAATGTGGCCTTCATTTGGTAAATGACCATCTATGACAAATTATAAACCCTATGTGCAATACCAAAGCAAATGTGATGCTTAAATTTGACACCAATATGAACAAAATATAAAAAATCATCCTAAAAACATTAATCCAAAGAAATGCACATGTAAAAGTAAGTAAGTAAATCGTAGCCAAAATGAAATCAAAGGCTCAGCAATACATTCATGTAAAAAGGGAAAACCTATGCATAGTAAAAATGTTGATAAATGTATTAAAATGTTTGGCCTATTGATTTAAATCTTCATGACATTAGTGTCAATGGGTTAGGGTTAGGCTCAATGCTGTGCCACTAAGGGGGCCCCAGGCAAAAAAAACTAACCTTTTGACAGTGAGCAAGTACCATGGGGCCTACTATAAGGGGGTTCCTGGACATGTCATTGCAGTGCCCCCTCATGGCAAGTCATTTAAGGGGCTTTCACGTTGTCCTTGCTGTGGACCAATGTAAACAGCTGTCTTTGGGGGGTCCCCTTCTAGCTCAGGGCCATAGGCTATTGCCTAGTTTGCCTGGCCCCTTGTGATGCCTCTGGCTGTGACAAAGTCCAAGTAGTAGAGTACAATTACCTATCAAAAGGAAAATAACTGCTACGCAGACTTTTTTTTATTATATTACTGTTTGTTTGGTGGAATGGGAGCTAACAGTTTTGATGGGGATTTAATCTACGATTCTAATTTTTTTATAAACTCATCTATGTTTTTGTGAAATGTTGATGTGCGTCATTTTGAGATAGTATTATCAGGAATCATATCAAGTCAAGTCAAGTCAAGTCAAGCCTTTTATTGTCATTCTTGCATGCATTACATACATGCAAGGACGAAAAGACGTTCCTCGAAGCCCGCAAAACAACAATAACAAAAACAACTACGAACAACAACAATAACAACATACAACAACACGGTCAACATGTTGCATGACAGACAACACACAAGAAATACACAACAAAGAAACATATAAATATATAAATATGAAAACTACAACAAGGAAACATATAAATATGAAAACTCGGAAACAGATTTAGCTGCCTGCTTGAAAACGTCCCAGTCGGTGGATTCGAAGCAGGACTGGAGTGCCACTGTGCTGTCCTCTGGCCACACACGGATCTGCTTGGACACAGGTTTGTCCACTTTCACCCGCGGTCTGTAGGCGGGCTTTAGCATCACGGTGAGGTGGTCAGAGAGGCCGATGTGGGGGAGGGGAAAGGCTTTGAAGGCTCCTTTGATATAAAGCAAATAATGACAAAGGCACATGTAAACATAACCTGAGTCATTTAGTAATACTGCTGTTACAGCTCATTTCATTATTAATGCTGACCTTAAAATCAAGGAACAAAACATCATATAGAAATGTCATATAAACAGGGATCCAAATCAATGAATCTTTTTCCTAACAACAAAACTAAAGCTCATCATAGTGCAACATCTTATCGTCAGTATCAAATAACGTTTAGGCTAACATCTTCCCACCAGAAGGCGGTGTGGTCCAACTGAAACCTGTTGCTGTTATAACGTTAAAATAAAGTGGGGGAAGATGGATTCCTCTTTCATCCGAGGTTAAGAGCTTTATTTTAAGTATCACAGATGTGTAGAGACAATGGCCTGATAATGTCTATCACTGATATCTCATTGTGTTCTTTCACATTATGATGAATACCACATAATTTATTTTACGTTAGGATAATATGAAAAAAAAACAAATCAAGTGTATGCACTTTAATGACATGTTAGTTATATGAAAATAATTAAAATGTATATATTTACATGAATAATAAATATGACATAATTTGACTTGCCCATGCCTCTCCCACCTAAATTGTATGACATATTTACGCATTTAAAGAACTAAGGACTTTGAACTTTGAACCCTAAACATATATTAGCACAGGTATTTTACTTTCTATACTGTATGTATGGAGAAAATATACATACATACTTACATACATACAGTATGTATGTAAGTATGTTTTTTTCTTTTTGAATTGCGGATTCACTCTTAATCTAATTGCCCCACATTTTCTACCATTATGACACACTAACAGTGCATGTCGTCATCAGGTAATTGTGGTGCACGATCACATTGAAAGCCAGGGAGTCAAATATTTCTATAAATATGTACACAAATATAATATCATAATTCATTAAAAGTCGTACTAGATATTTACTGTTTGAATGTGTGTATAGCACATTCATAAGTGTGGGGCCTGCTTATTATGTGATTATTCAGTGCTTAAATTCATCTGGAGATCTTTAGGAAACCCTTAACACCAAGTCAACCATGGGCCCCCTCCCTTATCAGTTGAGACCAGACTCTCAGAGTTAGATGTTTCACCAACCAATGGTACAAACACTGGGTGGGTGTCACATTTATCTGACAATCAGTCCTGTTTGTCTGCAAACATGAGGACGAAGGAGATATACATTGTTTTGAATCCTACTACATCTTCACAGATCTCATACTTTCACCCCTGAGCAGACCAGTGCAGCAGCCTGTCAGAAGGATACAGACGTTAGAGACAAATATAATTGAAACATTATTATTACAGATTTGGAGTTATTTGTATACCCATTCACTTAATACTGTGCATTTTTATGTGTTTTTTCAGGGTGGATATCTCATGGGAAATAGCTTTCTTTTTTGAAATTGTACATGGACACATCAAGAGAACATGGTGAGCATTGTCATTTCATTTTTCTAGATGTCTGTATTTGGTTCTCAGCAACAAATATTCATGTACTGCACTGAACTAAACATGTTTTCAGCCATGGCATGTTTGTCAGATTAGCTTTTGATACTTTGTTTAACTTTAAATGTGTTTAATATTAAGGAAATCTAAGCTAATGAATCATATGCAAGGTCATTTTATTATTTCATCATGGTCAACAAGATTTAAAAAACAATGTATTTCTATGGGAAGGGTCTTCTGCCCGTTTTTGCGTATGTTATTTTTATGCTTATTTCGGACAATGTTAATCTGCAATTGATCTGGCTTCATATTGCTTTTAACTCGAGGCACCGTATACATTGAAACGAAGTTGCTCCGTGTCAAATGAAATAATTTCTCCTGTCCACATAACTAATGAGAATACTGAATCATGAATCGGAGAGATTTGCAACTTGAAGAGTACAATTTAACATTATAGATGAATGCACAGTAAACATGAGCCTCCTCACACATTACCACGGTGACGACACCAGCTGAGGACATAAAAACTGTGTGTCTGTGTGTATATTGCTGATTATTGGATATCACCAGTAAGCAAGGGTGTAACTTTTGGTTTGAGAAGTGTAAGAGGGGGGGTAAATATAATGATCAATTCTGCCAGAAAGATAGTACTAAAAGAAAACATTCTCCAATAGCCAAGACAAGAGAAAATATTTTTTATATTTTAATATAATATAATTACATTTTAAGTAAAACATTTTCACAATTAATGTTGTGTGTGATTCAAATTAAAATAATGTGAGATTTAATTCCCACTTTTTTTCTTCTTTTATTTATGGTCATATAACTATTAATACAACTTATGACCAGATAGTAACATCATAAATGCATTGTAATAAATGTTTATGATGCATCAAATATCAAGTGCGATTCAAGTAGGCAACTGGACTGGTTGAAAATGAAAATTATCTTCTTATTCTCTCATCCGAGAGGCTTCTTCAGTTCTAACTAGCTGCTGGAAAAGTTCAGGTATTTATCCTCTGCAAAATTAATAGCTAATCAGAGGATGAGTACCTAATTAGAGGACCATTGTGTCAAACTTGCAGGTCGTTGGCCATCTGGCCCAGATTCGGGTTGTGGGTTTCGCCTGAGTCTAGGTGTAAATGAGGGTCGTTGGTTTCACCTCAGCCATCCTTTGAGTTATTGTTCTTGTTTACCTTCCTAGGGAGAGAGTGAAGGACAGCATTGGAAGTGGCTGAGAGATGGTGTCTTAAGCCTCCACCTCTGTTAAGTGATGGTTTCTCTGTTCTAGCAAAGATGGCTTCTTTTAGGCCAGAATGTGAACGTTTTCATCCTCAAATGAGTGTCCACTGTCGTTCAGATGCAGATGAACAGCTGAGTCCTGGCCAGAGGAGGTTGCTCTTCGGTGTTGTGACATGCGTTTGTGCAATGGTTGTTTTGTTTCTCCTATGTATAAATCAGAACAGTCCTCAGTGCATTGGACTGCATAAACCACATTGCTCTGTTTGTGTCTAGGAAGCTTGTCCTTAGGGTGAACCAGCTTCTGCCTCAGGGTGTTGGTGGGTTTGAAATAAACAAGGATGTCGTGTTTGTTGAAGATTCTACGGATTTTTTCAGAGACTCCAGCAACATACGGAATAACCGTGTTTTTCCGCTGTTTTCTTCTACGTTCGCCCTCTTTTGCCTGGTAGTTTTAACGAAAGCCCAGTTTGGGTAGCCACAGGTTTTGAGGGCTGCCTTGACATGGTTCTGTTCCCTCTGTTTGCCCTTCGTGTTTGTTGGTATTGTTGTGGCTCTGTGATTTAGAGTCCTGATGACTCCTGAGGGGGTGGTGGGAATCAAAAAGTAGATATTGGTCTGTGTGTGTGGGTTTTCTGTAGACTCCGATGTTGAGGCTTCTGTCTTCTTCGATGTGTACTCCACAGTCCAAGAAGGACAGGGTGTTTCCGCTCACATCTTCACGGGTGAACTTGATGTTTTTGTCCACATTGTTGATGTGCGCTGAGAAAGCTTCAACTTCCTGGGTCTTGATTTTGACCCAGGTGTCGTCCACATACCTGAACCAGTGGGTGGGAGCAATTCCTGTATACGAGGCCAAGGCTCTGTTTTCCACCTCTTCCATGTAGAGGTTGGCCACGATGGGAGAAACTGGTGAGCCCATGGCACATCCGTGTTTCTGTCTGTAAAAGCATTCGTTAAACTGGAAATATGTTGTGGTCAGGCAAAGGTCAAGCAGAGTGCATATGTGTTCCGGGGTGAGTTTGGTTCTGTCAAGAAGGGTGGTGTCCTGTAGAAGTCTTTTCCTGGTCATGCTCACTGCTTCGGTGGTGGGGATGCACGTAAACAGAGAAGTAACGTCGTAGGACACCATTGTTTCGTCTGAGTCTAATTTTAAGTCCTTGGTTTTGTCTGCAAACTCTTGCGAATTCTTTATGTGAAGTTCTGTGTTGCCAACCAGAAGGGCTAATATTGTGGCAAGATGTTTTGCAATTTTGTAGGTAACCAAATTAATGCTGCTGATGATTGGTCTGAGTGGGGCTCCTTCCTTGTGAATCTTGGGAAGTCCATTGATGCATGGAATGGTGTCCCCTGGATAAAGTCTGAAGTACTGTTGTCGATCTAAAACCTTATCTTTCTCTAGCTGTTGTAGGCAGGTGATAACTTTCTTTTTGTAGCCACTGGTGGGGTCTCTCTTCAGGGTCTCATATGTAACTGTGTCACTCAAAAGGCCACTCACATTGGCATGGTAGTCTGTTGTGTTTAATACCACTGTGCATCTTCCTTTGTCGGCTGGCAAGATGGTGATGCTCTGGTCTTTCTGTAGAGATGTGAGGGCTCTGCTCTCCTGTGTGGTGAGATTGGATGGCGGTGGTTTGGCGCCGGCCAGAGTGGCAGACACCTTCAGACTCAGTTGTTCTGCTTTCGGGTTGCTTAAACGGTTGTTCCTGATGGCTGACTCTGTGGCTGTGATGAGGTCGACTACAGGTATCTGTTATGGCATGACTGCAAAATTCAGTCCTTTAGCTAGGACCTCTGTTTCTGGTGGGGTGAGAATCCTGTCAGACAAATTCCTCACCCACTTCTCATGAAGGTCTGGTTGTGGAGCGTTGTTGTCTTTTCTCCTCCAGGTCAGTTCTTCTGCAGGTTGTGCTGTTCTGAGCCAGGGCTGTAGTCTCTGAAACTTCTGCATTTGCCTTTCTTTAACCTTTAAGTGCTGTGAGTGCTGTGCCTTGTCAATAAAGTTGACATGATATTACCATGACCTGGATGACTGAGAACCTCCACAGACATGATGCATCAAATATTGCCTATCTACCATACTGCTTTGTTTTTAGAATGCTAATTACAAGCTTCTTTGAAAATGTTCAGCAAACCCCCACTACAAAAATAATTCATGGCATGGATAGATATATGGACAAAAATATGTCTGAAAATAAAACATCTTTAATTTCTCTTCACATACTATATCTCAGTGAAGTATCGATGCTAATTTGTCTGTGCTGCATATTTGATCAAATCAGTAGATATATATTTTTAGAACCCTAATCACACACAACTCTGCATACAGAAAATAATACAAAGGTGGTGTCGTTTTGTATCCCACTGCACCACTGTAGTGCACTAGTAGTACACTATAATGGGAATAGCAGTTTTTAAGCAGAAATTGACTATTCAAGGATTTTGCGATGTGCCATGTTCACCTGTAATAGTCAAAAACAGGCAGCCGATCAGATGTCTAGTCCATATTTGCTAGACACCTAGCAAATTGCACATACATAAGTGTAGTACTTGAATAGTAATGGTAATATTAATAGTATCAGGTAATAGTATTTTTTAGGTCCAGTCTCCAAAATGGGTCAATGAAAGGTAACTCTGGACTAAGGCTGTGTGGAGGACATGGCTAAATTAAAACTTGTTGTAGGAGTAAAGAAAATACATAATTCAAAACAATTAAATCTGGAGAGAAATGATGTCAGTCTGAAGTAGGTTGTGCTTTGAACTAATGATCTTTAAACATTGGCCTCAGTGCATTTTTGAACGCTTGTCATTCCACTCCAGAAGGAACTACATGCATGGTAACATTTGATAAAAAGAGAACGAGACCTAAGCTGTGTGCAAGACTGGGTAGAATCACCGAATATGGGTGCTGTCAAATAGGGAAAAGAAGATTTTGAGTCATTTAATAATTAGATATTAAAATTATGATCATATAGGTATGTTTTCCACCACTTAAAACCTCTTGCTGAATTCGCAACTTAGTATTTCTTATATTTTTTAATCCAAAGAAAATCAATTGTATCTTCTATCTATCTAAAAACTACAATTCCCCAATATACCAGTGCTGCAGCGTGATACAAAACAACACCAGATTTGTCGTTTTTTCAGGATACAGTTGTGTGGGATTAGGGTTTTAAAAATACATATCTACAGATTTGATCAAATATGTAGCACAGCCAAATTAGCATTGATACTTCACTGCACAAGCACAGTATGTGAAGAGAAATTAAAGATGTGGTTTTATTTCATATATTTTTTTGTATGTCAATGCCGTGCATTCATTTTTGTAATGGGGTTTGGTGGGCTTTTTCCAAACAGCTTGTAGTTAGCATTCTAAAAAGAAAGAACTATAGAATGTTATATTTGATGCATCCTGAACATTTATTACAATGCATTTATGATGTTACCGGCATATGAAGCACACATTGTTTTATTATTGTAGCACAAATATCATTTAATCCAAAAAACAGGACAGGATGCAGCTAAGTAACGTCATCAAGTAAATAGCTGGGGATTGTGGGTAGTGTAGCACCTTCAGCTTTCCAAAACTCACAAAAAGTCATTTTATCAAAATCAAAGGGGGTAATAATAAAACTAACTAAGGGGGTTAATGTCACACAACAAGGACAAACACAAACCCTTTACATACCCTTTACACTGAAATGAATGGACTCTGGAGCACGCCCCCCTGAGGAGTGGAACAGAGTACATTGGACTCGATTGAACATTCCATGTGCCTGATTAAGATGCTAAGGGCTGGCATCGTCACCATGGTAATGTAAAAGGGAACATTAATTCACTGTATACGATGCTGAGAAAGCCTAGAGTTAAAAGCAAAATGAAACCACATCAATTGCTGATTGATTTTTGTCTGAAATAAGAATACAGACAATGGAGAAAAGAACATCCAAAAACTTGCGGGCACCTGCACTGCGGCATTTTCCTAACATGTGGCGACCACAATAAACTCTTCCCATTTAAATGCATTGGTTCTGGAAACGTGATCACTACCTTCATTTTCGTGAGATTTAAACACCCTATTCCTTTTTAAGTGGAAACCTTCCTGCACAAGGTCAGGAAGCAGGACATTGTTCAGCCGAGATCACTTGGAGCCACCTCGGAGTCCTGGACCTCACAGCAGCGTACACCGTTCTCTGGAGCTTGGACAAATCCTGAACAGCACAGGGCTCTGTTTCACTCTGTGGAAGAGGACAAGTTTGTTGACAAGAGAGCTGATTTAGGTAAGAGAAACCAGTTGGTTTCAGTGGTACAAGCTTCAACATCAGCCACCTCTAATGCCCTTGAGCAAGGCACTAACACTGTGTTTGCATGTGCATGTTTGTGTGGGACGATGCGCAATTAAAAAAAAAAAATAATCTGAATAATACTGTGAGATTAAATGACTTTGATAAATAATAAATAAGTAAAACAAGTGTGACCATGAATGAGAGGACTGTTGTTGTATTGTTTACATGGGAAACCTATGATTAGTTATATAATAATAACAATCAAAATATAACAATAGATGGAGGGTGAATAGGGATAGGATAGGGTTCTGTTTTATTCCAATTGCATTTTACTGGTTGTACCCTCTTTTGCCGACAATTTTGGCCTGGTTTGGAACTTTATAAGATGCATTCTACTGCTCGTTTTGTTTTGGACTTATGTGTTGGTCATTTGTGACCTACTATCCATTGTCTTTACCAACAGAGCAAAGACAACAGCACAACACAACCAGCAAGCAATTAGTGGACAAACAAACACAAGTTGACATGAAAACCAACAGGGAGATCATTATAAGGCAGAGACAGCTGACATGTCAAGTGATGGAGGAGATTGAAAAATATTTTGAAGAGACACAAAGACAGAGAAATGAAATTGGATACCTGAAGACAAAGACAGAGCAGCAACAGGAAGAAACTGACAGACTGGTGACTGAAAAACAACATCAGTATTTAGTAACGAAAGCATTGAAAGTAAAGATGGAAAATGTTATTAAGAAACTGGAGGAGAGTAAAAAAGAGGCTGCTGAAGAAAAAATTCAACTTTTGAAAACGCAAGCAGAAATATACCAAGAGAGGGAAGCTCTGGACAGAAAACATGATGAGATCATCAATGAGCGACACAAGTTGGAAATGATCAAGTATGATAAAACAAAAAAAGGAAGTAAGAAACCTGAAGAGCTGGTGCCAAAGCGGGACAAGGGAATAATGGAGGGGCGGATTGCCGATCATTTGCTCAGTGCAATTAATAAAAACAAGAAAATAAGGTTTGAAGCAAAACTGGCAAAAGAGGAAACTGAGAAAATAATAGAGGACATAAAACAAGAGCTTAAGAGAGTTAAAGGGTATATTTCACAAGGTAGAGATCAAATTGAGCTCATCAGACGTAATATGAATGAAAATATGAACAATATGAAGCAATGGTGGACACAAAACCGAAGAGATGGGAAAATCCAAATAGCAACAGTCCCAAACATCAAAAGGGGATATGGAGATATAGAAGTCAAAGACACCACTGACAGTGTACAGTTAACACTTGGCAGAATCTGGAAAGAGATGGAGAAAGTTTGGGAGGTTCTGGAAGACAATGGACAACAACAGGAAGGGAGTATGAAAGAGAACCAGGAGCTAAATGCACAGATAGAATTGGAAATACAAATGGAAAAAATGAACTTATACACAAATACACACACAGAGGTGACACAGTGGGAAACACAGTCCAATATGCAAAAGAAAAAAATAGAGAACAACTGGGCACAGGTTCAGTCTGACAGAAACGAGATCAAAGAAAACAGCATTAGAATCCAAGAAGAGGGAAAAAACATAGACAGAGTAAGGCAGTTAGCTAAGGTGGAAATGGATGAATTGAAATGTATGAGGGAGTGTAATGAAAGGCAAAAACAAGAGCTGGATGAAAGATTACAAAGGACAAAGAAAGAAATTAGGGAGTTGGAATTGACGAGCGCTGAGATTGAAATGAAGAAGAAAGAGCTGGTGAAAACCATAAGAATTAGCAGGATCAAGATGAAGAAAGAAACGGAACATGCTTCACAAGACATGGAGGAAAGACAGGATAGGGCGATGGGACATAGGTCTGAGCAGGCAGAAATAATACAAGAGGATGAAAATCCGTTTGAAAATGACATGGTGATGAGCACCAAGAACCAAGTGAGAGCTGACATGCAGAAAGTGATTTCTGATGTACAAGAAACCAGGGAGATGCTGTGCATGGTGAGGGAAGACACAGAGCAAAGAAGGAGGGTTCTCGCAGAAGAGAACAAATGGCAGAACTATCACATGAGAAAAAAAAGGAAGAAGCTGGAACAACGCCTGGAGAAGATCATGAAAGAGAAGGATGAGTTGGAAATTATGAAGATTCGGATGCAGTGTCAAAGAGAGGAGACTGAACAAAGAATTCAAGATATTATAACTGCAAGTGTGGGTATAGGAGGGATGAAGGCCAACATAGAAAAAGCTGTGGCAGAGATGAGCAACACCCGAGAGGAAATGCTTCAAGCCCATAGTCAGATTGAAAAGAACAAGGAAGAAGTCATAACATTTATGGTGAGTAAATCTTTTTTTTGGTAATTTAATAATCGTGGGTCAGTAATAAGCATAAGTAAGTTGTAGCTGTGCCAGTTTCAATGTAGAAATATTGTTCTGTGATGGTTAAATGGACCAGAGGCATGACTGTGACACGTTTGTTGTTGTTTGGTTGTACTAAAAGAAGGTTTACATTTGCCTTTATATTAAAAATACATTTCTTTTAATTTGTTGGCCACCACACACAGTACATACAAACGTTATAGAGCTTGCAATCATCTGCGCTAAAGTCTGAGTCTAAGTGACCCGAAAGATTAACTATGAATTAGAAAATATTGACACATAAAATAAAATGTCACTGTAAAAATGAAGCCAAACAAATAATAATAATAATAATAATAATAATAATAATAATAATAATAATAATAATAATAATAATAATAATAATAAATTAATAATAACATTTTAATAATACCATTTTTTGAAGCACAAGGTGAGTTCCTTGAGAGTTCGGGTGAGCAGATGGATATCAACAGAACCTGCAATCAAAGAGAGTTTTTCATCAAAACTTCAAGATCCACGGAAAAAAACGCAGCGAGAATACCTGAAAGATCAAACATTGAAAAGGTCTACAGAAAGAGAAAGACCACAAGGTGAAATCAAAGAAGTAACCACGCAGCATTCTGTTTCGCCTATTACACTAGAAGACCTGCATCTAAATGAAGAAATCCAAGAACAAAAGCACATGCTATCACACCACAACCTGCTTTATTCAGTAGACATATATGAAAAGCAGAAAATGTTTGTACAGCTCGGATCAGATAAGGATAATCTGGAAATAGAGATACTCCCGCTGGACCAGAAAAACACTGAATCAGAGCAACTGATAAGTTCTACAAGCCGAGATGAGATTCTGAAAAAGCCTAATCAAAGGGAGGATGTAAAAAAAACAAGACAACAAGCTGAGTCACAAATACGTGACAGGGAGTATATAGAAAGACAAAGGCAGGAGCTTGAAGACAGAGCACAAACAACCAAGAAAGATATTAAAGAAATGGAACTGCTGAAATTAGAACTGGAAATAAGGAGTAGAGAATATGAAAAAATATGTAGAAAAAGCATAACGAAAAAAGCAGAGAGTGAAATAATGTTGAATGAAATACAAAGAGAAAAGCAATTACTGAGAAGAGAGGCCAAAAGGATACAAAGGAAATTAGACCAAAGACTGGAAATAACCCTGCGAAAGAGGGATGAATTAGAGGTGCTTAGGATAAAACTGCAACAACAGAAGGAAGAGCTACGTGCACAGGAAATGGCAAATCAAATAGAAGCATACACTCTACTAGAGAAGACAACCCTTGTCAAACTGAACGCAGACCTGGATAAAAAGAGAGACGAAATGGAAAGAGTGAATGCTGTGATGAACCAAGAAAAAATGGACTTGGAGCTGATGAGATCTGAAATTGGTTTACAACGTGACCTCTTAGAACAGGATACAAAAGAGGAGAAAGAAAAGTTGGAAATGCTAAAGACTGAACTAGAAAAGAAGAAAGGATATGTAGACACTCTTTTTGATGAAATAAACAGAGAGAAAGGTAGTATTCAAGATCTGACCCTCAAGGTTCAGACACAACGGAACAAACTTGAAAGTGTCTATGAAAAGATTGCGTCACAGAAAAAGGAACAAGAGCTCTACGGCCACACCATCAGAAGACTGCAAGAACA
>JAFBJU010015305.1:0-58546 GCA_016785305.1 Colistium nudipinnis
CCAAAAAACGCCTTACTATAGCCTTATGTTCGGCCAAAAAGTCAAAAATTTCAAAAAAGTCAAACATTTCAAAACACTCGAAACTCGCACAGGAGCATGGGCAGAGCCTAAAAATGGGGTAGGTACGGTAATAAAGTGAAAAAAGTGAAAACGTCATAGTATAGCACGTCGTCAAAATTTCAAAAATCGGACCAAAAAACGCCTTACTATAGCCTTATGTTCGGCCAAAAAGTGAAAAAAGTCAAAAATTTCAAAACACTCGAAACTTGCTCAGGAGCATCGGCAGGGCCTAAAAATAAACTTAAACATACAAAAAACATAATTGGAACATGATCCAGATATGCTTGCTTCTAACATACATACTGTATATATCAACAAAAAACGATACTCCAACTCGTATTTCCTTCTTCCTGCTGCTGTAAGACTGTACAATCAGCTCCTGTCTCTTATACACATCTAGATGTGTGCCTAAAAATGGGGTAGGTGCGGAAATAAAGTGAAAAAAGTGAAAACGTCATAGTATAGCACGTCGTCAAAAGTTCAAGAATTTCACCAAAAAACGTCTTACTATAGCCTTATGTTCGGCCAAAAAGTGAAAAAAGTCAAAAATTTCAAAACACTCGAAACTTGCACAGCATCATCGGCAGGGCCTAAAAATGGGGTAGGTGCGGAAATAAAGTGAAAAAAGTGAAAACGTCATAGTATAGCACGTCGTCAAAAGTTCAAGAATTTGACCAAAAAACACCTTACTATAGCCTTATGTTCGGCCAAAAAGTAAAAAATGTCAAAAAAGTCAAAAATTTCAAAACACTCGAAACTCGCACAGGAGCATGGGCAAGGCCTAAAAATGGGGTAGGTACGGAGATAAAGTGAAAAAAATGAAAACGTCATAGTATAGCATGTCGTCAAAATTTCAAAAATCGGACCAAAAAACGCCTTATTATAGCCTTATGTTCGGCCAAAAAGTGAAAAAAGTCAAAAAAATCAAAACACTCGAAACTTGCTCAGGAGCATCGGCAGGGCCTAAAAATGGGGTAGGTGCAAAAAAAAGTGAAAACGTCATAGTATAGCACGTCGTCAAAAGTTCAAGAATTTGACTAAAAAACGCCTTACTATAGCCTTATGTTCGGACAAAAAGTCAAAAAAGTCAAAAATTTCAAAACACTCGAAACTCGCACAGGAGCATCGGCAGGGCCTAAAAATGGGTTAGGTGATTGAAATTCAAGAATTTGACCTAAAAAACGCCGTGCTATAGCCTTATGTCTGCCAAAAAATGTATACTCGAAAACACTCGAAATTCGCGCACGATCCTGGACAGGCCGAGAGATTATGGTAGAGGCGAGTGTGGTAGGGCTGTACCTGACGTGGCGGATGTGGGACAGCAGCATGGTCAGGTGACCCAGACGCAGCGTTTGCTGCTGAGTGGACAGGCCCAGTTTGGAGATGGCCCAGACCAAGGCGTCGATTACAGAGTCCAGCAGACGCAGCAGCCTGTTCCGGCTCTCCAGCTCCTCCGATGTCTGAGGGGAACTGGTACACAGATCTGAAAAAAAAGTCATACCATCAGCATACTGTCCGGTATAACTAATAGACACTTGGTCTATTGTCCCTATTTTTATTTTTATTTTTTCAACCATAAAACGTCTGTTGCCAAACTATTCTGCGACTCTCTGAAACCTGGAAGGAAAAACAATCCTTTCCTGTTCGGTTCACTTTTCAGACTCAATTTCATTACTTGCACAATTTAGTCTCCTTTTTTGTTGGTGCAGCTGCAGAGACTGTGTGTGCCTGCGCTTGTGTGTGTGTGTGTGTGCGTGTGCATTAAACTATGGGTGGACACGCACAGAGGTCCCTCAGTTGGACAGGTAGAGGACACTGTGACACCGCTGGTGACTGATTCTCAGTATTTACAGTTAGAGCGACACATACTTGGCGAGTTTAATATTTCTGTCTTTTATGTGGGGAAAAACGTTTTTTTTAATGACTTATGTTTTGACACAATTGCAAGAAAAGTTTGTGTGCAAATGGCTCCTGGTTGGCGAGCAACTTGAAACTGTGGGAACGCGTTTTGTTGTCCATGTAATTCATATATATACGTTTTAAAACAAACAGTGAAAGTTTAACCTGATCATCAGATTTCAGCTTTGAATGTGGAGTTTCATCTCCGCTGAGCACAAAAATGTTGAGGTTAAGTTAAACATCTGAGAGACAAAACCGATGCCAGCAAAAATGTGTCAACATCCAGAATGAAAATTGAGTTTCTGAGAAACACAGGAATGCAGATAAATCAACAATCATTTACATTTCCTGATTTCTCAGGAAGTCTTTATCCCAATAAAACCATTTTCTGACCATATAAACGATAGGACGAAAAAAACTCACTGGAGTTGAGGAGGATCATGGCCTTCAGACACACGTACTCTTCTCTCTGGAGCTTCAGCTCGCGGAAGCGTGAGGTGGTGGCCAGCAGCATGTCGAAGATCTCCATGATGCCCTCCACACACTGACCCTCCTCCCTGCACACATTTTTATTTATTAAAATAATAATAATAATAATAATAATAATAATAATAATAATAATAATAATAATAATAATAATAATAATAATAATAATAATAATAATAATAATAATAATAATAATAATAATAATAATAATAATAATAATAATAATAATAATAATAATAATAATAATAATAATAATAATAATAATAATAATAATAATAATAATAATAATAATAATAATAATAATAATAATAATAATAATAATAATAATAATAATAATAATAATAATAATAATAATAATAATAATAATAATAATAATAATAATAATAATAATAATAATAATAATAATAATAATAATAATAATAATAATAATAATAATAATAATAATAATAATAATAATAATAATAATAATAATAATAATAATAATAATAATAATAATAATAATAATAATAATAATAATAATAATAATAATAATAATAATAATAATAATAATAATAATAATAATAATAATAATAATAATAATAATAATAATAATAATAATAATAATAATAATAATAATAATAATAATAATAATAATAATAATAATAATAATAATAATAATAATAATAATAATAATAATAATAATAATAATAATAATAATAATAATAATAATAATAATAATAATAATAATAATAATAATAATAATAATAATAATAATAATAATAATAATAATAATAATAATAATAATAATAATAATAATAATAATAATAATAATAATAATAATAATAATAATAATATAAGAATAATTGATATCTTTTTTTTTTCTTAGTGCGGAAATCTGAACCTTTTATACTACACCCAGCACAAGTGTCCACAGCTACACACTTTGGTTCTTGGACTGTGATGCAAATTTATGCAGTGAACTGCAGACTGGGGATGAACCATCAACTCTCAGATTCCTCGCGTCTGATCCCAAAACTAAATCCTAAGTGTCGATTGACGCTTCTTTCATCTTCTGATGCTTCACGCCTCTGATCCAGTCAAAACACCAATAAAAAGGCTCATTCCCACTTTACTCAAACACTCAAAAACGGTTTTGTGTTTTGAAGTCCAAAACAGTCTCTAAAAACACAAATTGAATAAAAAATGTAAAATAACAGAATAAAGACGCTAAGAAGGAGAATGTAATGAGATTTGGATTCAGGATGTTTTCATCGGAGGTCCATGGAGAAAATAAGGCTGCGTTGTGAAAACACATGGGGGTTAACGTGAGCCAGTAGTGACACCAACACACCACAATGGTGCAAACCAGGGGAATTCTCCTCGTGTTAATGTTGGACACACCAAGAAAAATGTATTCTCTGCTTCTCACTGTCAACAAATTCCATAAAATAAACATATCCGGCCAGTTATTCTTATTCCTCTGAGCCCTCAACTATGAAACAACTATGAAAGCACAACAGTGAGTCACACTGTTGCAACAGATGACACCACTCACACACACGCACACACACACACACACACACAGTGGTATCATTTGATCCCTCACACACAGACCTGTGCCTGTAAAAACTCACTGACGCATCTAACATGGACTAATCCACAGCAACCCAGAAATGCATTGTGTTCTATTTATTCATAGAAAACCAAATAAAAGCCCTTTTCTATAATTCATGAGGTAATATGTAAAAAAAAGATATAGGAGCCATAGAGACGTCAAAAAGGTTTGTTGACATGAGGACATAGAACCTTAGGATTAAAACAACTCTAAGAAAACTGTCCGTCAGAATATATTTATATGAGAGGATAATAATTCATATTAAGTGGATTGTCTCAAACTGCCTGTCATCGCAACACATTTTAGAAACACAGACAAATGACAGAGTCAGGAAACGCACACAGGCACGCACACATGAACACAAATGCTGAGCCACGCCGTCAGAGAGAGCCAAGCGCGGTCTGGCCAGAGTTGAAGGTCAGTGTGGTTGGGAACAGCCGGTGATTAAAAAAAAATAATAATAATAAAAAAAATTGGCAATAAACAGAGGCGGCGGAAAAAAGACACTTGGAGATATACTGTATCTGCAGCGTTCCAAGGTCTGAGTGAACTCCCTGTTTATTGTGTGATGTCAACTCTTGTGCACACAATAAAAGAAATGGACTCACTGTTTCTCGAATAAAAATGTAAAATAAATCCGGACTGGTTTAAGATAAGATTATTGTGCACTTTTTTGTCCGATCCACAAATCCGCTCACGGAGTAAATAATCCAGCATGAGAGAGATTCTTCACTCGCGAAAAAAAAAACCCCAAAAAACGAATAAAGGTCTTGAAGAAGTTTTATCGTGATGCAAAATTCAGTTAATTGTTTAGTTTCAGCAGCAGTGGAGTAAAAAAAAAAGTTTCTCACCTGTTGAGTTTGAAGTCTGGAGAGAAGATGAGTTTCCCAGGATGATCCACGGACCTCCACATCAGGCCCAGCATCAGGATCTCCAGCCAGCAGCACTTGAGCAGGTGGATCTGATCGGCCAGACTCAGCTCCAGGAAGCCTGGAGGACACCGAGGCACGTTAAACACAGGTGGCGCTAACGAGTCACATCCCACCCGATACCATTATTCCTGAATTAATACATCCACAGTAAAAAGTAAAAAAATAGCAAACTTTTAACATCAGAGACGACAGAAGCAGTATTTTCCAAATAAAACAAAAAAATTAAAGGCACGAATTTATACGAAATAATAATCTGTCCCTAAACTTATCAGCCTTGGTGTGGACAGGCAGCCTCCAACAAATCAGAAAAAAAGAAAACAAAGACACTGATTTCATGTTTCCTCTTTCAACGTCAACTCTCTCCACTATGAAAACAATTCAAAAAGAACCCCCGTCTAATAAGTCCAACCAAAGTTTTATTCAGTGAAGACAAAAAACATGTAAATGTCCCTGAATATAAAAATAAGCCACAACTGCGAATCTACGTTTTTTCGACAGCTCCGTTCTGAGCTGACAATGCACAGGCTTCATTTTGACTTCTGAGTAAAGTAAAAAAAAAAAAAAAAAAGCGATTTCCCGTCATCAACGTGAACGTGTTGTCCATTATTTCTCTATCCATTGATTGACAGGTCTGAACTCACCGGGGATCTTCTTGGCCCAGCTGATCATGAGCACCAGCTCCTTGTCGGCCAGGTTGGTGAGGGACATCATCATGCTGGCCTCGGTGAAGGGCTTCTGCATGTCCTCCATCAGGTAGATCTCCGGAGGCTCCGCCTCCACGATGCGGTACACAAACTCCTCGGGGCTCATGGCGGACGGGCGGTGCGCGCGTTGCGGCTGAGGCAGCGGGGCGAAGGGCGCCAGGGGAACCTCCACGTGCAGGTGGCGCTGGGCCCGGGGGCCCGGTCCCGCCCGGACCACCGAGCGGCCCGACGGGTGGAGACCACCGCGGCGATGGCGAGGTCCTCGGTAGCTGCAGCGCTCGCGTCTCACGCCTGCTGAAGGAGGAAAAAATTTGACGTTTTCATTCTTTGCAGGCGTCAAGAGTCCAAATGGATTTGTGACCCAGTCTCTGCTACGAAGGACTTTGATTCGATTTGGATGTTTTTTTTTGTTTTTTTTTTATTTTTTAATCGATCCAAAATATTGCTATAAATGAATAATACATTCTCACAGTCTAAATCTCTGACGATGATCTCATGCACATGTCCGCTTTGACCTTTTGGTGGTCTCTGCTCGACCTTTTTAAAAATCCTGCACGGAGACATCAATGACCCCAATTATTTCCGAAACCATATAAAAGAAATTCAAAAGGTGGACATCCTACCGCACTTCATCATTCCCACTTCGTAGCATTTACGGAGGCGACAGGCCTGGCAGCTTTTACGTCGGTTCTTGTCGATGGTGCATTGGTTGGTGGCGGGGCAGATGTAGTCGTTGTGTCCTAATTCAAGATAAAAAAAAAGGTGACGAGGAGGAGGACGAGGAGGAGGAGGAGGAAAGGCTGAGGAGAGGCGGAGATTTTATCGGTACCCTGGATGCTCCTCTTGAAAAAGGCCTTGCAGCCCTCGCAGGACCACACGCCGTAGTGGTAGCCCGAGGCGTAGTCGTGGCACACGGCGCAGAAATGCATGTCGGCTTTGCCCCCGGCGGACGAGGACGAGTTCACGCCGTCCACGCCGTCCTCTGGCCTCTTCCCCAGCAGCTTGTTACAGCCGAGGACGGAGCTGCGGGAGGGAGAAGAAGGAAAAAAAAAAAAAAAAGGGACAACTTGACATTTTTGAAGAGTCTCATCCCGTCATTGAGCTGCCATCAGGCCGTCGACAGGCAGCGGGATGTCTCTCAACTGGCAGCGTCCATCACGGAGACATAATGGACGTATTAATGTCCAACATCCAGCTCCGGTGTCTTTGTAACCATCAGCTGGAGAAATTACACCAGATAGATCCGGTCTCGGTGGCTACCATGGGAAATTCTTGTTTTTGATGTATTTATATTTTTAAGGCGTATGCATTTGTAGTCAAGTATATAGAATAAATGGATGTTGGAGGATTCGAATAAATCTTATTTCCAACAAAAAGATTTGCAAAAGAAAGAAAAAGAATATATATATTTGATCTTTTTTTGTTCATATTGTGTTACTCTGAGAAAACTCTACTGTAGATTTCTTTACCTTTATTTTTTTCCTTTTCATTTACGCAGCCTGATGTATGTAACCATCATATCCAGTCTGCAATTCTCCTAAATTGAGCCACTACACCAAATTTTGAGAAATTCTCCGATAACAGAGAAAGACAAATTCTGGAGGAAATTTGCAAAACCTTTAGACTCATTTTTATATCCATTATTGGTCTTACCTGCCGGGGATGAGGCTGTGGGCTTTGGGCTCCAGCCACGGAACGTGTGGCGCGTTGTGTTCGCTGTACGCCAGCGCCGGCGGGCAGCGCAGCGTCAGCGAAGGCACGGCGGCGGGATTGGACCAGAATGCCGTGGGGCTGAGGGGTGGGCACGCCGAGGCGGGGGCGTCGCCCACGGGCGCCCGGCCGTAGCTCAGCACCGGCGGGCCGTAGAAGGTCAGCGGGCCGTGGTTGAACTCGTGGCCTCGGTCGGCGTACGGCGAGGGGATGCAGACGGCGTGGTGGTCCATGCCCAGCGGGGGGCTGTACGCGGCGGACAGCAGAACCGGAGAAGCGGGCCTCCCGGAGGTTTTGCTGGAGTCCACCTCCTGGAGCTGGAGCAGGGGTAGCGGGTCCGAGTCCAGCCCGGGGGAGGAGGCCATGTCAGGGTGGGAGGGGGCGGGGGGGACGCCGGCTGGGCCTGTGGTTGAGGGAGAGGACGCGTCTTCTTCTATCGCATGTTCAACAAAAAAAACCCGTCCTGAAGCAGAGAGAGAAAAATGATATATAATTTTGAATTGCGTCGAGCCACGTGATTGGTTCGTGGAACTACGGTTTAATCAGAGTCAGACGTTGTTGATCCAACATGGAAAAGGAAATGATCTCTTCACTTTCTGTTTGACCTAAAAAAAAAAATAGAAAGAAATGACACGTGTTTTAATTGTTTCGCCTTCATTTTGTCTAGACCGCTTCAGTGTGGCGCAGCGTAACGCACACCAGCCGCCGTGTTGCTTTTCCCCCTCAAGGACACTTCGCAAACCACAACACCGCACACAGGTCGTCTCCTTTCCAGGAAGTGAAAAGGAGTTTAAGGGGAACAAAGCTGGAAAAACAAGCAACAAAACCAAAAGTAATGAAAGCAGAGAGGAAGCGGCGCGATCCCATTGGACGAGCCACCACCAACGAGGTCGGCCCCGTCAGCGATCGATAGGCGTCACAGAGGTCGGGTCAATGTGGCCTCCTCCAACCGTTCACCTTTTCCCACCGTTACGCGACAATCTAAGTCAAGTAAACTCCGAGGTTTCTGGGGGATGAATTTCAAAACAATTGACCAGCAATTTCCAGAATTACGTTTTTTTTCCCCCCCCAAAAAAAGACAAAAATCTGGAAAACTTTGTCTCGCAAAGAATGAATCCGGAAAATTGACGTCCAACCACGCAGAGCCACAGTAAAACCGAGAAAAATCGAAGAAATAAATCAAAGTCAAATTGAAATGCTCTTTTCTTCAGAAGAACTTGACTTTACTTCATCAACAACTAGGTCAAAGTGGATTTTGGACATAACCCGATGAAAATAATATTGCGGATTGGGATTACAGATGAGACATGTGCCCCTCAGATTGATTGAGCAAAATGGTTTTGCACCACATATTGTCAGGTCCACAACGCCACAAACCGAAGCCAGACGGGGACATTTTGTGTCTACGTGCCAGTTTCGAGATTATGCTGAGTGACGGGACAAAGACGCCACTTAATCCCACTGATATGAAAAATGAAAATGTTTTTGTGTCCATGAAAATGCGAAAACTGCCAGTGCCAAACAAAACTGGATCAAGGTTTTAGGAAACCGCCGCAGGTCCACATCGGGGCGGATTCTAGCGCGTTTTTTCATTGAACACAAAATAATAAAGTGAATAAAAAAATAAATAAATGAGTGCCTATAATCTGCCTGACATTTGACACCTAAACACTTTCCTCTCTCACACCTGCCGGAATGACTCATTCCTTTACTTCATAAATCACAGTCTTTCACTGAAAAATAAACTAAATGAAACACTCTTCCACACGCAAACTGAAAAAGACGCACAATCCTTCGAAAACAAACCGAAAAAAAGGAAACGGTGGAATAAGTCACTCACGTCCTCAGCGGCTCGGCAGGTTCCACTTTTTGCCATCGACTCGTGGAACAAAAACATTTAAAAGCTGTTTAGTCAGAAACGTCTGTGCCGAAGTTTGAGCTTTGGACGGACTGGTGCTCGTGGCAGCGGTCCATGGCAAACCAGGCAGGCAGCAAAGGGTCAAAGGCCACTTTCTCAACACCGCTCTCACTTTCACCTGCTCTTTAAGGGCAGCCAGGTCTCACTTGAGTTTTAAAAAAAGGATTTAAAATGCTATTCTAATCTGTATATTCTTTGAGTTGGGTGGTTAGTAATAAAAAAAACGTATAAAGGGGCTCAACTGAAATCCTCGTGGACATTTCCTTTATCATTTTGATCTATGAGGAAAATGAAGAAGATTTTTTTCCATGATATCGACTCGTGGAACAAAAAAATTAAAAAGCTGTTTAGTCAGAAACGTCTGTGCCGAAGTTTGAGCTTTGGACGGACTGGTGCTCGTGGCAGCGGTCCATGGCAAACCAGGCAGGCAGCAAAGGGTCAAAGGCCACTTTCTCAACACCGCTCTCACTTTCACCTGCTCTTTAAGGGCAGCCAGGCCTCACTTGAGTTTTAAAAAAAGGATTTAAAATGCTATTCTAATCTGTATATTCTTTGAGTTGGGTGGTTAGTAATAAAAAAAAAGTATAAAGGGGCTCAACTGAAATCCTCGTGGACATTTCCTTTATCATTTTGATCTATGAGGAAAATGAAGAAGATTTTTTTCCATGATATTCAGACACCATTACACAATTTCCACCACAATATTCACATTTCCTGTTAAAGTGTCGCTGAGGATCTGGGATTCCTCCTTGAGTTACAATAAAAATAATCATTCCTAAAATCCAGTCATTCCTCATGCGTCTTCTGTCCCCGCCTCCCCTCGGCCTCAGCCTCATTTTCCGCTGTTATCACCTCTCTGGAATCAACAAAAACTTTAATCCAGGTTAACCAAAGTCATTAATGTTATACAGCAGCCACACAAAGCATGATGGGTCAAAGGTCTGTGTGCCACCTACAAACATTTGGTTTTTGCCACAGAGGAAGTCAGTTAATATTTCCTTCTCTTATGGTTACTGATAAATGTATCAACCATTTATTTCACGCCCAGTCCTGACGTGAAAAGCTTTTCATTGGCCGGACAGGGTGGGAGAAAGAAAAAACTGCTGCTGGGATTATTTCATGATGTCATTGTGTTATTTTTGCATCTATTTTTTTTTACCGAGGACAATAAAAACTCGAAACTGAAATTCAATGGATCAGCAATCTCAAACTCAACACCAAAACGCATCTCATCTCAACTACTGTTGCATACCGATTTCTGCTTCCTGGAAGAAATCCATCCCATAATGGAGAGGAGAAAAAAAAGATGGTGAACGACTAATTTAAAAAAAAGTGTTGATAAAGTAGCATTTCATGAAATAAATATCGCACAAAACGGTCCTGAAGAAAAAAAACACCACAGAGAGAGAATTGGATCTGTGTCCGTCTGTGAGCTGAATGAAGCTGCTGGAACGCGGAAAATAAGGTCAAGGTCTGAACGTGCTCACAAACCACAAAAAAAAAAGAAATCTTTGTCAGAACCGCACTCAAAAATAAAAAGAAAAAAAACGTCCATCTCGGCGTGTACAGGAAAAAACGCGACGCTGTGCGGCTTCAACAAAGAATAAAAGCATCATGAGGAAAACACAATATGGGCCGGGGCTTTGAAAAAAAAAAAAAAAAACGGGTTTGGTTCTGGAGCATAAAATAAGCTCGGACCCCGGTTCAATCGGACCAGGGCCCCCGGCCAGCAGCACATACCGAAACACAAAGACCCCCGACGAAACCATTACACCAGACTCACAAAGACGAGGAGGAGGACGGAGACGCCTCAGAATGGACAGGCAGATTTGAAAAAAAAAAAAAAAAACGGGTTTGGTTCTGGAGCATAAAAGAAGCTCGGACCCCGGTTCAATCGGACCAGGGCCCCCGGCCAGCAGCACATACCGAAACACAAAGACCCCCGACGAAACCATTACACCAGACTCACAAAGACGAGGAGGAGGACGGAGACGCCTCAGAATGGACAGGCAGATTATAGTGTCGGGATTTAAAGTAATTTTACCTGTCAGCCAGCTCTGTCTCAAAAAAAAAAAAAAAAAAAAACGCTGCAAAAAAATAAAATAATAATCCTCACTTCATCCTTTCCACAGCCTCGTTTCAAGTCTCAGAGTGACATAATATCCCCCAAAAAAGGAAATGAGGATATTATCATAAGGTCTGTTCAAATTTCCTACATCAGGAAACTTACAGTCAAAGTAACTTTGGCACCTCACCTATTTCTGAAAAATAAAGCACGTCTCCTGGTTCCAAATTCAGAAACCTGAGGATTTAACATTTGTTTGGCTGCACTTCAACATTTACACATACCGGTGTAATAATGGGACTTAATTATGAAGGAAAAACAAGGTAATAATAACATATATATCATCTGTGAGCAAATAACTGTTTGTTTCTGGTCAGAGCGTCAATTGCACTGGAAGGATGCTGTTGCCATGGTAACCTGCAGTTGAATATATGCATGTAAAGCGTATGAACGGACTCCTTGCTATAATTACTGTTTGGCCTGGTTCAATTATTATCCTTCATACAGCTTTGTAACCAACGCACAGATCAGCGGAATTTTAAATAAACAAATAATGTCATTTTAAGGTGTCTAACCATGAACAAACGCCAGACGCAGGAAACATTTTGCAATACGACATGATATGAACTTCTGCGGCTGAATCATCATGACAGGATTACAATGAATCCAATTCATGCAATTTTGTAAATAAATACGTCTCACTGTGTGTGCGTTTTTGTTTTTTATCTTTACAGAAACACATCTGCCCTCCTGACGGTGACATCATCAGCCACACAGCGGCGTTTTAATCTCAACTATATTATGATCCGGATCCAACTTAACCTTTGACCCTGCTGACCCTGAGCACACCCTGAAAAGGTCAACACTGCATCACCAGGCTTTTGCTCATTCAAAAAACTTTAAACATAAAAAAATCACAGACAACAACCAGCAGCGGCACAAACGCTCACATCTGCAGACGCACGGCTACGAAACACCAGTTCCATTTGACTGGAGCGTGTGTATGTATAAAGAACAGGAAACCGATATTTCACATGTAGTAAAAAAGAAAAAGAGTCTTCATGGAGTAGAACTGGTTTCTCCGGGAACTGGGATACACGTTAAAAACCCTGAGACAACACAAAGCAACACAACCGAGGCATGACGGCCTCCTCTCACCTGCAGACAAACCCGTTGTGTGTGTGTTATTTTTCGGTTTGCTCGCTCTCTCCGTCAGCCAATCAGAAGCCAGCAGCAGCAGCCTGACCTTGGGACAGTTCTTCTTTTTTTTTTCGGCGCCGGCCGGTGGAATGTTTCTGAATGTGAGCGAAACCCGGAGAGCGGACGGAAGGGGATGTGCCTAAAGTTCAAATTCTTATTTATGGTAATGGCAGGACTTCCCTCCTCCAAACACACACGTCACGCACGCACACACACACCCGCACACGTACCCTGGTGGAGGAGGAATCTGGTATTTACAGTTTGAGCCAGATTATTTTTACAGTGTGAACCGTCTCAAGGTTTTTTGGTGGAGAGGAGGCGGACGGACCCACTTCCTCCCCGATTTCCACCACAGGCCAATTCTTCTTCTGCTGATAAAACGTTGAACCAGTGGCGTCAAAAGATTAGAGAGAAAACCCCACCTCAAACTAATGTGCTAATAAAACCGAGGAGGAGGTGGACCACCTGAACACAGGAGCAGCACGGATCAAAAGCATGAAACATATTTACGACCTGCACAAACTCCCTAAATATCATATTGAATTTTAATTTTTTTATATATTTTTTAAAATGTTGGATGTAACCCAGAAAAAGATGGGATTTATGGCACAGGGCGGAGTCACCGGTTTTTACTTGTTAGCGCTGAACCCCTGCGACCTTTTCATGTGTAATTATATCAGAAGAGGAATTTTATTTGGATTTTTTTTATAAGTCAAACATTTTATAAACATCTGTTATTCGCAAAAGGGATTTTTCTTTCTACCATATTGTGAGTCCATCACAAAGACTGGACTCGTTTTCACATCATTTGAATCATGATGATAACAATTTATTTTATTTTTTTCTGTCAAGTGAACATTTGATCAAAAATAGGAGTTCTTCAATATGAGAGAGAAGAGAGCGAGGACAGGGAGTCTAAAACCTCACGTTGTCTCATTATTCTTACTAATTTTTTATTTATTTTTTTAAATGGTCTAATTGTTCATATTTCGTCATCACAATAATCACTCCACTCATTAATTATAATAAACTCACGTCTAAAATATATTCCTATGAAAAAAATACATTTTGTAACTTTAAATCCTAAATCCTCAGAATGGATTTAAATGAAGCGATTTTATTATAATTAGTATCATTATTATATTAAACTGAAACGGATTTGCCTTTTGAAACATTTATCAATACTTTGTATGAAATCGATCTCTACACAGCTGATTAGGAAGTGGATTAATGAATTGATTATCGAAGTCAGCTTGCAGCTGCGGGGCAACACGTACGCGCGTGCGCGCGCGCGCGAGGCGGCGAGCGGCTGCTTCTCACCTGAGGACCGAACCGGGTGTCTCCTCCGGTGTCTCCTGGAGGAAAAGTTGGACGTGAACCGTTCCGCAGCGGATCACAAGAGGAGGAGGAGGAGGAGGAGGAGGAGGGGGAGCAGGAGGATCAGCTGTTCCTTCAAACACCGGAGCAACTTAGACAAAAATAATAAAAAAAGAAATAAAAAGTGAAAGTCGAAGCGCACATCGCCATATTTATCCTGTGCGTTATTCCTCCTTTTTTTTAATATAGTTATTCCTGGAGTCTTTCTTTTCTCTCCTCCCTCCGGAGCTCACCGTGCTTCAACAGGTTCAGGTTTGGCCGAAGTGAGGAGGACATCAGAGGCCCCGCCCCCTGGAGAGGAGGAGGAAAAGGAGGAAGTGGAGACCCCGCCCCCAACACGTCCTGCAACACAAAAAAAACTACTGTTATATTCTTCATTTATCTCATGTTTTAGGAACATTAACGTGGCGTTGTCAACTTGTTAATGATAAAAAACAAAGACAAAAATTCAATGAAATTAATAATAATAATAATGATTAAAAAGAAAAGTCTGCCTTTCACATTTCATTAACTGAGGCTTTAACTTGATCAGATGGCATATTGAAAGAGAGGTTTTATTTTTGTTGAATTTCACCTATATAATACAATATCAATACGATACCATTCTGATTGTCTAGACTTTTATTCTGACACGGAATTCATTCAAACACATTTCCTCTCAGATCTTCCTCCCCATGGAAAATCTCGATTTCTGACACTTTGGTTTGAAAGTGAACTCTTGAACTCGACTTAAAATGTGTGTGTGTGCGCGCGCGTGTGCGCACACGCCGTCGGTACAATAATGACTGCCTGTGAAAGTGTTCCTCTGACAATCAAGTGCTTTATTTACCAACCAACCAATTAGAGGTTATGTAATTGTCATCCCACACCATTAGTCCCGGTGTTTGTGTTGTTAATGAAAAAAACGGCGAATGTGACTTGAATAAATGTGTTCACGGAGTCAGACGTCGCGATTTCACTGTTTTGTGTAAGAAGGATTTAGAGCCCCACCAAAAAAATTGGATTTCCCATTTTGATTTTGGATCCTTTAAACTCATCTCAGCCGTTAGCTGTAAGGTCACCCTGCCTTATTCCGTCCCTCGCCACGCTCACATTTCTTTTTGTTTTATTCTCTCCATCAATCGAGACACAGCGGGTTCCAGGTTGTACGGCCGCATATTTTAGGACTATCTGACCTGATTTGCAAAAAAACACACGTTTTTAAAAAAACGGTTTTAAAACGTTCACCGCAAAAGGTCAAAGAGTCGGATGGATTCTGGCCTTCAGCGGAAATGAGGAGAACCTGTAAAGCTTCTCATGCTTTAAAAAAAAAAGAGAGATAAACCAAACCTGATCCAAGCGGTTGAAGCAAACACAAATGAACTGGGATTAATTCCACTATACGTTTGTTATTGTGACACACACAAAAAAAAAGAGAATCCACATCGGGATCCAACAAGAGAATGTTTCAGATCATTGTTTCTTTGAAATAGAGGATTCTTGTTTTCACTCCCGGATTCTTTCTCTCTTCCTACGTCCATTATTCTGCTATAATTCTATTTGCCCCGTAGTGGTCACACACACACACACGCACACACACACAGTGCAGCATGATGTTATACGCTACCAGGTAGGACTATTTCCTTTAAAAAAATCCAGAATGAAGGAAGGAACTGTGTGTTCCCTCTCGTGTCCTCACGTCTCCTTTAGCCTTTGCTCCAGAGACCAACAAGAGAAAAGATAAATGTGGCCTCCCCCTCAGTGTGTGTGTGCGCGCATCTCCACATTCTTTGCATGCATTGCCGATTCATCCTTTGCCTAAATTTTGTCTTTTTTTTTTTTGCCCTTAATCATGTCCTCTGCGCTGGCTGTAATGATGGATGGATTCCCGGAGCTTTCATCCGCCTGCTGCCTATTACCCCAGTAATTGAGTGAATATTCAGGCGCATGGACTCGGAGGTGAAGCGCAGGTTAGGTCAGGGCGGGGGGGGGGGCGGATGGATTATTAGAGTCAATACAGAATCCATCCTCCCAACACGGGCAGCTCGGCTTTCAGGAAAAACGTGCGCGCACAGAGGTCGGATTACAATTTGGTTGGTCTGAGATTTATTTTGAACTGAACTTTGAGTTTTTTTTCTTTTCTTTTTTTTGGGATTTGGAAGGAAATGTGAAAATAATTTCATTACAGGCAGATTTATAAGCTACAGATGTGCTGATGGCTTCATGAGGAAGATAAATAATAATAATAATAATAATTACTATTATTATTATTATTATTATTATTATTATTATTATTATTATTATTATTATTATTATTATTCCTGATTTCTTTTTTGTTCTGACAACAACATTAAAAAATTAAAAATTAAATCAGCGCAGTTGAAATGATTTCTTCTTACCTCTGGCATCACAGACTTTTAACTTCAGCATCCTTCGGAGGATCCATTTGAAAACCTGCAGCGTCCCATCCGATGTGACGACGAGGGCGTCCCATCAGGAGGTTCCCCCGCCCAAGAAACTACGAAATAAAGAAAAAAACTGATTTATAACCTATTTTTTTTTATCATGAAAACGTGATAAAAACATCAACGGATGGACGAGTTATGGATGTTTTGAGGAGCAGGACGACTGCACAGAGACACATTAACCTGAGTTATTGAGATCAAGTCCAGGACTCTTACCATGAAGGGTCAAAGGTCAATACCTTTTTGGTTCAGTTTATTTTAAACATATCAACGTGTTTAGTGCCACTAAAACTCCCCAAATGAATCGTTTCACTTTTTTTCTTTTATTACTAAAAGCAAAAGGTGCTGGTGTAAAATAATCCTGAATGACATCACCTCCTTCCCACTCACAAAGTGTCTTTGAGCCCAGTCCAGCTTTTAATTGTGATGCGGATCCGGAGAGTGGATCCACGTCCCGGTGTGGGAGTGAGGAGGAGCCGAGGTTACCTTGAACTCTTGTACCTTGGGTCCTGTGGAAAAACCCCCTCCCGCCACCCCCCACTTGTCTGGGAAATGTAAGACTTTTTTTCTAAATTCCCTGGCAGGACACGAGCTGCTTCGGCCCTTGACCACAAGACGCAGAAAAGAAAGAAAAAAACTCGAGGCAATTTTTCACCAGGAACTCCCTGAGCAAGACAGAAATGGGCCTCCGCGGGACAGAAACGACATTAAATACGCAACCTAGCTAATGTTCAGAGATTCACATTATGAGTAGGATTCCATTTTCTACATTTCTGACTTTACACACAGACCTGGAGTAAATCAAAACACAGTCTGCCTTGACCCTCAGTAATTTGGACAAAAAACGACATTTGATCAAAGATGCATCTAACTTTGAAGATTGAATTTTGGGAGATTTTTTCTTTTTTCAGGGAGAGGCTCAACAAGAGTCATTTGTGCGCTCGGGTTGCTGTGCAACGCAAATTGCGAAAAACTTGTGGACGCCGCAAAGTAGAATTTGCCATTTAAGACGTGGTAATAAGGATAATGGCGTTAAAAGTGAGAGAAGCTGATGGCGGGGATTTTTTTTTCCCTCTCTTTCTGCACGTTAAAATGATTCATTCTGAAACAGAGGACGAGGGAACACGCCGTCCCATCGCAGAGGACAGAGCAGAGTGCATGTTGGGTAAAACTCCACCTCGACAGAGCCACTTCGGCACTAATGGAACACGTCGTCTTGATGAACATCAAAGGCGAAAGTCGAATAAAACCTGCTGAAACCACCTGAGAATATAATCTGGATTAAAGAAGACAAGATTAGGATGTTTTATATCTGATGGAGACTTAAAGTCTCCCGTGGATTCTTGAGAAGCTCTGTGAGTTATGCGATTTTTTTTTTTATGAGGTTTTGAAAGAGGGCTCCTTCTACGGAGGCCTTGGGACTGGGGAAATTTATGGTCCAGTGGTCGCAGCATCCAAGAACATGGAGGAACGTGCGCGCGCGGCACAGCGATTGTCCGAAGGGCCGTGAAAGGGAAAATATTCGGGTTTTAACCTCGGGCGGTGACAGTGAAATGATTCACATCAGAATGGCATTGAACTATGTCAAAGAGCAAGAATACAAAGACACGAGGCGGCCAAAAAAATCACAGGTGTCTGGAGGAGGACGAAAAAAAACACTCGATCCTAAAAATAATACATATTTTGTGTTTTTTTTTCATTTTGACCATGCACAGCTTTTTGGGGGGTTTTACGTGAGCTTTAAACAACTCAATCTGGGATAGCGACCACCTAAATGTGATGCCACCTGGTGTCAGGATGTGGGAGACGAAATAACACTTTCCATTCGGAGCAAATGAAAGTGGCTCGGAGTGGACAGCATTTGAAAATGGAGCAAATGTTGATGAGCCGACATATTAACATATTTATTTTTAGGATTTAAAGACCCGTCCACTCATGCTCTGACTCTGAACCGCTAAACCACTGGAAGACACGATCTGATAAATGTCACGTTCAAAGAGAACATAAAACTTTGGAAAAAATCATTTTCCCTTCCAGATCCATCCAATGAAAAAAAAAAAAAAAAAAAACGACAGCCAACACAGACAGTTGGTTTATAATAAAAACACCAGAGTGGAGTCCCAGTTCAGCCAGATGCTACTAATCATTTGGTTTGGTGGACAGTCAACCTCAATATGGGTAAAACATCTTCTGGAAGCCGGTCTGTTAAAGTTGACTAATACTTATAAATAGATTTATTATTTTTTTGAGTAAAGACTTGGGATTGATTTGTTGGAATCCTATCAGTCATTAAGTTGGAAAAAAAAATAATACATGAAATGAAAAAAAACAAAAAAAAAAAACGACAGCCAACACAGACAGTTGGTTTATAATAAAAACACCAGAGTGGAGTCCCAGTTCAGCCAGATGGTACTAATCATTTGGTTTGGTGGACAGTCAACCTCAATATGGGTAAAACATCTTCTGGAAGCCGGTCTGTTAAAGTTGACTAATACTTATAAATAGATTTATTATTTTTTTGAGTAAAGACTTGGGATTGATTTGTTGGAATCCTATCAGTCATTAAGTTGGAAAAAAAAATAATACATGAAAATAATAATAATAATAATAATAATAATAATAATAATAATAATAATAATAATAATAATAATAATAATAATAATAATAATAATAATAATAATACTAAATAAGTTCAGAGAATAAAAGATTTCTCAGCAGCTGAATCGTGTTTTTACGATTTCTGTGATTCTTTTGGTCTCAGATCCTGTAAGAGATTTACAGCAGATACAGAAGAGTCCATCTCGTCTTTCAGGAGACACATTTCCACTTACACTGCAACTACTTTGACTGCTCAAACCCAACTTCAAAGACCGGCAGTATAAACTCAATTCATTAGAAATGTAAGCAAAATACAAAAAAAACAACGGCTCTCATCTTTTAAAGATTTTCCTCTTTTCTTCAACTTCTGCACCGGCCGCCGCAAACAATCCCATTTTTTGACATTTCACCTGATTTACACTGTTCAAGCAACTCCAACAACTTTCTTTTCGTTTGTTTCTGATTGAGAAAAGCGGTTAAAATATAGAACTGTGTAACTTTTCCACAACTTTTCTTATTTCATTGATCTACACTCGTGGCGTGGTGAACTTTTGCTGGGATTTTTTTTTGGCAGCTTATCCGCCTCCTCTCCGCCGATAAACCGGGCCAACCATTTAGTCTCATTAATTCTGGGGCCGATACGGTAAACAGAGTTTTATTAGAGCGCAGAGCTGGGAACCGGAGAGGAATGTTTGCTCTACTTTTAATAAAACGCTCTCCTCAAATCCTCCGGGCTTTCTGGGAGAAAAACCCGGCGAGGTGACGGCTGAATATTCATGAGGAGAACTAATACCCTTCGTTTGACTCTGGCTTTATATCTGTGAACCCAGTGTCAGAAAGGTAGAGCTTTTTTGTGTGAACTCTCAGCCTTTTCATTAGACATCTCTCTCTTTCTTTTTTTTTTTTGGGGGGGGGGGGGGGGGGGGGTTCAGGGGGGTCTTCCTCCCTTCTGACAGACCCTTTAAAGCCTCACGGATGCGATGACACTATTCAGCTGCGAGCTTTTTTTTTCTCTCCGCGTTGGCGCGGCACCGCGTCTGACAAAGGAACAGGAGGAGGTGAGCGCGAGTTGGGAAAGGAAAAGAAAATTCGATTCCAGGAGGAGGGTCTCCAACTCGTCTCTCGCCATTGTTCTCGCGCTGCACAAAGAAACCTTTCAGCCAGATGTGCTGGAAATTGAAATCCAGAGTAAAAAACTGGGGGGGAATGGTGTGCGTGCGTGCGCGTGTTTTTGTGTGATTGCATGCATATACTACTACTACAACACAAACGCTACCGTGTGTGTGTGAGTGTGTGTGTGTGTGTGTGCGTGTGTGGGTGTGCATGCGCGTGTGTGTGTTTGTGTTTGATTGCATGCATATACTAGTACTACAACACAAACACTACCGTGTGTGTGAGTGTGTGCGTGTGTGTGTGTGTGTGTGTGCATGTGTGTGCGTGCGTGCGCGTGCGCGTGTTTTTGTGTGATTGCATGCATATACTACTACTACAACACAAACGCTACCGTGTGTGAGTGTGTGTGTGTGTGTGTGCGAGTGTGTGCGTGCGTGCGCGTGTGTGTGTTTGTGTTTGATTGCATGCATATACTAGTACTACAACACAAACACTACCGTGTGTGAGTGTGTGTGTGTGTGTGTGTGTGCATGTGTGGGTGTGCATGCGCGTGTGTGTTTTTGTGTGATTGCATGCATATACTACTACTACAACACAAACTACCGTGTGTGCGAGTGTGTGCGTGCGTGCGCGTGTGTGTTTGTGTTTGATTGCATGCATATACTAGTACTACAACACAAACACTACTGTGTGGGAGTGTGTGTGTGTGCGCGTGTGTGTGTGTGCATGCGCGTGTGTGTTTTTGTGTGATTGCATGCATATACATGCAACTGCATGTGTGTGTGCCTACTTTATGCTTAGAACACAAACACTACTGTGTGTGTGAGAGTGTGTGAGTGTGTGTGTGTGTGTGTGTGCAGGAGTCAACAGATTATCTCTGGGTTTTTTCACATGAAGACATAATTAATAAACTATATATAGAGAATATTTGTGTATATATATACTGTATATGTGTGTGTGTGTGCGCAAACACAGGTTCATTCTGGTGAGGTCGAAACCATCTGGAAAAAATACAGATGGACGGCACGTCTCCCACATTGTCCTCCTGCTCCTGCTGTTACATTTGATCGTAAAGCTCTCACCAATACAAAATGAATCAATCAATCAATCATCAATCACAGCTGTCAATCATGCCCTTTGCTTCAGGATTGAATCATTCATTAAAACCAAACCAGAGAATCTGAACTAAACATTTTTCCCACTTTTTTTTTTTTTTTTTTTTTTCCAACATTTTGCCCAGCGTGTTGAGGTAACAAAAAAAAACAACGATTCCTGCAGCATCCTCTCTCTAAACCTAATGGACTTCCCTTTCACTCCACAAAGGACCAGGACTGGATGTTCCAACGGCTTTCTAGGAATCTGCTCTCGGAGCTTCCCCGAATCTGACCACAGCTCCAGTGGATTCTGAAAATATTCACCCGCTTTTCCCTGAATTATCTACAGACACGGCCGTCACTGATGAACGGGAGAAAAAAGGAAATAAAATAGGGAAAAATAATGCCAAATGTATACTTCAAATAACAACCCATCTTTTAGAACTTTCTATGAGGGGAAATACAACTTAAAGAGTGTGTGTGTGTGCATGTGTGGGTGTGCATGCGCGTGTGTGTGTTTTTGTGTGATTGCATGCATATACTACTACTACAACACAAACACTACCGTGTGTGCGAGTGTGTGCGTGCGTGCGCGTGTGTGTGTTTGTGTTTGATTGCATGCATATACTAGTACTACAACACAAACACTACCGTGTGGGAGTGTGTGTGTGTGCGTGTGTGTGTGTGCATGCGCGTGTGTGTTTTTGTGTAATTGCATGCATGCATATACATGTGTGTGTGCCTACTTTATGCGTAGAACACAGACACTACCGTGTGTGAGTGTGTGTGCGCGTGTGTGTGGGGGGGTGCGTGTGCGTGTGTGTTTTTGTGTGATTGCATGCATATACATGCAACTGCATGTGTGTGTGCCTACTTTATGCTTAGAACACAAACACTACTGTGTGTGTGAGAGTGTGTGTGTGTGTGTGCAGGAGTCAACAGATTATCTCTGGGTTTTTTCACGTGAAGACATCATTAATAAACTATATATAGAGAATATTTGTGTATATATATATATACTGTATATGTGTGTGTGTGTGCGCAAACACAGGTTCATTCTGGTGAGGTCGAAACCATCTGGAAAAAATACAGACGGACGGCACGTCTCCCACATTGTCCTCCTGCTCCTGCTGTTACATTTGATCGTAAAGCTCTCACCAATACAAAATGAATGAATCAATCAATCATCAGTCACAGCTGTCAATCATGCCCTTTGCTTCAGGATTGAATCATTCATTAAAACCAAACCAGAGAATCTGAACTAAACATTTTTTCCACTTTTTTTTTTTTTTTTTTTTCTTTCATTTTGCCCAGCGTGTTGAGGTAACAAAAAAAAACAACGATTCCTGCAGCATCCTCTCTCTAAACCTAATGGACTTCCCTTTCACTCCACAAAGGACCAGGACTGGATGTTCCAACGGCTTTCTAGGAATCTGCTCTCGGAGCTTCCCCGAATCTGACCACAGCTCCAGTGGATTCTGAAAATATTCACCCGCTTTTCCCTGAATTATCTACAGACACGGCCGTCACTGATGAACGGGAGAAAAAAGGAAATAAAATAGGGAAAAATAATGCCAAATGTATACTTCAAATAACAACCCATCTTTTAGAACTTTCTATGAGGGGAAATACAACTTAAAGACAAATGAAAGGTGATCGGGTTTATGATGAAGACGCTTTTAGTGGGTTTGATTACATTTGAAACCGCTCCCTCTAATGTGCTCATTAAAAAAAAAAGAAAAAAAAAGGATGATGAGTCAAAATAGGATCCGGCCTTGGTTATTGTTATAAAAATAAAAGCAGCTCAACTCAACTAAGTCTACCAGTTCAATTAGAATCCAACTTAATTTCACGTGAAATAATATTAAAGCTCATCCAAAGGTTTAATTATCAGCCAAACCAAACAGAGGCGCTCATTTCAACTCTGGGTTTTTATAAAACTTTTTTAATAACGTCGTTGCAGCCGAAGGAAAACTTTATTTAAGCTGCCAGATTTTCAGCCGAGAAACTCATTAGACGGCGGGAAAACTAATGAGTGGGTGTTTGGAAAGTGTGTGCGTGAGATAAATGTGCGCGAGTACACACAACTTATTGTGTAGAAGTACTCATAGTATTATCAATACAGAACTGAGTCTTGTTCATGTACTGTCGCTGATGTCTTAAATTGGAGTAAAACTCAATTTGTATTGCAGTTTATTAAGTCTGTATGTCTTTATATAAATATATTATGTTAATTGTTAAGTGTTTTTTTCTTCAAATAAGGCAACATGTTAAGGATACTACACCACCTCAGCTCCTCGTTCCTCTTCTTAAATGTTATATTATTTTTTGCTATTAAAATGGTTTACTTTTTTTTGTTGTTGTTAGCTTATAATTGATGCATATTTCCTTGACATAATTATCATCAGGTTTTCCATGGAGGTCAAACGACAGGGAGCCAAGTTGTAAGACAAACAAACAAAAATCCACTGAGATCCAGTGTACTGACCTGAGGTGGCCACTAGAGGGCGCTGCGCCCTCACGTATGTTTACGTCCTGTCCTCACCGGCCTGTGTTGGACGTGATGATGACGAGGGCCTGAGGTCAACACCAGTTGACTGTCAGAGTCTGTCACAAGAACACAGATCACTTCATTACGGTGAAGTACTACTACAGCTGTTTACTCTGTGTGTGTGTGCGTGTATCACGCTGTGTGTACAACCACAGACTGTTGTGTCACTGATATGACATATTCACGTTTCTGGTAAATACATAGCGATAATGACAAATGGTGAGAAACTATAAGTCACTACAGTGATGGTGGATGAGGGTTATAAAAAAAAAAGTTCTAATGGTGCGGCTCCTGGTGACGATGAACACGCTGGCATTGTTAAGATTGTTTTTTTTTGTTGAAACATTTCCATGTTTTGTTGCCATGGCAGCGGGAGGCATGGAGACGCAGGAGGGGTGCAGGCCCCGTATACTTTCAATAGGAGCTCGGCACCGGTCGGGCTGAAATGAAACCGCGCTTCTTCTTCTTCTCGCTGGCCCGGCCACTTCTTTTCAAACCACTTCAATTACACAGAGGGACACGCATGCGACGGTGCTAGGATTACACAACAGGGAGGGGGGGGGCAGGAAAAACAGTCCCTCTGCTCTGCTATGTTATTTGTTGGTGTGACGGGCTTTTCCAAACATCCATAATAACACACTGCTGCACAACTGACCGGCTACAACTACTGACCTGAATAGAAAAAAAAAAAAGGAGCCACTGTGGGGAAACTCTGGGCTGGACGCTGGGAAACCAAACTGTGGCTCGACGCCTACAGGTGGAGAAATCAGATTTGCAAAGAACAAAATAGGACGCAGCTTCATACATATATATATGACCTGAGAAATAACAAATATATGAATGTCATATACAATGTAAATCGATCAGGCTCATCCTGGCACACGCTCAAATGTGCAATGCCAGATATATATATATATATACAATTCATAGTTCAGGAATTTGCCTGTCAGAAGGTGAACAATCGGCCGCTTTATATTCCGTTGCGATACCGTGTGGGAATGTAGGAGACGTTGTGTCACACTGCTGAACTAAAAAAAAAAACACAAAAACAGCAGTAAAATGTTCTATGTGCTAAGAATCGGCTATAAATAAAAACGTTTTTGACTCGATGCCGGAGTGAAAATGCGTCGGTCTGTCTCCACCGTTCACCACAGGCTCCTAAATCACACTGAGGGGTCAGTTTGTGTGTGTGTGTGTGTGTGTGTGTGTTTGTGTTACACTCATTAGTGTGTTACACAGGCCTGACTGGGCCCGGCCTGGGTCCGTCATTATGGTCGCCGTCGGATACGGGGCGGGGAAACGTGGAGCCTGAGAGGTCCTAGAGTTCAAAAGGAGGTCAAAGTGAGCTTGTGTGTGTGCGTGTGTGCGTGTGTGTGTGTGTGTGTGTGCGTGTGCGTGTGCGTGCGCGTGATGATGATTTTCCCGCGGGGCCGTGAGAGGAGCCGTTGTTTGTGAGCATCAGGGAGATCTCTCTAATCTGTGGTCATTTTGACTTCATGGAAACACAGAGTGATGGAGACTGCTGACTGTGTGTGTGTGCATGTTGGTGTGCGTGTGTGTGTCTGTTTCGGTGTTTGTGTGTGTGTGTGCGCGTGTGTTTGTGTGTGTGTGAGTGTGTCTGTTTCTGTGTGTGTGTGTGCGCGCACGTGTGTTTGTGTGAGTGTGTCTGTTTCTGCGTGTGTGCGCACATGTGTGTGTGTGCGCGCGTGTGTGTGTGCGGCTTGTGTTGCGTGTCCATAAAATTGTGAAAGCGAGAGTCTGCACGAGGCTGCGGGTCACATTTGGCCGGCGTGGTGGACTTTGTGGATTTCCTCAGACAAACTCTGAAATCCCGAGTCCTCGGTTTAACTGGAAGCAAATGGCGCACAAGTGTAATTTAAAAAAAAAATGTGAAGAGAGAAAACAGCAGTTATTTAAAAACCAGACGCGTTGTGAGATCTCCTGCTTCTACTCCTCCCTTGTTCCAAACCTCAGACACGCAGGAGCGTTTAGATGCAGGACACCAAGACGACGACTCCTTTTTTTTTTTTTTTTTTTAACGTGTTTTTGAAACATCTGGAGAGAAAAAAAAGGTCTGTGGTGTTTTAATTTTTTTTTTCTATGGACCTTCACAGATCAAATTTGTTGATCGTTCCAGGGAAGACGTTGCTGTTAAAAAAAACACTAACCCCCTGACTTTCTGTTTACCCACAATCCCCTCTGATTCTAATACCAGATTCCTTTTTCCTGGAAGGAGTGAACGCTGACGTCACACAACGTCACTGAGCCTAAAGACTTTGAATCGTTACAAGATTATTATTTTTTGTATTATTATCTGGCACGAGTCGAAAAAGAAAAAATGGTGTGTCAAAAATATGCAAAAAATGTTCTTTAAAAAAAAAATCATCTCTCCCTCAGGCAGAAGAAGTCGGATTTACACCAAACACAAAACGAAAACTCCCCAAACATTTGAGTTTTACGAACAGTAGAGCTGGATGGGGAAAAAAAAAATCTGATTTGACAGGCTTGGTGTCTCCATGTTGTCTTGTGTCCACCACATCATGTGTTGGCGGGCAGATTAAAACCATTTTTGGACACGGAGCGTGACCACACGAGGGTATTTACTGCGCCAGAAAAAAAACAAACTGCCTGGATCAATAAATCAGGAGCGGAACAAGCGTGAGCTTCATCAAAACCGCCAAATTTGACTTTTATCATTGTCGACTTCAAACGGAGAAGAAAATATGAATAAAAAAAAAAGATGAGGATTGTGTTGCCCTTCATAAATGTATATTTCATTTCATCCAGGGATAATCCAGCTCGCTATAATCTCATCTATTTTACGTTAAGGGCTATAAAGGAGGAGCTGGAAGGTCACGTTGTCCTGACCTTTGACCCCAGGAAAAAGAACAACTGTGAAAACATTCACGTCAAACTACACAACTCTACGCGACAACTGAACACGCGGGACTGGAGACGACACAATGGGATCCACTTTCAGACGCACACTCTCCGGACGGCTGTCGGCTCATCAATCAAATGTGCAGCTTTACGCAACCCAGGGACGACCACAAAGACACACACAGCCAACAACACGTGATCTATTAAATGATATAAATGCACACACACACACACACACGCAGCTTCTAAATGTAATTGTGTGAGTGTGTCTGTTTCTGTGCGTGTGCGCACATGTGTGTGTGTGCGCGCGTGTGTTTGTGTGAGTGTGTCTGTTTCTGTGTGTGTGCGCACATGTGTGTGTGTGTGCGCGCGTGTTTGTGTGCAGCTTGTGTTGCGTGTCCATAAAATTGTGAAAGCGAGAGTCTGCACGAGGCTGCGGGTCACATTTGGCCGGCGCGGTGGACTTTGTGGATTTCCTCAGACAAACTCTGAAATCCCGAGTCCTCGGTTTAACTGGAAGCAAATGGCGCACAAGTGTAATTTAAAAAAAAATGTGAAGAGAGAAAACAGCCGTTATTTAAAAACCAGACGCGTTGTGAGATCTCCTGCTTCTACTCCTCCCTTGTTCCAAACCTCAGACACGCAGGAGCGTTTAGATGCAGGACACAAAGACGACGACTCCTTTTTTTTTTTTTTTTTTAACGTGTTTTTGAAACATCTGGAGAGAAAAAAAAGGTCTGTGGGGTTTTAATTTTTTTTTCTATGGACCTTCACAGATAAAATTTGTTGATCGTTCCAGGGAAGACGTTGCTGTTAAAAAAAACACTAACCCCCTGACTTCCTGTTTACCCACAATCCCCTCTGATTCTAATACCAGATTCCTTTTTCCTGGAAGGAGTGAACGCTGACGTCACACAACGTCACTGAGCCTAACGACTTTGAATCGTTACAAGATTATTATTTTTTGTATTATTATCTGGCACGAGTCGAAAAAGAAAAAATGGTGTGTCAAAAATATGCAAAAAATGTTCTTTAAAAAAAAAATCATCTCTCCCTCAGGCAGAAGAAGTCGGATTTACACCAAACACAAAACGAAAACTCCTCAAACATTTGAGTTTTACAAACAGTAGAGCTGGATGGGAAAAAAAAAAATCAGATTTGACAGGCCTGGTGTCTCCATGTTGTCTTGTGTCCACCACATCATGTGTTGGCGGGCAGATTAAAACCATTTTTGGACACGGAGCGTGACCACACGAGGGTATTTACTGCGCCAGAAAAAAAACAAACTGCCTGGATCAATAAATCAGGAGCGGAACAAGCGTGAGCTTCATCAAAACCGCCAAATTTGACTTTTATCATTGTCGACTTCAAACGGAGAAGAAAATATGAATAAAAAAAAAAGATGAGGATTGTGTTGCCCTTCATAAATGTATATTTCATTTCATCCAGGGATAATCCAGCTCGCTATAATCTCATCTATTTTACGTTAAGGGCTATAAGGGAGGAGCTGGAAGGTCACGTTGTCCTGACCTTTGACCCCAGGAAAAAGAACAACTGTGAAAACATTCACGTCAAACTACACAACTCTACGCGACAACTGAACACGCGGGACTGGAGACGACACAATGGGATCCACTTTCAGACGCACACTCTCCGGACGGCTGTCGGCTCATCAATCAAATGTGCAGCTTTACGCAACCCAGGGACGACCACAAAGACACACACAGCCAACAACACGTGATCTATTAAATGATATAAATGCACACACACACACACACACGCAGCTTCTAAATGTAATCATCTGTCCATTTCCTGCAGGATTGGAATTTGTGAATTTAGCTTTTATGGGGGAAACTTTTCGCGCAATTTTGCTTCAAGCTAATCCAATTTCACAATTGACCTGTAGAACGACGACAAAACACAAATGAAGCCAGACGGGTGGCGAAGCGAGATTCCTGACGGGCGGATAGAACGCCGGCGCGGGTAATCCGCTATCGTCCAATCGCAAGAGATAATGAAAGGCGTGTAGATAAAAAGCCGCAGGGCCCATATCTCCGCGGAACAGCCTTGTTGTGGCAGCAGGATATGAAGAGTGTCAGAGTGAGAAATGTGTTGACACACACACACACACACACACACACCCTGAAACACGATTACACATTATGTCGGAGCAGAAACGCACACGTCGAACAACACGAGCGTCCTCCTCCTCCTCCTCCTCGCGAGGAGATAATTACGCCGCGCGGGAGGGGAAATCAAAATAAACACGCCGCTCTCCTCCCACCGTCAATCAGAGGCCGGCCGGCGGCCATCGCACCGCAAACGGAGGGAAAGGAGCGCGGCTGGTGGAGAAAAGAGAGGAGGAGACGCAGATGGGAGGAGAGATGACGAGATTAGAAAGGAAGAGGTGACATGCGAGTAAGGAGGCGAGGGAGATGGGAGCGATAAGAGAGAAGGAAGAAAGAAATGAGGGCAGCCAGATAAAAGAAAGGAAAGAGCGAAGGGGAAACTAAAGATGGAGAAACATGAGTCCGGATCCGCAGGATCCAGGTCTGACACTAATACCAGCAGGACCGGAATGCTTATTATTACCAGGATTCAATTGGCTGCTGTGGCTATCAATAATATTACTCGTACATCTATAAATATATTTAGATGTATTGTCAGGATCACAAACTGTCAAATTAAACACAAAAATGTTTCAATGCATCATTATTTTATTTTATATTTTATATATATATATATTTTATATTATATTGTATATTATTTATTTTATTTATCTTATTATTATTATTATTAGTTAACAGCACAGCATGTACAATATCACTTTTAGTGTCCAGCTTTCTCTCTTTATATCCCTCGCATATTTTTTTTTTTTTATCATCACTGCTCATGAGCCCGGTTTTGCCCACAAAGTGCACATTGGCTATTTCCCCCTTTCCATCCCTCCTTGTTTTTATGATCAACTCTGGGAAAAGAAAGTGACGAGATGGAGAAAGTGCAGGGAGGAGGAGGAGGTGGAGAAAAGAAAAACAGCGGAGAGAGTGTGATGGAGGATAAGAAGATGAAGAAGAGAGGAGTGATGGATGAGGGAGGGCGGGGCCTCTTTTTCCTCCCACCTGTGTGCGGCGGCTGGATTTCCGGTGGTTTGGTTTTTCGGCTCTTTATGTGGTTTACAGCCCTCAGGATACAGGGAGTCTCCGGATATCTCGAACGCTTCCCGTTCCCCACAAAGAGGCTCTGGAGATCACAAGATAATCTCCACCAGAGCCCGAAAGGCGACACCTGACGCACATTCAACAGGCTCCCAAAGATCTAAAACCTCCTGCCTGGACCTCGGTGGACGCGCGCTCACAGTGGGTCCTTGACGCTTGGCGGACACATGTAGGCAAAGACACAAAGTAGTCTTCGGGGTCCCTTTTAAAATTCTCTTCTCTTAGAATGTTTTTTTGGTTAAAATGATTGTTTAAGGGAATGTTTGGAAATTTGAAAAAAATGCGCTAATAGAATTTGCATCCAAAAGGACCTATAAATCCAGCTCTGATATTTATATTACAATGATTTATTATTAGTATTATTAAACTCCTCCTTCAAAGTGAAGATGCCTTCAAGGCCTCTTCGGAGAAGAGAACGTCACTTAATTTCGCCCGTGTCTGGGCGCGCTGATGCATTGTGGGAGTGAACGGCGATCACTTGTCGGCCGCACAAAGGCAGCTGTTGGCTATTGTTGCCAGAGATGAGGCGCAGAGCGGCCTGAGTGCGGACGGGACAATGGAGGGCCCCGCGGTGGGACGGTGTCCAGTGTCCCCGGTATTATGCTCAGGTCTCCACCATTACAGGAGGTCCCATCCAGACTCACCATCACACGGCTACAGCTGTTTGAGGAGCGAAGGCCTTGAAAGGCTCAGAGGGGGCGGGGGGGGGGGGGGAAATCCACAAAAAAACGGGGGGGGGGGGGGGGGGGGGGGAAATCCAGCGAAAACCACGACGTGGCCCGAGTGGGTCCTGAGATCCGAGACGGGACCGTCCCGCCCGAGACGACAGGCGCAGGATCATCCTGCAGCTGCTCCACCCAGAATACTATCACACGCGGTTTAACATGCGGAACTTCAAACTAACAGTCGCCAAAAAAAAACACACAATTCCCATTGTACACACTTTCAACAAACACCACACTGTCTTTGTTTTAAAGCTGTGCGTCGCTTTTTTTTCTTTTTTTTTCCGACCTGCACCAAAACAAATCCGGAATGGTTTTGTTTTGCGAACCTACAACCAACCACCAACTCTACATTCCCCCTCACCTCCAAATGCAACTCTTTCCACCAGATCCAGGTCCCTCCACCACGAGTAACACACGCACCCACATGCTTGTGAGGAACCTAATTGAATATACTCATTAACCCCTGAACTGAAGGGGGGGGTCAGAGTCTAATTTTAACCCTTAAATCGGCAAAAAAAAAAAAAAAAAATCGGGATTCTCACAAAATGTCAGGCCTTTATAAAAAATATATTTCAAAAATCCTGAAAATCTCACACACTAAAAAAGCAGAAGACAGACGACTAGCAACATTCCAGTAGAAAATCGTGAAACATGTACTGTTATTCACACACACACACACACACACACACACGTGGACCCCCCTCCCTGTGACCAAAGAACAGGTGATCAGCTGCAAATGGGCGAAGGGAGTAAGTGGAGGAAGGGAGGGGGGAGAGAGACAGGCCATTAATCACTCCAGGGTCTGCCACCACACACACACACACACACACACTTTATAAAAAATATATTTAAAAAATCCTGAAAATCTCACACACTAAAAAAGCAGAAGACAGACGACTAGCAACATTCCAGTAGAAAATCGTGAAACATGTACTGTTATTCTCACACACACACACACACACACACACACACGTGGACCCCCCTCCCTGTGACCAAAGAACAGGTGATCAGCTGCAAATGGGCGAAGGGAGTAAGTGGAGGAAGGGAGGGGGGAGAGAGACAGGCCATTAATCACTCCAGGGTCTGCCACCACACACACACACACACACACACACACACACACACACACGGACACGCATCTCCATTTAAGAGCACTTGAACTGAGCGGCAGCTAAACAAACTGGGGGCCTCAGGTGGGACTCACACACACACACACACACACACCCACGTGTGGCGTGAGGTTCAAAAGAGGCGCGCACACACATTTCACACATCTTCAATCACAGGCCACACACACACACACACACACACAACAAGCAGAGGGAGGATCACACAACAAACGCGTCTGTGCAGAGACTGACTGGTGATAATGAAATCATCAACTATGTGTGGTGACAGGAGTTTTGCTCATGTGCTTTTTTTTTCTCTCGTAATATTTGGATTCAATTTCCATCGGGATAATGATTGTCGCGGTGCAAAGCCTGGATCCAAAGCCAATGAAATGTGTATGCTGGATAATTGATGGATCGTGTGTATGATTCATCTTCGTTTAAAAAACACACACACACACAGCTATTGATTACGTGACACCATCGGATTAAAAGCCATCAGATTATTCCTTTCATTTTTTTCGTGTGTACGCCGCCGCTTCAACTCTCAAACGTTAGAGGCCTGAAAATGTGTTTTTTTTTTCGTTTTTTGTGTCCATGTCGCGGTAACATGAATTTACACAATAGCCCGACACAGAATATTCTCCTGGCCGTTTCCTCCACCCAATAAGACGTGTAACCCGGAGGTGAGACTGACTGTCTGCCACTCGACCGCTAGGTCGGAGGCCACGTGACCCCCTGACCTTTGACCTCCGCGTGAGACCACACTCGCGGCTGCCCCACTCGCCCGACCGCCGCCTCCTAAAAATGCGTTTTTTGGCCACATCGTCATGCTGACAGAAAGAATAATATTTGTATTTTGGACTCTTTGAGATTGACATTATTGAGGTGTTTAACCACCGGGGGGCGCTACAGACCTAATGGAGCTGCGGTGAGCTGATCTCTCTAATTACCGTACAGTCGAAGGAGGCAAAAAAAAAAAAAAAAATCTTGACGAGGGCAAATCTGCGTCCAGGCTCAATCTCATAAGTGCAGGCTGGAGTCGCAGGAGGCCTAATGTGTGTTTACGCCTGCCGGGCCGCAGCGTGTGATTACCGGTGGGAAACAACGTCAGCAGGTGCAGACGCAGCGAGGCAAACAAAAAAAAAAAAAAACACATCGCCATGTCCCAGAGTTCAGCTGATAACAGTCATCGCTTGACGCAGGCCGGTTTCGACGCAACTTGTTTGTTTTTTTCCTGGACGTTGGATCACAGCCCTTCAGAAGGTACCGAACCAAACCAGACCAGAGGAGAGGAAAACCTGGATTTGACCAAATATCTCAGCCACACCTCCAACATTAAAACCATCTCAGACTAAATCCCGGCGCTTAAATGAAGCCGCTCTGGTTGTCAAGAGTCGTGCCACACCACCGCTGAGTGATGAGTCGGGGTTTTAGTCCAGGTGCCCGGGGCCAGAATCTCTAAATCCAGTTCGGACTGGCAGACCAACGGTGGACCGGTCCAAACGCACACGCGTGCGCCTCGCCTTCCCTCCCGTGCGGCCATGCGTGCGGACACCGGATTTAAGGGGCGGAGCCTCTGTAAGCGGCCGCTGACCAACCATCGACACCTCCATGGGTCCGACGCCTCGCTCCTCTTACATCTGCACATTCCTGCGGGTTCCTCAGATGTGCAGCCGGGGGGTCAGCTGACGTGTCGGGACCCGTCCAGTTGGGCACCGACCTGTGACTTCAGCGCGGCCCACTGAGCTCAGACCTGCTGGTTACTGATTTATCTCGTTCAGAGCTCTGACTGGGTTATCGACTTCACCGTGAAAACCTTTTCACTTTCAAAACGACGAGTCACAGATCATGAGGTCAGCAGCCAGACCTCTATCAGGTCCAGGTTTGTGGGATATTGTTAATATTGCCACTCCAATAGATAAAAACGGGCCTAAATAGGACCCGAAGGACCATTTTGAAGTTCTGGGGATCTTTCTAGTCTTTACGTGACCTTTGACCTTTCTCCACACATCATGACACCAAGCAGGAACTGAAATCTTCCTCTAATTGAACATACTCATGGAAGCTTTTGGTAGGTTCAGAAACAGAAAATGAAGCCTAATACAATAAAACTTACATTTTTTTATTATTTACATTAGATGAAACTAAATGTAGCGCCATCCTTTTTTTTTCGAATATTATTTCCGACTCATATTTCTCTCAAAGTGGAAAATCTGGAGTTTGGGGTTTCTTTTCCCTTCTGGCTGAGACACAAGAAAAACAACAACAGAGATCCTAAAGGAGAGTTACAGCGGCTAGGAGGGACGGGGGCATCGCTCGGACATGAGCTGCCAAATCCTCGATCCGATCTCGGATCCGAAGATAAAACAACGCGGAGAGGGAGTCTCTGTCCGGCCACCGTGAAAACGCGCGGCACGCGCCAAAAAGGCTCCGACGCGAATCACCCGGGCTTTAACCCAGCAGAGGGGGCCTCGGAAAAAGCTTATTGGCCTCCAATAATTAGCTTATCGGAGCATTTACACGCCTCCGAGTCATTAGCAGCGGTTTAATGAGGCGGCTAAATATAGAGCCGGCTCGTAAAGGATCCCAGGGACCTGCTGGAACTAGTGGTACACGCTCCGACCGTCTGCGCGTGTGAGCAGTCATTCACAACGTGGCCGATGGCGTGTGTGTGTTTTTAACATCTGTGTGTTCCTGAGTGCGCGGGTGTGTGTGTTGCACAGTTTTCAAATCGTGTGTGTTCATGCTCCCCTGTGTCTCGTATTTTTTATTTTTTTGTCTGAACGGATTCTAAGAATTGAATTGATCAGATTTATCTCTCAATTAAATTGCCTTTTTTTTTGTATATAAAATGTGTTGATTTGAAATTTGAAATTCATGGGAAACACACCGCTACATGACCGAGTATGAGCAGGAGTGTCTTTACTCTCAGATTCTGTCCGTTTGCTCCCAGCGCGTACCACGTTAGAGACGGCGTGATAAAGACATGAATGTTCATGCTGAGACACAGTAGTTACACGGACGTCAGGTCCTCACAACATTTACAACATGTAGACAACCAGACACACAATACGTGGATTTATGTTCTAATATCGTTTAGGGCCCGACTGCTGTCGACTTCTGTGAAGTGACGCGAGCAACTGTTTGGGCTCCGGGGGTCAAGTAGGGTGGGTGTGTGTGTGTGTAGGTTTGTGTCGGTGTGTGTGTGTGTCGGTGTGTGCGTGTGTGTCATAGTTTCTGGAGTAAGTTACAGTCTGCAGCAGCTGGAGCAACACACACACACACACACACACACACACCAAGCACTCTCAGCCTTAGGGTACAGATTAGGTATGGAGGTCCATTCATGCCCTGATTATTCCATTTTATAAAAAAAAAAAGATCTACCAACAATTTCGATTTGAAAATAAACACTGAGCTTTGTTCATGCAAAAAAGATCTAAATCATTCTCACATTGTTTCTTATAAAGAAGAATTTGATTTATTACACTTTTTGATCCACGATCAGATACAACCTAAGTTTGGAGTTTGAACTGGTTTGGTCGCGTGAGAGCGTGCGCGTGCGTGTGTCGGGGAGGTGGGGGGGAGGGGTCCAGTGTGTGGCTGTTACGAAACCTCAAACCGAGCCTAACAACTGCAGACATACGTCAGGCAGCAGCCGCGGCCTCCGACCCACACAAACAAGCAGGGCAGGTCGCACTCTGAGAAACACAATCATCCTCCTGCTCATTTAAACCACAGACGCTTCATTTAACCACAAATGAAATGTTACCAAACCCTATCCGGGGATACGACCCGTGAACCACTGAACCGCCATCGTTAGATTTGGAATGAAAATGTCCTGGTCCCTCAAAGTTGACGTGAATGTATTTTTGTGCATTGAAAAAGCACCTTCGCGTTTTCTTGCATATTCATGTAAGTTCAATGAATGAAATCAAGCAAAATGAATGTTGGGACCCACGTTTATGGGTTTCAGCCAGAGAGGAGGAAGGTGCTGATTGTGTGTGTGTGTGTGTGAGATCGGTGGGACTGGGAGAGGCCGGGATGGGAAGTCTGGGAAAGCCTTAATGACAGACCGGTGTTGAGACGAGACACAGAGCCGTAACCATGAATCACGCCGTAATTAATGAGCAGGTTCCCATGGCCGGGGCTCGTTTGATGGTGGGACAAAAGCTATCTGGACCACGCAAGCCTTATTTACACACACATTAGACAGATTAAGATACGGGGGGGGAGGGGGAGGGGGGCAAGGTTAAAGGGAGCAGCTTACGCGGTGTTTGCGATAAGAGGAGGTTAGTAACCTGAGCGGCAGGTAGAGCGGAGCCGTGATGGAGCGGCGCTAATGAGGGAGCGCGGCGGCGGCAGCGGCGGCGGCGGCAGCTGGAGAGTGCGGGGAGGACCAAAAGGTCCCGCTAATGACAGCCCAGAATCCTCCAGACTACCTCAGGAGGGCTCACCTCTGGCTCACCTGCACCTCCCCGACTCACACGGGAAGACCAGAGAGAGAGGAGCCAAAGGCTAGGAAGTGAAGGATTGTGGGAAGCCGGCGGTAGGACATTTCTTCAGTATAAAACTAGAATACTGGTTTTTTCAAGGCCTCAGCAGCAAAAAATAACAATAAAATCAACTTTGCAAGGAATTTGTATGTAAATGAATCAATGAACACTTTCTTGCTCCAAGCGTTTCGCGATAAACAAACTTCAGATTCAGCAAATGCAAAATTCCAAGCCAACGGCGCATCATTTAGGGAAAACCGCCGTCTCACCGTGGCTGGGTGACCCACGCACGGCGCACTCACCGCACTGTAATAAAAAAAAAAAGCCCACCGCGCAAAAGGACACCAAACGACACTTCCAGCTCTCCAAGGCCGGGCCCAATGGAAGAGGACGCCGGCGTGAAAGGGACGGAAGCGACGGCGAGCGGGGCGGGGCGCGGCCGGCTGGGAGGGGCGGGGCCAGGAAGCCCCCGACAGGCGTGAGAACGGGAAGATGAAAGAGACCGGGAGACGGTTTGGATCGCGGAGGACGACAAAACGCACACACACACACACACACACACACAACGTTCTCACGCTTCAGCCACACTTTAGAACACTGCGGCATCAACTGAGTGACGATGTTGCTTTACACCCACACAAGGTTTCATAATAGATGCTGAACATACGAGATACACACGCACGCACACGCGCACACAGGATAAAAAGCACACCACAGAACTTCACACCTCCACTTGACTCGTGTTTGCTTTTAAGCGGTGTGCGTGTGCAACTTTGCGTGTGCGTGTGTGTCTGTGAAGCTTTATATATATATATATATTTCAGCTGCTGTAGTAGAGACTGACGCCAGAGAATCGTCAATATACTATGCTATAAATGAGACCAAATGAATATCTTTGTGAAGGAAAAAAAAAATGGTAGTTCTTAACTCTAGTAGTAGGTTGAATTAATTGTTGAGTATCAGGAAAAAAACTAATTATTATTATTTTATTTTTTTTTAAATCAACTTTGAAATTCTGCAAACAAATGGAAAAAATCAAGTACAATAAACACTGACGTGTGTATTTTGGATATTTTCCATTAACCCTCACGAAAATGTTTTAGAAGCTAAATAAACCAGAGAGATGAATACACGCCATCAAGCCGTATCATCATTTCTATGAATAAAATGAGAAGAATTTCGGGAAGGAAATCAACGAAATCAAGGCTCAGACATGAGCTACAAGTCAACACCGACTTAAACTTTACCCACGCACACCCACAGCTGAGAGCCGAGCTCCAACACTCCGCGCTCTCCGAGAGGATTAGTGGGAGGAATTCTCCTTGAAGAGAAGTTTCCACCCACGGCGGCACTCTCGTCACATCCCACAGACTCACACACACACACACACACACACAATCAGCTGTGAGAGTCCGGACCCTTCACACACACCGACCAGATGAAGCTATTTTCAGCCGGCGTCAGTCTCTGGAAAATGTGTGCAGTGTATTAGGTGTGTATACATGCAACTGCATGTGTGTGTGTGTGCGTGCGTGTGCCTACTTTACGTGTACAACACAAACACTACACTACAGGGTTTTATATAGAAACACGTCGATTTGTGCATTAAAAACTATTTTTTGTTGCTGCACAGAACCTTTTTTTTTTTTTTTTTTTTTTTGTGCATTAAAAACTATTTTTTGTTTTTTTTGCACAGAACCTTTTTTTTTTTTTTTTTTTTCGGATCAATGGTTTTCAAATCTATGATTCACGAAGAACTTGCAGAAAAGTGGCACTCTGAGATTTTAATTCATTTTAAATTTGGAAAAAAAACGGTTGCCGCAGGAACATTTTATACGAGATCAATTTGGTTCAGTTTATTTGATTTCATCTCAGATCAACAAACCGCGCAGGAAAATGAAGTCCAATCCATAAAACCTCCGTTGCCGGTTCCAGTTTTGACTTGTTCCTGCTCCATTGTTGAACCCGTATCTCTGCTGTCACGAAAACAACACGGCAGCAGTGATTGTTGGTTCTGAAAAGTAATTTATGTCTTAAAGAGTTCGACGATCTGTTAACGTCCACTTACGTAAGCAAAAAAAACAAATGGGAGAAAAGTCTTTAGAGGAAGGAAGACGAGAAGAAAAAAAATTATTCATGGAGATGTGAGTTTGGATGAATAGCCGACGTGTGGAGTCAGGTCAGCGAGTGTGTACACGCTCAGTGTAGCGCGAAACCAGCCTCTCATCCCACAGACCGGCGGAGTGACCCAACCACGACCCGCCGCATCTACCGCAAACAGAAAACGGCTGCTATGGCGACGCCGTAACCACTGTGCGCGGTTGAGTTGAGAACGTGACTTTTGGGCCAGGCAAGCACGCAATCGGTGGCCCGGCGTGTTCAACGGAGGCGACGGAACAAACGCACAAGCGCAGGTGGTCGCACGTGGCACCACTTAATTTCCACCCAGCAACAGATCTTTACATCAGAGGATGTCTCGTCATCTGAAAGACGTGTTCAAGTTATTTGGGACGGGTCTCTGGACTCCGAGACCGGCCCACTGGTTAAATAAATCACTAAAACAAAAAGGCCCCCCGCAGGTCGTCTCTGCGCGCAGGTTGTTACGACCCATGGTTACGTTTTATTGTCGGTCTAGTTGTAGTCATTACGACCGGAGTGAAGGAGGAAGCCGATGTGCAATTAGGAGGTTCATGGTGAGATGGGTTGATAATGCACTTTCGACAGCTGTTCATTCTCCGGGACCTCTGCACTTAGCCATGCTGATTAGCGTCGAGGCAGCATTCACGCGTTTATGACCGTTTCCGCGGAAACGTGCGGTTTCCGCAGACTGTGTCACGTGACGAGGAGAACCTTCTACCAGAGGAGCTTAGAAAAACAAAGCTTTGGACCTGTAGAGGCTCCAGGTGTGCGTGGGCACGTTCGTTCCAAAGAGCTTGGTTAATGGGTCTTTGGAATTTGGGTTGACAACTTCTTTGATTCAGGTGGACAGGTGAGAACAAATGCAAACAGCACGAGTGGGAAGCACCAAACAACCAAACCACAACATCTGAAGATCGTCGGAGTCTAACTCCTCCTCCTCCTCCAAGCGAACTGCAGCTTTAACACTGACAGCATAATCTGCTGCAATTAGAGGAATTGACCTTAAAATGCAAGGATTTATTTGGATAAAGAGACGGACGTTGTATCCATTCCTCACGTGTTGACTGATATAAAATTAATGGTTCCACTGTTTAAAGACCAGATCGGGCTTGCTGTCTCGCCTTGAGCAGTAAGTATGAATACTTTAACGAAGAGCAACTCATCACACCTTATTTTACAACCTATGTACAGGTGAGATGAACCAGAATACTATAATATATAATTGTATAGAATAAGCACGCATCCTAGAACCCAGAACAAATGAAATGCTTTTGTGGAGTTCCCAGGGATCTATTGTCGGTCCCCTTGGGTTTACCATACACATGATAGCCCTGGAGCAAAATACAACTGACAACACCCCAATACGGCCTCAGCCTTAAAATGTTCCTCCAAACAATGAACATTTCTTCATTTCTGACACCATTCACTTCATCCTGGTCCATCACTGACAACACAGCAAACAGAAACTAAACTCAATCCCTGGTACTTTAGAGGGGCAGAAAACTGAGAAGATCTGGGTTCAATGCTCACAGACTGAAGATATATTATCTACAACTAACGTCCAAAGAATAGCACAGAGTGAAACCATACAATAAAGAACCCTGATATATATACATATGCTTATATATATATATATAAGCATAAGAGGACACCATGTGGTTGAATGCAAAATGTGAACAATAGGGCGGACACCTGTTCATTCACATGGCGTCTGGTGAGGATTCTAATGTTATTTATGTGGAGTACTGTAAATCTGTCAGCCGCTGCTTTTAAATCTATTTTGGCCCTGCGTGTTGTTGAGACAGGGTCCCATGTGTTATCACGGTAATGGACAATAAAGTTGTCAGATTTGCAGGATGGATGAGTGAATGTTGGAGGTGTGTGGGGGGGGGGGGGGGGGGATGAGTGATGGATTGGATATTAAAGGGCATGCACCAGATCCACTGTGGAGATAAGAACCTGCCTCACAGAAATACAATGATATGATTCATTCAAGTTCAGACTAATGTTGCAAGACATTTTTTTTTGTTAAATGATTTTACGTAAATGCTGCGGAAGGTTCTCAAGTGAGTATGTTAATTTCAATAAGGAAATAAAACAATCAGCATCCACAGTAAGTTATGTGCAAGGCGTTAATGAAATGTCGTTGATAAACCTAATGGCATTGAGAAATCCATTATTGGTCACTCATTTGAAGATGTGACCGACATCGTCATGACAACCCGCATCTCATTCAAAACATGGTGATAGGTTTCCGTCCCAATTTGGCAAATCTAACTTTTGAGTTTGAGCCGGAAAAAAAAAGATCAAACTCAACACAACTTTCCGCCTCTGCCTCATTTTAACGTCAGCCCAAAGGACTCAGATGATTGGTCCACTCGGCGAGTCCCCTGCTCGGGAGGACATGCCGTTCCGTCTAACGAGCTGTCCCGGGACGGGGGTCTCTTCCCTGGAGGGAGGGTCTGCTGATGTGCTGCTGACAGTGTGTCCGGGACACAGGCAGCTGGGAATGTTGTGTCTCACTCATCGGGCCTGATCTGTTGTTAAACGCCACCACACACACAACCACACACAAACACACACAACCACGTCTGTTTTTCCCAGACTTCGCTCCCTTATTTCCTTTTTGCTTGAACAACGGTTTTTGGTTCGCAGCCTCCTGAGGGACGTTTCCAATAAACCACGCAACTTTTAACTTAATAAAGTAGGAAAAAAAAGGAAAAATAAAAAATATATAAGAGACACAATTAGTTTTTCTCCAGATATTTAGGAGTCCAAAATGAAAATGGCAATGACTGCACAATTTATCCGATTCTGTTTACCCACAAAGTGCAAAGAGACACTAACGCACGAGGAAATGATTTGGCTCAAAAATAATTAAAACAGATCACCAGAGAGAGAAACTGAAACCTTCTCACAGATTCCCAGCTTCTCGACGTCACTGAAAAGAAACGTTCCCGTACACGGAGCGTCTGACGGAGGTACGGCTCAGATCGGCGGGAATTATTCTGGATTAGAGCAGATCTGAGTTTTACGTCCCAGACAGACACTGCAGCCATTGTTGAACGCGCACAACGCAACACAGGTGAACAAACAGCGAGCACCTTCAGTGCAGGGAAGGATTTTTTTTCCCTGTTTGGCTCTAAGCCGCCATCAAACACGATCTGGCTGCCGGGAGACCAAAGCCAACAACAGAGAGGGGCTCACGGGTCAATTTATCTTCATTAACGTTCTTGTACAGTGTAAAGCTTATTTACCTTGGCAGATGGAAATATTCGCAGTCACAGAAATGTTCTGGAGGAGTGGCTGCAGAGGAGACGTTATCACTCCCTGTGGAGAAAAAACAACAAAAAAAAAAACATCAATGCAAGAAACAAGCACACAGAAACATGAGAAATGAGATAATTTAGTAGGGCGAATAAAACCCTGAGCCGTAAACTACTACCATAGCTCTAAACGCACACAGATGAGTTTATAGTTTAGGGATAAAATATTAGAGAGATATTTTATAATCCTGTGTAAACACCCAGGACGGTTGAATTCTTTAGGAATGTTCCAGGAAACGCACAAATTGGATTCAACTCCGAAAACATGTAAATTACCAACTGGAGACTCTTAAAATGACCTCCATCCCCAGTGACAAATACAGAACCCATGGATGTAGCAGGATTTATATATATATATATATATATATTTTTTTTTTTTATATACGCAGTATACACTGTGTGTATGCAGTATATGTGTGTGTGTATATATAGCTTTACTTCTACTTTTTAATCTCGAAGGAGGACAAAAAAAATCATGTCGAGAGGGAAACAACAATAGTATACACAATCAAAAAGCCACAATTGAAGTACACACTCGGAGATGTGATTCAGTAGAAACCAGAAGAAGGGAACCTCCCTGCGATGTGCACTTCCTGCTTTATATAAGGGTCCTCCACGTCTCATAAATCTATTAATACCACGGTAGCAACAGGCGCCTTCAGACGCAAAAAAAAAAACTTTCTTGCTACACAACACGTACACACACACACACACACACAGCAGGGCTTTGTGCTGCCGAGTGTTATCAGCAGGAACCCGGGTCTACATGAGGGAGGAAATGTTACTGGTTCCCACCATAACTCAGCACGGGTCTAATCAGCCACGGGGGCGTGATGAATGGCCGCACGCAGGCCGCGTCCCGCGCGGCACAATGAGTCACGCTGCTATATCTGACAATTAAAAAGCCTCCTCCAAGGACTTCTGAACATATCCAAATGCGGCGTGTGCCCCCCCCACTTCAGGCACGTGGTTTTGTGAAATGACAAGCTTCACGTTCTCACACACACACGCAAGACACACAAACACACACACAACACTACATCACTGCTGGCATTTACACTGTTTGACCTCCACAAATGTCACAATATAGAAGAGTGATAAAAAAAAAAGAAAATACAAAGCAGCAGTTTTGTCAATGATAACCTCAGCGTTCTCACGCTTTTGGAAGTCTCTCACACACACACACCCATGCCTGTGAGGGCCTGTGTGACCTTTACAGGTCAAACCTCACACAGATACTGAAATAAATATAAAATGAAAGGTTTCAAAGAGCTCCAGATTGCGGCATCGAATCCACAAAGACCCACAGGAGGCAGATTTTCTGTGTAAACCGCCAAGGAGGCGGAGCTTCTGTTTTCTTGGATTCCAGTGACAATATAACTTCAATTTGAGGCCTTCAATTAGCCTCCAATGCAGCACAAAGTCTTCATTGAATCTAGATGTGACGCACTCCTTTCAAGTTGGTTGTTGAAAGGGATCACTGACTTTACCTTTGCCAAAATAAGTGGGTTCCTTGCGAGACTGGACGCAATGGCCCCGAGGGGGAAGTTTGGGTGGTACGGTCGGGCTCCCCCTCAGACGAAATGGAAATAGTTGGAACCATTTCCAGTGAAAAGTGACATTTGGTACCTCCGGGTAATAATGGTATTTAGAAATGAGCAATTAGGACACACCTGAGATCCAATTCTGTAAACAGCACTTCAAACGCCTAAATGATGACTCGGGTTTTATGATGATCCAGCAAAGATAGCTTGAATCTAATTTCAGGGATTAAAGTGTGGAACTGTAAACGTGCAGATAAAAGCTCGAGTTTTATGTCTTAATAATAAGAGCAAGTTAAGCCAATTTAATCACCTGAAGTCTTCCTCTTGTTAATCAAAAACTTTTTTTGTTTTCCTGCAATTACGACAGATCATCAATCTCTTTCGAGCTGGATCTAAAAATAAAGACATCAGTGATATCAGTGACGCGTTCAAAAAAGCCTGCCCGACTCTTATCCCAGAATGCACTGCACTGGGCAAAACAACACGTCAAAAGTCAAAAATATCACTTGGGGGGCCATTTCCTTGGTTTGCAAAGGAGACCTTTTATTAAAATAAGAGGTTTAATGCGAGTTCATTTTCAATAATAGTGGAAATCATAATGATAGGAAAAGTCAAGTATAAAGTACCTCTGCAGGCTAGTGTGGTACAGGCCGTGGTTATTGTACGAGCCTCAGACGACTCTGGCGCGAAACCTGCGAGTTACGAGGATTGACAATGAGTGTGTGAGCTTTGAGCGCGTCTGCAGGCGTGGCCGCGCGGGGCCGACGTGTGTCAGGCTTCACGTGTGTGTGCGTATAAAAGTATACCGAATATTTCTGTTTGTATGTGATCAGGGCCTGCGTGTGTTTTTCTCATCCTGGCACGCCGAAAACGGTTTTCTACTCGTTTTTTGTTTTTTTTTACGGCCTCCCGGTTTATCTGCAGCAGGAATGTTGTTCAAATATTAACGACTCCGTTTCGAAATAAAAATCTAACCACCACAAAGCTGCCGGCTCCCTGTACCTGCGTCACCGATTCCAGGAGTCATAAATTAAAACCTTTCATTATGAAGGAGTCTGTTGGCCACACTTTAATGTGATGAGCGCTGGTTCATCGCACAAAAACGACAACATTACACAATTCTGGGATTATTGTAAGGGCCATTGTTCGCATCAAAACAATGTCTCTATGGTGATGTGTCAAAAATACAAAAATGTTACAAAAAGGTCATATCAATCCGATTCTCACTTCTGAATTCCGATTGTCTTCAATAAGTGACAAAAAGTCCTCACCAGGTCGTTCCAGTTACAAAGATGTCCCCGCGCTTTAGGTTTAACGCTTCCATTGCCTTGAAGCCAAAAACCAAACGAGAGGAGTCCCCACGACTCAAAAGAGGGACCTCCGTCCTGGGAACCACGCGTTGGACACCCCGCGTCCTCCTCCTCCTCTGGGAAGCTCGGCTCCGCGACTCAATGACAAGGGGACGGAGACAATGGTGGCACGGAGAGTGTGACATTTCATCTGCAATATATATATATATATATATAGTGTAAATATAAATATATATATATATATAGTATATCGTTGCCAAATTTACTGTGAAAGCATAATTAGAGAAAGAAAACCCTTTCTGGTCTCCCCACCACAATTAAAACTTTGGATCTTCTGAAGCTTGAAAAACAGGAAGCGGGTGACCAGGATGATTTGTTGGTACGGACAAATTATTTAAAAAAAAATTGTTTGCCACAGGAATCGTCTCCAACCATTGTCACTTCCTCACTATCTCTTCAAATCATCTGGAGGAGAAGCTGGGCAGCTCTTTGACAGAACGAACGAACGCCTGGTTCTTAAAATTCATCTCGTCACCTTCTCCGTCACGTTAATTGGCAAAGAGTCAGACTCCGAGAACGTCATACTATGGAGGGAAAATGTCATTTATTTCAATTGAAATCATTATTTTCCATCCTTCATCATGTAGAACGATGAAGAATCAAAGCATCGCGTGACCTCAAAACTACAGGAAAGGCTTTTCTCAACAGGAAGTGGGTGAATCCTTCAGATTGGAGGCGTGCCATTTAACTCAGAGAAGAAGAATCTGAAATGGCCCACTCACGGGCAGGTTCTCCTGTTGACTCACGAGTCTCTGCGGCTACACGTCGGGGTGCCAGAACGTTTGAGGGTCGGCCCGGACAGGCTCAGGGCGGCGTGTTTAGGCAGAGCTGCATCTGCCCGACTGTAATGTTCAATAAAAGGGAACAAAGCAGCACTCCCTCGGGAGAATGAATCACTCCATCCAGGCTCAGCAGACACAAAGGTCACCACATCCATCCCGAGGAGTGAGAAATATGGAAATATGCTGCTTCCAGAATATGTTGGGGGGCCGACGGGTTGGAAAAACGACATCCAGCCAAATTTCTCTTTGCTGGGTTGTTTTTTGGGTTATTTAACGCTTCATGCACAAAACCACCAACATCACAAAAGGCTCTGGGAGGAGTTTGCTTCTACAGTTCTTGTAAATTACAGGTAACATAACGCAATTTTCCATAACTTAAAAAGAGGGCTGGTGTATATAAAGCACCCTGAGCAGAGATTTTCTTTTGGTGCTTCTCAGCGTTTTTCGCCATGACGTTGGAGGAAGCACATTTTTGATTATTTATTATTATGATTATTATTATATTTTTTTATGATTTTTATTTATATATTTAACCCAACCCACGTGAATCGTGGTCACACAGTCATTACTTAGCGAGAGTTTAAGTAGAATACAAATAAAGATGTCTTGGTGCAAACCATAATTGCCACCTGGATTATGTTCACATGCATTTTTTTTTTTTTTTGTAAAGGTGGAGATCGTGGATAAAGGCTTGGTAAAGAAATGCATTTAGTCATGAAAATATTGTGTGTTTATAGTCGAATGTTAATGAAGATAAACCCAAGCTACTTGACGTCAGCGTTTCCAGAATTAAACCACGGACACACAAACTTCCTGTAGCTTTAATAAAGGGGCCTGAACTGATTTTCTCAAAGTTTAGCAAATACTCTCCGCTGCATCATTTTGGGATTTGCAGGATAATCTGATAAATGTTTTCTCATCACCTTACAGGAAACCTAATCCAGGATTATGTTTCTTTGGAAAAAAAAACGTATTTGTGGGTGATTAAAAAAAAAAAAGTATATACACACAACCCATTCAAGGGTGGAGCTCTGACGATCTACAAAAAGAGCGAATTTACGAGGATTTGGTTTGTAGCAGGGAATTCACGAACGATGGGAGTGACAAATTCGGTTTACGTTGGCAGTTCACCAGCTTGTGAAAACATAATCATCAGATCACCTACGACGATAAGAGATATATAAAAAAAAAACATCCCACGCTCTGGATGATCTCTCCGAGGTGTTGATGTTTCGCTCCGAGGCCGTTGGTGAAGAAAGCGTAATTGATAGATGGGAAGAGCCAATTTTCTTATTCTCTTGTCTGCAGAACAAATAATGTAAATGTAAATAAATAATAGTTTTATCTCCTACAGGATTTGGTGTTGTTACATTTCTGAAGAGATTTTCACGGTTTACAAATGAAAAGTTCACAATGCAAAATCACTGTTTTTTAAATAACGACTTTAGCTAATTCATCCACTATGATCACAAATAAAAAAAGTACAAAGAAATGAGATGAATGTGGGAACATTTTCAAAACTTCAGACTTTGCCGCCCCCTGTGGTCATTAGGAAAACGACAACAATAAAAAAAGTCTTCAATTTAGATTCATCACTTGTTAACATATAAATGTTAGACTTGTAAACCATCTGTGGACTGTTTTAGAAAGTGCTAAGCCTGAAAACACACGTGTGTTTGTGTGTGTGACTCATGCAAGCGGCAGGTATGGAGAGTCAGCAGAAATCGGTCCCGTCTCCGGGTTACGGATCCAAACAGAACCGACTAATCCGCTCTCGGGGTGAAGTGAGACGTGAGACGGGATTAGAGCCGATGCAGTGTCTAGTTTTACCATTTGCTGTGCAAAAGGTCGCGACTCCAAGGCAACACCCGCGGCTAAAGTGGCGCAAATTTACACGCGTCTCACTTTTCTTAGGCTTCTTAGGCAGTTTATATCCTCAGAACCACATGGTGTCTTTTTTTTTTTTTCATGTGTTTTGTTGTGTGGTGTGGGTTTGTTTTTGGCCCGGCACCGTTTTTGTGCATTTTGGATTTGGTGTGAATTTGAAATGTCAGCAAATTGTACTGAAAGTACGTGACGCTCATATTACACAGCCTGAGTTTGTCTGCATGTGTCTCTGACATGAGACATGAGACGTGTGCGATGTTGAGAGGAGTTGTGTCTCGTCGTGTGTGTGTGAGTCAATAACTTCGGCAACATCACCGCAGTCAAACTGCAGTGATTTCTTTGTTCCGAGACACACACAGACACACACACACACACACACACCAAAAGAACAGCTGCCGTAGACCTCCACTGTCTTCACAGCATGAATAATCAGCCACGGTATGTCTTCAACACACACACACACACGCACAGTCTCTGTGTGAGACGGCTATTCAAGTGTGTGTCCAGCTCTGGGCTTTTTGCATTTTTGAAATTCTCGCACACGCAAATGGCCAAGAAAGTCGAGATGAAAGCAGCCACAGCGGGAGCGCGTTGTGTTCTTATTGTAAATCAGCTGATGTGTTGGTGGGGAGTTGGATCCTGGCTCAGGGTGTGAACCCTCCAACACAACTCTCAGGTTTATTTATTTTTAATTCTTTTTTCCATCTGAATCAACATCTGTTGTTTGCAGATTTTATGGCTTCTCGCTAATTCAATGAAAAGGAATTGTTTGGACTATTTGGGAAAAAAAAAACGAAAAAAAAAAAGCCCGTTTATGAGCTCCTTTCAGAGATTTTATTTTTCAGACCAAATTGAAAACACTCTCCTGTCGGCCGTGGAAAGTCTGAAGAATCTGGTTTTGCTAAATTTAGAAGAAAAAAGTGAAAACAGTCGGTCTGAAGGTTTGAGGAGCGGCCGTCTTCGGCACATCTTCAACTCATCAACACAACTGCAATTTATTTTCAACATTTCAACTTTAGTCTTAATAAAAGAATAATAAAAAATGTCAAATAGCGTCAAAAATCTGCTGAAACAACAAAAAAGAAACGTTTTAATGCTCAATGCAGGCTGCGTGCTGTAAAAACACACGGGGGGTTTAAGTGGAGCTGAAAACTCAGCGCACCCGTCTCAGGGGTCAAAGGTCGTCACATTAAATGACGTAAAAAAAGGAAAAGACAGACGCGCGGCCTCCAGCTGTCACAGCCGTCGGCATCAGAGAAGCGACGCGGCCGTCGCGGCTTGTAATGTTTTCACTCCTCGCCACATGCCTCTGGTAGCCATTTCCTGTTTGACAGGATCCACACGTGGAACAATAAAGGACGACGGCAAGTTTATAAAATCTGCGCGTCTCTTTGCTCACGATATTTGGCATTATTACGAGGGAAAAAGGCGCCAAAAATGATCCTATTAGTGATGTGCAGTGACTTTTCAGGGCCTTTAAAAGTACATGGGATTTTAAAGTATTTATTGTCGTGTGTGTGTGTGAGATCTTCTGGTTTCAGAACAAACCGCAAACTTTTTGCTGTGAAAGAAAAAAAAAACTGAAAAAAATCGCTCCAAAATGTGCACAACCGCCAACATGAGAATCCCATTGGTGTTGCAGCATTAAACATTTTTTTTTATCTGGAGACGTTTCCCTCTGCCATCCAAATCCTAACATTGTTGGAGCATGAGGTCATTCTTCATCTTTGAAGTGAGTGACTGACGAATTCCTGAAAAAAAAAAAAAAAAAACTTCTCGGGCTTTGAAATCGAAGCTTTCATTTCTTTCTTTTTTCCTCCTTCTCCTTCTTCTCCTGAGTGGATCCAGCCTCGCTCCGTGGCCGTGGAGGACGTTTTTCTCTGGAGGATGAGCGGATGAGAAGCAGGTGTGCATCGATATAATAAAAAAATTATAAAAAAAACGTCCAGCCGTACGTGGGAGGCCCCACAGAGCGAAAGCGGAGCTGATGAAGGTGTTCGTCACCTCGAGGGTCCATGATAGTCCAGAAGGCCACGTCCGTGAAGCTGCCGTTAAGAACCAGGCCACGAAATCCGAGCTGGTTGTTGTTAGCTCGGTTTACCCTTATCCTCCATTGTTTTTTTGTTTTTTTTATATATTTATTGATTTTTTTCCTTCAAAGGAAGGAGAAGAGGAGGAGTCGCTGGGTTTCCGGGTGAAGACAGTCAAATAAAACCGTCTCTGTCCAGGTAAGAAACGTTTCAGCTCCATGTCAGGAGTGATCCGCGTTTCTACTGACACACCTGAGAACCTCAGACCACATGGCCGACATGCACCCCGCATGGGGAAGAAACACCAATTGTATGGTTGAGGCGTTGGAAATGATAGAACTGCATTTTCCTCTTTAAATAATAATAATATTAATGATAAGATTCTTGGATTCTGATTCATTACTATAATTTTGAGGAGCAAAATAAATGACTAAAAGTAAATCAAATATCAAATCTGCTTTTTAACAAAATATCGGGGATAATGTGATCAAAAGATATAAATTCTGTTTTATTGAGTAGAGATGGAATTTTCATTTCATTTTTTTTGATTAAAGATCAGATTTCATTTTTTTCTTTTTTGTCAGAGCTTTTGCCTTTGGGAACTTTGGGATTTTGAAACTGAACCGACTCTAACCTTCTGTTCAGCGAGATGTCGAAACAGGAAAAAAAACAAAAAAACTCACACTATTAAATGTCGGGTCTGGATCAAGTTCACTTATTTTTTGGGGGGTAATTTGGGAAAATTGCTGCCGTGATTTCAAATGAGTCCAAACAAGCCGTTTGAGTCAAAGTTGCTTCAGAGACGCGCAGATGTTTCACCAATTTTGCCAAGAAAGCACAACGTTTGTGTTGTGGGGGCGAAGGTGACACCTCCTCCTCCTCCTCCTCCTCCTCCTCCTTCTCCTCCAGGGTGGTTATCTGCACATCTGACCTGGAAACTCAGGGGTGAAGTGGCCCATTAACCTCCGCCCCAAACATCTGAGGGGCCTCTTCACAGGAGCCACTTATCCCGGGACGTCCTGGTCTCGGCTCAGCTCCGTCCGTCCGTCTCAGGACCAGTCACCCGTCCATCCGTCTCTAGGAAGAGGTGTTGACTCCTTTCTTCTTCTTCTTCTTCCTTTTTTTTTGTTTTTTAAGTTGAGACATTAGCAGAAGAAGAAGAAACTCCAGCAGGTCTTTGGTTTCAGGGGGGCCGGGTGGGCTGGTGTTGTGGGACGCGAGAGCCCAGGATTAATGTGCAGGTCGTGCTCCCCTGTCAGGTTTATAACACGGACCTCTCTCTACTTGGACAGCTGCTGTGGTGGTGACACACACACACACACACACACACGCCGCGTTTGTGTGGAAAACGACACAAAGAAACAAAAATTCCAAAATCCAGAGATTTGACCAAAAACAGAGTTTTTCTCAGGTCAACCCGAGGACGGATTGAGCCAACACATTTAAAATCACTGCACGGCAGAGTCTCACAGGTTCTGGAAATTCAAAAACACACGTGTGCGGTGTCAACCAGTTAATTATTCAACCAGAGGAGCTGGAACTAAAGAGAGAGAGAGCGCGAGCGAGAGAAATACGCGCTTGCTCTCACAATCCCAAGCGAAGGACCCAGAAAAAAAAAATTATAATAATAATATATATATATATATTATTAAATATTTTCCTGAGATTATACAGGTCCTAGTTTGAGGCGTCAGGTTGCATCGAGGCAATCAAGGCGACTTCATAATAGGAAAATATGCGAATGCCAAACGTTGCTGACCTTTGACCTCTGCATCACAGGATGCAGTTTTCCTTACATGCAGAATAAGGAACTGGATATTTAAAAAGAGAATTGTGATATTAAACAAAATGTAGCGACAGTTTCGCACAGGACTGCGTGTACTCTGCGTGTACTCCGCGTGGACTCCGCGCGTACTCGTTCAGTCGGGGCCTGTACTTTGTGGCGGGACACACATGGACACCAGAGGGAAACATATCTCACATGTTGATCATCACAGACCTCCTGTTTATCATAAACCTGAGTGTTTGTGTATGTGATGCATGTGCGTAGAAGAGTCCCATCACGCATGACTATGATTTGGCTTGGAGCTGCGCACACACAGAGACACACACACAGACACACACATGTGCTGGTGATCAGACATGTTCGTGTCTGCGGAGCTCCTGCTGGTGGAGGAAGGCTCCGTGTCTGGATTCTTCAAATCCAGCTCAAAGCTATGATCATTTTTTTTTTACTGGTGTCTTTTCTGGAGGAAATCATCTCTCCATCTTTACAAAAGTGTTTTTTTTTGTTTTGTTTTTTTTGCAGCAGATTTGGAATGACAGCCATAAATCTGCAAAAAAGGAAAAAAATTCTACTTCATGGCATTCACAGCACTCCACCAGCCCAAGGGTCGTAAAACTTCCTCAACCCCAGAGCTCAACAATTAATCCTTCAGTTCAAGCAGAAACACGCTAAAAATAATCAAAAAGTGTTCTCATCTGACAGCAGCTCTCTCTCTCTCTCTCTCTTCACCCTGAAACAGGCAGATCTCAACATGTCGGATTCAAAATGCCAATTCACCTCCTTTTTTTTTTTTTAAATCCGGAGGGGTGGAGGAGTTTTTTTTTCTAATGATCAGCCTGAAAACGTGCTCGATGGGCCTTTGATCGTGCGGTAGAACGGAGACGCAGACAGGTTGCAGGAATGAGTGAAATGTGCCCAGGGAGGAGAAGGTGGAGATGAACACATCTCCACTGAGGAGGAGGACGAGGAGGAGGAGGAGATGAAGGTTGGCACATCTGGCAGCTTCGGAGACGGGCGGTTGGAGTGTGATGAAAGCCCGAGACAGGGCAAGGCAAGGCCGGGAGACAAAGTGCTCCAGACATCCCATAATAATAATAATAATAACAATAATAATAATGATAATGAAAAATAAATCAATGTGCCTGAAGGTAAAAAAAAAAAAAAAAGAAGTCTGAGGTTTCACTGCAGGCGTGTGATGGATGTCTGAGAAATGATGGAGAGACAAAGAGACGAGAGTAAAGCGAAACTAGTCCAGGGAACATTGTGTGACTTGCACAAAAAAATAAAAAAATGAAAAATGTGGCCGACACCAGGAAGCGCGTCCCGGGGTCACGAGTGCACAAGTATAAGCGTAGTGTAGGAGAAAAAAAACATACCGGGACTTTTTTACTTTATGGAACGCTTCATTTACCAGATTAGGATTTTAAAGCCAATATGTGTGTGTGTGTGTCGGTATGGTAGGAGGGAACGCGGACGCTGTGATTGGAAGGACGCGTCAGGTTTGCGTCGCAGTGAGCGCGCCGGACTCTGAGCTCGCGGTTGACGCGTTCACTCCTCATCGGAACCCATTCTGCATTTCATCTGGAATTCGAGCTTATTGTTGGACCTCCGGCCCCCCGAGGACACAGAGCTCCGTCCGTCACACTCCAACTCCAAACTGTGTGCGGGTGTGAACCAAAGTGGCAAAAGGTCAAGAGGTCAGTCTGTTTTCATGCTATACTTCTGCATATAATCAAATATACTTACTTATACAGAAAGGTTAACCTTTCAATCCCCGCGTATAAACACTTTCATTAACTTCATTTTTTTTAAAATTCTATCCCACCATTTTAATTGCAAATTCATTTTAGATATATACATATGGAATATACCAAATACGTGACATACTTTGATAAAATATCATTTTATAAACAATACGCAATCAATTTTATTTTATCTATGTACATGTAGATATTTTGCAAATGTTTCAAATCAAATTCAAATGAGTATATATAGTAAATCGTTTATTTTCCTTATTTATTCGGCGTCTGTACATTGGAGTTGTGACACTGAAGCTGAACTTTTTACTTTCCCCTTCAGGCCGAATGTGTTGAATTCTAAAAAAATGTAGCGCCCCCGCGTCATTTGGCAGACTCGACACCGCGCAGCACGCACAACTCAGGAAGCGCGTGGAGATAATGATGTTGTACGGTAACACAATCGCAGCCACTGTGCGCTTCCTGTGTGTGTGTGTGCGCGCGCGCGAAACAGACCCACGGGATGCGTTGTGTAGGTGGCGTTCCACTCTGAGTCGAGGCTTGTCGATAAAATGTGTAGCCTTGGGTGGTGCGAATCTAAGACAGGCGCGCCGCATCAAACTCTTTGCATTTCAAAAGGACTCCATCTAATCCAGAGTTCAGGGCACTTTTATTTAATTAGATTTTTTTTTCTGCTCACTCAGAGAAATGGTTTGATTTGTTCTTTTTTTAATTATTATTATTGTTCAATGTCAGATACTGTACATTCACCAAATGAATTACTGACTCACTTTCTAGAATAAAACATTATTTCAATTGACCTCAGGCAAAAATTAAAAAAAAACACAATCGTCTGACAAAATATTCTTATAGATAAAAAAAATGTAAATTAATTGAAAGCACAAAGATTTTATTTTAGACATATATATATATATATATATATATATATTTTGGACAAATCCAACAGTTTAGACCCGGTCCCGTTTGCAAGGTTGAGTTTTCTCCGTCGTCATGGCGACGGACGTGTTGATATCGAAGCAGCTGCTGTGATTTAACAAGAGTCGGTGGTGGAAAGTATTCACATGTTCACCACCCTCACCTTCTTCTACTCTCCATTTTGAATGCTTATTATTATTATTTTTTTTTTACAATTCTAAATAGGAGACATTTTATTTTTGGCTGTTTCATTCTAAAAAAGGGGGTCAGGTGCCCAAGTGGCCTCCAATATTGACGCTGGTGAATCTCTAACTCCTGTGGGTGAGCGATGGACGTCTGATGTTTACGGCGAAGTGATTCCAAAGAGTGAGAGAGTGAATGTGAATCCACCTGCATGTCAGAGTGCGTACGGATCACACTTTTCAGACGTCAAAGTGCCAAAGCTGTAAAGGAGGACCTTTCCTGCCAACGCGGACAAGAGGAAAACACGAAAACGCTCATCGGCTCGGGGAAGACGCTGAGATATGGTGGGGGGAGAAAAAAGAAAAAAAATTGGGCAAATGAAAAAGTTACCGCGGCTTTGTGGAGAAAAATCCCCAAACAAAAGTCAAATTTGACTTTTTGACCGCAGACTCACGTGTGTCTCTGAACACGTATGTACAGAACAACACAGGTTAGCACGTGACGCAGGCGTGTACACACACACACACACACGGACCATCTCTCTGAGAGCGCTCATTGTTTGGAGTCCTCCTCCACACTTTGAAGTGAGGGGGTCAAGCGGAGAACCCCCCCCCCCCCCCCCCCCGGGGGAAGGCAGAACATCTGGGAGAGCGCGGGCCTGAACTGGGCCGGCGCTCCGTGTTGGCACAGACGAACCTTTCCTACCGGGCGCCTTTCATCTCCGTTGGAACATGTGGACCGTTCTCCAACCCCGGGAGGAGGCCGAGGCGTGGCCCCGCCCTCCTGCTGTCCTTGGGAGCTGCCTCCCTCACCCCCTCCCCGCACACACACACACACACACACACACACCTCCTCATCTCATCCTGTCCACACAGCCAGCCTCATATGGATTTTCAAAAACTGAGGCTAATCCCACTATTTGACAGTTTCACAAATCCCCTCCCAGCTCCACACTCACACCTGAGCGGATTAAATTCTCGTTCAAATTCTGCATGAGACCATTAAATCTCTTCACCAGAACACACAGGATGACAACAAGAGATTACGGATCGTTCAAAACTACGGCTGGTTTAAAAAAAAATTAAACACTCAAAAAACTGAGACGTTGGAGGGTTACCGACAGGAGAATAAAGGAAAATTACTCTTAAAACTTTATGTCCATAAACTTATAGGTCGTCCTTAAAAGAATAAAAGACACCAGTGGACCCACTATGTCCACTGGTGTCTTTTTTTTCCCCCCTGGACCAGCGGACCTACCTGAACACACAGCTGTCCCACCGAAGGAGATGGCGAAGGGGCGTCGGCTGATCACTTCCTGTCCACGTCAATCCGTCCGTCCGTGTGGATGAAGGAGACCTGACATCATCTGTGGAGACAAATCTGAGTCAGAATGACAAGAGGACAAGTGTCAAACGAAGCTAACGGACGCTAAGGCTAATATTTATATATTTTAACACCTCCTTCTCCTCAAACTGATGCGTTCATCACGGTGAAGAAGAAGAAAAATTTACATTTGTGGCAGACGAAAAGTTTTACAGTGTATTTATGGTGATTCAGTCAAAAACAACAATAAACTGAACTTAAAATGGCAGTTAATCAAAATGTCCACCCCAGGTTTTTATTTTAATAAAAGGCTCTGGAGGAAGTCTACCTTGAGTTTAGGTGAGAGGAGAAGAAGAAGAAGAAGAAGAAGAAGAAGGAGAAGAAGAAGAAGAAGAAGAAGAAGAAGGAGAAGAGGAAGAAGGAGAAGAAGAAGAAGAAGAAGCACATGGAGCTGGAACCTTCCGGAAGCTTCTCCACAGGTTTGACATGGCGGCCGCCATTTTGTTAAATGGAGGTGGACCTGGAAGCCTGGGGTCACAAGCTCACAAAATAAATGATTGACAGCTGTTGGGAGCCAATGAGTCGCATCAATCTGACACATCCCACAGGAAGTTGTGCGTTGGACAGGAAACGGACGACAAACATAACAAAAAAAAGTATGATCAATAGCTTGTTTGTCAGCGCATAAAAAATAATTAATAATTAACCAAATTTATAGTAATAATTTATATAAATAATGTTTTTTGGTTTAAACACGCTCTAATAAAAAAAAGAAAAAGAAAGTGAATAAAAATTTATAAAAAAAAAAAAAACTTTTTTCTGACACAAATGAGAGAGTTCACCACAATCTTCGTCAGCCTCGACACATGTCGTGTCGTACGATGATCACACTCATCGCCGTCTCCGTAAGTAGGCCAGCTCAAGCGTGACCCCGCACACGTATGTGACCCCGGACATGTATGTGACCCGTCCGGGATTCCACACACGTTTCCCATTCTTCCCAAAAACAACTGTGGAGTTAATGAAGCATGGTGAGTATGGCGCACAGCTGCCGCGGGGTCCTCGTGTTAATCATTTCCCACAGTGTCATTAACGCGGCAGATGGAGGCACGCCGCGTCGACCTGGCGCTCAATGAGGCGGGAAGCTGCGAGGCCTCCGATTGGCTGCTGGGAGACTCTACGGATCATTAAATCAGAGTTTTAAAAGAAAAAAATCATTGATTAGCACCAAACCAAAAACAGGAATCTTTAAAAAGGTGCAGGTAAGAAATCTTCCATCTAAAAGATGTTAATAAAGTATAAAAAAAAAGGCCAATACAAAAGAACATTTTGGTATAAAATACTTTAATAAATAATAGGATTGTTCTAAGAACAAAAAAAAATTCCACTAACAAACCAAGACTTTTACCAAATTTTGTACAAAATAATTACAACGCTCCGCACATTCAGCCCCTCCTCTGGGACACCGGCTCCAATTTACTCAGCGATTATGAAATTTACCGCAATATTTTTTTTAAACAAAAAAACATAAAAATAGTGGAAAAACAAGGTTCATCCACCGATATACTCAAGGACGCTGAACGTGTTCTCTCCTCCGGTTTGTGTTACAGTGCAGAAACAGACGCCTCGCAAACAACCGGACGACAACCACAACAAGTCGGCAACATTGTCGACGACAACTCGTTCCCTTCATTAGACCAGTATAGACACACGAGGAGAGACTGGAAAATTCACTCACATACACACAAACAAACACACACACCCTTGGTCTGCCATGGGGATTTTGTGTTTAGTTTAAGGACACTTTGTCAAGGGGGGGGGGCTGCAACACGTCATCGTGTTGTTGTGATATCAATCAGATTCATTTGTGTGTGTGTGTTTTTTTTGTGCCATTTGGAGCCCCAAGTTAAGGGGCAATAAATGTTTTAGGGGAGTTGGAGATGATTTAAATGTTATTGCATGACATCAAATGAACCGTGTTTGTATCCTGTTACACAAACATATGAAAAAAAAAAGTAAGTCGGAGGTTTAAATCAAACTTGGGAGGATTATCAGCAGATAAAACATTACAAAAATCAAAATAAATGAAAAAAAAAATCTGTGACATTTAACGGTTGACTCATCATATCGGGTGTGTGGGTGTAGAAGGGAAACGATCAATAAAAAATAAAATTAAAGGTTGATCTGTGTGAGTAGTTTGGCCGATAAGACTTGGATGAGTGTGTGAGTGTAAACGTTTTTGAACAATGTGTGAAGCGGAAGGCTGAATCTTCCAGGTGTGTGTGTGTGTGTATGTGTGCGTGCGTGCGTGCATGTTTGTGTGTGTGTGCGTGTTAGTGTGTGTGCGAGAGGACGAGCAGTGAAATGAACAGGACAGTTCAGAACAGGAGTGTCGTCTGCAACAGCTCCTACAAATAATCACAACACAACGAGTCGAACAATCGTCATCTGTTTTTTGAAAAACCCCAAAAAAAAAAAAAAAAAAAAAAACTGTCACAGTGTCACAATAGACACTAATAATCGGAATGACATCATTGGAAAAAAAAACAAGCACAAAACAATCTTATTCTTTAGAATAACTATGATACAAAGCGTCACTTAAGTTACTAAACTCAAATATACACAGCCATTTGTTCATATTTACATTTGTACAAAGAAAATAACCTTTACTGCCGCGTGAAGCGTTGTTACTCGCACATCTTTCCCTTTATAAGTCTTTAAAAATCGGCATAAAGTCTACGGGAGGAGAGGAAGGAGAAAACAAAGGCACTTTACTACCAAAGCTAAAAATACTGTAAAAAAAAATCATCTCGCAGGAAGCAGTGACTCTTATTTTGAAAGGGTATACGCTAGAAGCTTTATGCCAAAAATGTAAAAGATGTTTATGGATGTAAACAAAAAAAAATAAAACATTTTCATGCCAGGTATCATACGGCTGGTTCTGTGTGTGCCAGCTCTCCAAAAAAAAAAAAAAAAAAAAAAAAAAAAGAAAAAAAATTTAATGTATTATAAAACTTTTTTTTTTTTTTTTTCTTCTTCTTTTTTCTCTATATATATAAAAATGAAAAAGGTTGTGGGGAGGTGTAGAAAAGGCCCAGAGAGGTGGTTCTTTTTTTTTTGGGCTAAGGCCGCCGGGAACAAACAGGAAACAATGTCGTTCAGTTCAAATCTCAGAGCATCAGAAAAATCGGAGAATCCAAAAATAAAAGTTCCTTTTAGATTCCAACGACCACGAGGAGGAAACGGAAAAAATCCAGAAGCTGTGAAGTACATTTTTCAGCATTTTTTTTTTTTTCTGTGTTTTTTTTTGGGGGGGGGGGGGGGTTTGGAA
>JAFBJU010015305.1:78294-94468 GCA_016785305.1 Colistium nudipinnis
GGGGGGGGGGGGGGGGGGGGGGGTAAGCAGCTGTGAGTTCCCATGACCCCCGCGACGCTGACTCAACAGATTACAGGGGAGGTTACACAATGGTCCAGATTACAGACGCACACATGAAACACTGAGAAAAAGGTAGAGAGAGCCCCAGTGCTTTATGGTCGCTCTCTTTATGGCGCTCTCATTTGAGTGGGTGGGGGGCGTGTGTGTGTGTGTGTGTGGGGGGGGGGGGGGGGGGCGTGTTGCTACAAGCAGGGAGTCGAGTACACAGGTCTGGAGCTGTTGCTCCATATTAAGACTGGATTTGCTCGAGTGAATAAAAATATCCCAGTGGTGGAAATCCAGTGTTTCGATTGGATTCGGTGGAATTAGCCGTCGCTGTAAACTGCTTTTTGTGGATTTGCTCCCACCGAATTGAAATGTGCGGAATCCGTTATATTTGGTCAAAATAAAATCCTCAGATCCCTCCGAGGGCGCGAGGACGTGTTACTCCATCTCACCGGGGTCACTGGGTCACAGGGGCGAGGGATTTCCGAAATCTTTTTGTTCTGCCAGTTGCGACATGGACCACTTTTGGGACAAATACTGTAACAACATGTGAATAAGTATTCTACGGTTTCCGGCCGTTCGAAAGGTGAATTGTGACAAAAATCGGTCTTCAAAATGCAGTTTCAAAAGAAGAAAAAATGCGTCGATGTTGAAAGAGAGAGGAACGCAACGTCTCCTCTTCCAAAGAAGAAGAAGAAAAAAAAAAAAAGACACTTTGTCTTCTGCTTTTCTTTCACACACCAAAGACACAAATTATCCACAAAAAAAAGAAGGACACCGCAGTGATTTATGAGTCCTGCGAGGAGCCATAACTCTGTAATGAGTGACATCATTATAATCAATCTTCCACTTTGTAATCAATTTGAAATGTCTCAGTCGCTGGGCCCCGGGGCCGAGGCCGACACCAGTGTGTGCGTGTGTGTGTGTGTGTGTGAGGTGTGTGCGTGTCCTTGGAGGATCGAGGTGTCACTTCTCTGATCTCTGCCGTGACACCGCCTTATGAGCAAGAGAGTGCGTGTGCGTGTGCGTCGGGAGACACTTGACACCTCCTAACCAATTTACAGGAGTCGGTGGGATTTGAGTTTTCATTAGCGGAGGAGGAACCTCGCCTCCTTCACCTGTTCAATGAATAAATTACGAGCAGGAACAGCCGGAGGGGGGGGCGGAGCCTAACCGCCCCGCCCCCCCCCCACACACACACACACCGCTGTCATCCGCGCGAATCGCATTTATTCTCTGCAGATTAAATCAGAGTAAGTCACTCTCTCTTCCCAAGGGACGTCACAGGTTCAGCTTGTGAAGGAACGCAGCCGTGGAGCCAATCTTCTCCAGATAACGCGACCGTGAACTGTATTTTCAGGAGTCGGTGGGATTTGAGTTTTCATTAGCGGAGGAGAAACCTCGCCTCCTTCACCTGTTCAATGAATAAATTACGAGCAGGAACAGCCGGAGGGGGGGGGGGGCGGAGCCTAACCGCCCCCCCCACACACACACACGCAAGCCGCTGTCATCCGCGCGAATCGCATTTATTCTCTGCAGATTAAATCAGAGTAAGTCACTCTCTCTTCCCAAGGGACGTCACAGGTTCAGCTTGTGAAGGAACGCAGCCGTGGAGCCAATCTTCTCCAGATAACGCGACCGTGAACTGTATTTTATTAAAAAAAATATTTATTTCAAGCTAAGGGCGTGGTCCTCAATCTGTGCCGACGACTGCAGCGTGATAAGATGAAAATACCTGGCTCACGCCAGCACTTTAAAGTCAGGAGGAATGTTCCTTGAATTAAAAAAAATAATAATCATTCGCAGGCGCTGAGAATCGTTAATAATGAAAAGGAAAAGAGCCAATTAACAACTTTTCCGGAGATGCGATCAGAGGCGGCAGCACCTGTCACGTCACACCTGTTAGTGGCATGAATAAAACATGTGGCTGGCGGCGGCCATGGTTAATTTAGCACGTTATTAACGGCGCGGTCTCCGAGGAGGCCTGGCTCAGACGGCTGAGCCAATCAGAGCCCACCAGAGATCTAATCGGGTCTTCGTGCCGATATGACCCAGTTCACTTTTCCCACACCAGGCGCGTGGAGAATCTATTTCTGCTTCTGTGAATTAGCCTTTCATAGGAAAAAAAAAAACAGTGCTGTGTGTGTGTGTGTGTGTGTGGGTAGAAAAAAAAAAAGCCAGATTCCACCTTAAAATCCCACAGTCAGTCCTCTGACTCTGTGACTGTTTCAGTTCCACACATGAAGAAGAGGTTCACGTCCTTCTTCATGTTCTGGATCCTCCATCAAATGATGGAGCCAGAAAGTTGAAACTAGTCTCCGCCATGGCACGGACAAAAGTGCGAGTTCCGAATCGAAAGCACCAAGGTTTTCAGATGAAATGGAGCAAATGAAAAAAAAAAATATATATATATATGATATTTCACAGAATCTCAGCTTCTTTAAACATTTGATTCTTGAGGAGTCCGTGTTCATAAAATAAAGACGCATTTCAGGACAAATATTCACATATTTCCAGGAAAGAAATTGTCTCCAGTTGTCAGGACCTGTCTGACGGGGCGTCTACAAACTACTGTGTGTGTGTGTGTGTGGGTGTGCGTGTGTGTGTGTGTGTGTGTGTTAGGAGTTGACATGCTTGGCAGAAGCTCCTGATTCGATAACGGCCAGTAAACAGAGTGAAGTGGAAGCGCTGCTCAGCCAAATCCAGAGAGCGTCCATGACCGTACAAGTCCAGAGAGAGAGAGAGAGAGAGAGAGAGCGAGCGAGCGAGCGAGCGAGAGTAAATTAGGAAATCTCCATTTCAGGAGGAACTCATAGAAAAGACGGAAAGTGACGCTCAGATCCAGAAAAAACCCTGAACATAAGAAAAAAATAATAAAAATCCATTCTGTAAGCCCCGCCCCCTCCTCCTCCATCAATAACACAATACCTGCGCACAAAAGCAGACGCACAAAGTCATTGTGTGGCATTTTGAAAGGCTCCGGCGACAAAAGGGGCAAAGGCTGCTGGGAAGGTGTTATTCACACCGTGAACCGAGCCACCTGACGCGCAATCATCAAGCAGGTGAAAAAAAACAAAAAAAACGTGGGGACCCTGGTTGCCTGGCAACAGGAGCTGGGATGGTTGTTTTTTTTTAATCTGAACTCTCTGGGCGGAACTGGAACTGTGCAGTGGAGGACGTGCCGTGTTTGTGTGGATAAAGTTGAAGTGCATTTGTTATTTACTCAAGAACATTTCCAACACATGCAACGGTTGGCACGGTAACGAAGCAAAGGTCGTCTTCTTCTTCTTCACTGAACTCAAAAGGAGGAGATTTTGGAACATGGTCAGATCTGAACTGATGCTTTCTGCATGGAGCCTGGTTGGGAGCCGCGGGGAGAGATGGGTGGAGAAACCGCGCTGGAGCTTCACCCTCGCCCCACCGGTGCGGAGGAGAGTTACACCAGCAGCGTTTCATCAGATCCAAACCATCTGCAGAGAGTGTGTGTGTGTGTGTGTGTGCTCCTTCAAACCCGGCGCGCTTGGTTTATGTTTCCATAAAAAGAAATGACAGCGTGGCATTTCCAGCTACTCCCACTACTAGATAAGTCAAAAAATGACCGGGCGCTTGGTCAGCCTGGGAAGAAATAATCAAATCAGAGCGCAGAAGACGATGGAGATAGAAAACCTCCGTGCACCGCACACTGGGAGCTCCCAACGATCCAAACTGCACAAACACCAGCGTCAGCTCCCACTCGGCCTCCGAGCCAAAGGAATGCAAAAGCTGAGGTGTGAGCGCCCCCATCAAAGAAGAAACAACAGGCACGACAGCTCTGAAGATTTCCAAAGGCAGCAAACACGCGGCCGTGAGCCGGACGGGGGGGGGGGGGGGGGGAAAAGCGGGAGGGGGACCCCCCACACAGGGGGGGGGGGGGGGGGGGGTCAAGACGAGATGGAGGACACACACACGCGCTCAACAATGGAGGGATGGGTCATCTTTCTTTTTATTCCCCATCGTGTCCTCCCCTCTGAGCTCCATTAGTCCAGTAAACAGCCATTAGCAAGCTGTGTGTGTGTGTGTGTGTGTGTGTGTGTGTGTGTGTGTGAGAAACGTGTACAACACGTGTCATACATGACGCCAGAAAAAAAAGCAAACACACAAACTCCTATCAATGCTCCGGATGGAATGCGTCATCCAGAAAATGTTATAAACACAATAATACACACACACACACAGTTATAGGCACAAACATGCACGCACACAACACAAATATGTGCATGCAAATTGTGAATGTACAGCGCACACACACACACTGGTGCAAAAATAAAAATAAATAAAAAAAATCCCTGTATGTGAAAACCTAATTCTCGATAAAACCGGATTCCGATGCTGAAAACCGAAACGCGCACAAACGTCGCACACATCAGACCTAAACCCACAACAATCAGTCGGACGAGCAGAGAGTCTCACATCCACGGGTGGATCCTGCGAGTGGAACCAGGTCAGCTGACGAGGAAACCGAGGGGCGGGCGGCGTGGGAACGCGGAGCATGGGACGTCCCGGCCCGGCCAACACACACACACACAAACACACACACAGTGTGGAACAGAGTCCCGCTGTGGTCCCGCGCAAAGCTTTTAGGCTTATTAAAGACAAACGGAGCTGGGGGGCGCTGAGGGGGGGGGGGGGAAACTCCTATCAATGCTCCGGATGGAATGCGTCATCCAGAAAATGTTATAAACACAATAATACACACACACACACAGTTATAGGCACAAACATGCACGCACACAACACAAATATGTGCATGCAAATTGTGAATGTACAGCGCACACACACACACTCGTGCAAAAAAAAAAAAAAAAAAAAAATCCCTGTATGTGAAAACGAATTCTCGATAAAACCGGATTCCCATGCTGAAAAACGAAACGCGCACAAACGTCGCACACATCAGACCTAAACCCACAACAATCAGTCGGACGAGCAGAGAGTCTCACATCCACGGGTGGATCCTGCGAATGGAACCAGGTCAGCTGACGAGGAAACCGAGGGGCGGGCGGCGTGGGAACGCGGAGCATGGGACGTCCCGGCCCGGCCAACACACACACACACAAACACACACACAGTGTGGAACAGAGTCCCGCTGTGGTCCCGCTCAAAGCTTTTAGGCTTATTAAAGACAAACGGAGCTGGGGGGCGCTGAGGGGGGGGGGGGGGGGGGGTATGTTCTGGGCCCGAATGTGTTCTTTTTCCAAAGATCAACATGTTTCCCATTATTATCCCATCTGTTCATCACACGGCGTCTTTTTTTTTTTTGACAAAGTGAAGAAAACGTGGAAGGAAAGATGCAAGTGGACTGGAGTCAGGTCTCACTGATCTGAGGATGTTCTGATAAAATCTGCTGGTACATGAAGTGACACAACTCTCGCCAATTCGATTTTTTTTTTTTTTTTATGAATTGACACATTTAGCCACAACAGTGACGTCACAGTGAGGTCACACACACACACACACACACACACACACAGGACGTTACTTTTCCGGCTTCAAGTAAAACGACTCGGTGTCAATTTTCTGTCTTTTTCTCCTCAAAGACCAATTCATTCAATAAAAAAAATCCAGTTTTTTTAACATGTGTTTTTTTCCCCCGTCATTTCCAGGATCATCAGACTTCTCTGATCCTCTGAATGAACAGAAGAAAAAAAAAAAAAAAAAAAAAGAGTCCAGTCTGATGAAAATAGATCCAGCAGAAATGAAAACACACTGTGTGTGTGTGTGTGTGTGTGTGTGTGTGATAGAACAGCAGATGGAATTCAAACTTCAAGGACTTTGTCCTAGAATCACCAACCCGGGACAAAACCTTCCCCGGCTTTAACATCTATATGCTAATGAATATATATATATATATCCAGCAGAAACGAAAACACACTGTGTGTGTGTGTGTGTGTGTGTGATAGAACAGCAGATGGAATTCAAACTTCAAGGACTTTGTCCTAGAATCACCAACCCGGGACAAAACCTTCCCCGGCTTTAACATCTATATGCTAATGAATATATATATATATATCGATATATGCAATCAATCACTTAATTAATAAATAATGAACGTGTTTTGCGATGATGTTTTAAACCTGTGTCAGCGTCTGTGGAAACTGTGGTAAAAATCCCCCCCAAAATTCTGGAGAGCAGGTGTTGGAACGTCCCATGTGACACGTCTCGATCGGATCTATTGATCGTCTCTCGATCAATACCCGTCCACGTGAGCCTGGAGCCCCGAAACACGACCAGAGGCCACAGACTGCAGTAAAGTAACTCAGCCATGACACATTTCCACCTCCAGCTTATATATATATATATTTAAATTCTTCTTCTTCATGTTCCACAACTGTTTTGCACATGTGAGCCAAAGAAGAAGAAGAAGAAAGGCCATTTTTACTCTTTTCTCCAAGTTGCAGGATCATCCCCTGCAGACTCCACATACACGGCCCCCTTCTCCTCCCCCCACGTGGGCATCACACCATCCTCCTTCTCCCTCCTCATTCTTCTACTCCTCTTTTTATTTTTCCATCTCTCCACCCCGGATCCACTATAAAAGCATCACGGCAGAGAGACCAGCTCCGAGGGTGGAGGAAAGAAATCACAGCATTTCACTCTGTGATTGGTCACTGAGCCCCCTCTTCCTAATGTTATTTGACTAAAACATGTATTCTAGGAGCAGGAGGCCCGAGGAGGTCGGCCTCCAAACAACAGCTGTTCCACCTCTGTCCCCCACAGCCTGGCAGAGGCTGTGGGGGGAGAGAATATAAAAAAAAATGAAAATAGGGCGCTCTGAAAGTGAAGGAGTAAGCACCCTTGATCCTTGATGTACTCGCAGAGGGGTGAGGGGAGGACAGCCGCTCTAAAAATACCCCACGAGGAGACAGGGCTTGGGTGAAGGAGGAGGAGGAGGAGGAGGAGGAGGAGGAGGAGGGGGCGTGGAAGGAGGCGAAGAAGCGTAAATGCTTGTTTTTGAGAGTAAGAAAAATAAAGTCAGCGCCTGTCAAGTGTCTGCGTCCTAAAAATACAGCTTCCGCGTGACAAAAAACTCACAAGGAAGCAGAGTTGTTTTTTTTTTTTTTTTTAGGGGGGGGACTGTTTCCTCCCTCCTTCCTGCCTTCCTCATCCCTCGCTTCACCAGCCACCCACTCTCTCTCTTTCCTTTCATGAAAAAGAGGGGGGGGGGGGGGGGGGGGGGGGGGGGGGGGTGAACAATGAACAGCAAAGCATCTTCTGCAGCTGGTGAGATCCATCAAAGAGTAACATTTTTTAACCACTTTTGTTTAACCTATGATAGTGTGGCTGTGGAAAAGCTTTGTGTCAAATAGTGAAGCCCACGAAAAGAGAAAGCATTTAAAAGTACTTTTAGAGGCACTGGTAAGAAAACAGTCACTTTTTGGTAACCCTCTCTAGTTTGTGCTTTGAGCGACGACTGATTGACGTTTGGGCATTAAAGCAGTGATTTGGGGACAGTGGTCATGAAGGGGGGGAGGGGGGGGGGGGGGGGGGGGGGCAGAGGGAGAGAGAGAGAGAGAGATAGAGAGAGAGAGAGAGATTTTTTATTTGATTCCAGCAGCTAATTCATGTCAGGACCGTTGGCCCAGATACCGAGTGAAGGAGCACCAGAGGCTACAGGCCACCGCCTCCTACAAAACCCGCTCTGTGTTGGTTAGTGGGTCGGAGGCCTGAATTCATGAGAGAAGCCTCGGGAGGACCATTAATGGCGTCCAGACGGCGGCCCGCGACGACGACGTTCTAATATCCTTTCGTCTCCGTGGAAATACATTTGCCTGACCGCTCGTTTTTCGGCAAGCGACAAAAGCGGAAGGCCGTTAAAGCCGGTTCAGGAGACTTTGACATTTCAGCATTGGACCAACAAACCGTGCATTGTTTTTCGTTTTTTTTTTTTCCCATTTCGGAATTCACACGAAAGATAATCAGCTGATTAAATTGATGAGTCATTTGATTTAGTCAGGCTCAGAATCGCCTGGCCACACAACATGGCGTCTATTCTCCTCCCGTCCTTTCGGCTACGGTATGACCCGTGATCTCCTGGAGTCCGATCCCAAAAAAAATTCAAAATCTGCTGTGGGTCGTGCTATGACATCACTGCGCGTCGTCGTGGTTACCGCGGCCACTAGAGGGCGGCGATACTTCCAGAGTAAACCGGATGCAGTATGGCCCCGGATATGTCGACGTTGTGCAACAGATACTGTCACATATATTTATGGTACACACACACACACACACACACACACACACACACACACACACACACACACACACACACAATTCATTGATCGGATGATTCAAAATAAGTGGATTCAGGTCATGAAAAGGATGGATCAAGCAAACGAGCCATTTCCTGGTGGTCACGTCTGGCTTTGCCGCTTTTTCTCCGTTTAATATGATCGTAAAAAGGCGAAACAAAAACCTTTCTCTCTTCACTCAGAAATGAAAAGAACAAATTGAAACATGATGGTGTGCGATTCGCAGCAGGTGGCGTCTGTGCGCGTGACCTGCTGGTCATGAAAGCTTTCCGCAACACAGACCAATTATTAACAAGCAGTGGACATTTCTTTAAAAAAAAGCCACACACATACGCACAGACACACACAGACACACACACTAGTGGAAAATACTGAGCCCACACGCGCCGAGTGAGACAATGACCCAGTAACGGGCCGAGCGTGAACCTGAGAGGTAAAGGCATCCCCCGGCCCAGATCCACTGGCCTCCTTCACTCGTTTGAGTGGTTGGTGACACCGATACCCAGCGCCTGTGTCACACTCACACGCGCACGCACACACACACACCCACACACACACACGTGTACACACACACACACACACACCCACCCACACACACACACACACCCACCCACCCTCACCCACACACACAACTCAGTGGAAACCGTATCCGCCTGCAGGGCCCCAACTTACTACTCCCATCTTCCCCTCTGCTGACAGCTGACCATGGCGAGTGATGAATGGAGAGGTGGCGTCGCCAGCCGCGCGCACGCACACACACACACACACCGACATGTACGATATGTGTGTTCTGACATGAACGCGCGCGGACGGCCTTTCTGTTCCTCCACGGCAAATATGGCTGGAATGAGTATTAATAGTTGAATGAGGGTGGATGCCTTTCCATTATTTCCGTAGCCTCATTTTTTTTGGTTCTCCTTCTGTTATTCATTTCTTTTATTTTGAAGATTTAATGTGTGTTTTGTTGCTTTAACAGTTTTGTTTTTACAAGAAATTGATTCAATGTTGAGTCTGTAAAACTTAGGACACATCCACAGTGTCCAATTATTTCATCTGAGGAAGTATTAAAATCCCAAAATGAGCAAAGTGACATGGTGCAGAGACAGAAATCCTTTGAACGTCCTGCCTCAAGTGGCTGTGACTGGAGAAATGAGAGAATATTTCCGAGCACTGACATTAATTCATCGTCTCTCGTCACACACGGTGTCAAAGTTGGAAAAAAACTAAAAATAAAATGATCGGCATCTGGAAACAAAAACCACTATGAGACGGCTCTGGAATCAAAGGGAATTTCATTATAAACATGTTGGTTTTTCATCTGAAATGTGTTGAAATTGGATAAACATGATATTTAATACTGTACAATGTAAATGTTTGCAGAGCAACTAATCCCGGTCAATAATTGATTCTCTAAAGAGTGGTGAATGACTCTGGTTACACGGATCAACACACTCGTGTGTGAGCAGGCTGTGGACACGGACACACACACGCACACACGCAGACTCTTCTTTTCTGACAGCTCACACTCAGCTGATGTGGGAATCAAACGTGTGACGTCACTGGGCCCGATACAGATCTGCGGGTGGAGCAGCAGCTTCTCATGAAGCACTGATTGTCGGCGCGGCTCCTGTTTCCCACGCTGCTCCTCCAAATAAGGAGCCGCAGCGGAGTGGTGATTGGCCAGAATGAGGTAATAAGTTACCTGCCACTTCTTAATCAGCACTGGCTTGAAAACACACACACACACGCACGCAAGCACGCACACACACGCACACACAGAGCAGCGAGAGGTTGGGTAACGCTTTAAACCCAGACGCAACTCATCCACCGCGGTGCGCACCAGCCGCGCGTCATGCGCCCAGAAACACACCGGAGCTGTGTCCTCCACCAGATGTGTCACCAGATGTGTGAATGGATGCACGGACCCAAATAAAAACAAAAAAAGAATGCCACGAGAGGATTGTTGGAGGAAAAAAACAAACAAACAAACTAAACAGCAAAATGTGCCCGATCGCCTGATGAAAGTGACACCCAAAACTTTTCAATAAAAACACGACCATCCTAACTTAGTCTTATCCTCCACAGACACACACGCACCGACGCGCACGCGCGCACACACAGAGCGAGAAAGAGAGCCACTCACCGGCCACGCGAACTGGAAGGGGATGAGGATCTTGCCGGGGTCGCCTCCCCGACTCTGGCTGCCCTTCTGGGCCTTGAAGTGAAAAGTATTCCCACCGATAACCCTGGTAGTTTCCGAGCCGTAGGTGCACGGCCTGTTGGTGGTCACCTCGCTCTGGTATTCCTTTAAACACACGCGCACGTAGGTGTCGCACTGGTCCGCGCCGCAGCCGCCCTCCTCCTCCTCCTCCTCCGCCGCCGCCGCGCTCCTCTCCGCGTCGCAGCAGTCCCCGTTCAGCAGCTGCCCCCGCGGGTTCTCCACCGACACCAGCTGCAGCTCGAAGTAGCCCGTGGCCCAGGACACCTGGACACACACACACACACACACACACACACCGAGGTGAGTCTCAGTTTAAACAGTGGGACCAAAAAAAACCAAAAACATTGTGGTGCATTTTTTGGCACAGCTGAACCTATAAAAAAAATTCCACCTGAGTTGAAAAGCCTGATTTATTTATCCAAAGAGTTAAATGAGTCATTTTCTCTCTGCGTTGGAGACGCGTGGAGGTATTTTGTGGAACCCGAGTTTTTTTTTTTTTTTACGCCTGTGCGTAAAAACACCGATTCCTGCACTGCACTCACCAAACAAACCACAAAACCTCACAAAACCTCCACATCAAACAGATTGCAATCAGCTGATTAGTGAATCACCACGCGCACGTACAGCGTATAAAAAGAAAAGCAAAGTGGCTACAAACTTGTTTTATTTCCCTAATGACGCGCAAATAAGGATCAAATCCAGATCACATGATTTGGCTACATTCAATTAAGGCTGGAATTCAAAGCCACCCCAAGAGGAAAAAGAAATAAAATCCAAAAGAATCAAAAATAACAATTTCCACGGCAGCTGGGGGAAATCTTCTCACCTCGGCCCACAGAGTCAGGAGGAGACACACCACAGAGACGCGCTGCGCTTTCCACAGATTATTCCACATGTCTCCGGACGCGCGGTCTTAGCTACCATCAGGGAATAAAACCAATTTTTTTTTTTTTTAAAGCCCCAAAATATGAGTGTGCGATGGTGGAGGATGAAGGAGCTCAGGGGGTCCTCCTCCTCCTCCCCGGGATGCCCTGCTGCGGCTCGGCTGGCTGTGGCTCCGCGGACGCACTCGACAGGACGCGCGGACTCGACGCACTGAGCGGCCGGTGGGACAACCGCGGCGCGTCTCTGCAATCCACAGCCGGAGACAGGCTGTCCCCCCGCGGTCTGACAGCCGCCTGGACCAGTCACAGAGCGGCCCCGGGTGGAGCGTGGGACGGGCCCGGGCCAATGAGGAGGCCAGGGGGGCGGGGACGCGCCCCTAGATGGGTGGATGGATGGATGAGTGGAATGGGATCACACAGGAGTTTGTGTTTTTAACTCCAAGAGTGAAATTGTGTTGTATTTTAAAAATTATAATAATATAAAATAATGATTAAAAAAATATAATGTGAAAGTTTCCTTTTTTTTTTTACGCACAGCTGAGATGAAAGAAAATATGAATGCTGGGAGGATAAAGGATAAAGAGGTTCAGGTGTGTGTGTGTGTCTGTGTGTGTGTTTGTATCATGAATACACAATGAGAGAGTGGACAAGGTGTCCTGGTCCTCAGTGACCTGCAGCCACAGGAAACATGGCTTTCAGCGCCATCTACTGACCCACACACACACGCGCGCGCGCGCACACACACACACACACACACACACACACACACACACACACACACACACACACACACACACACCCACAGCACACACACACACACACAGACACACACACGATGGTCCGAGGGGACAGCTGTGTGACCCCCCCCCCCTCCTCCTCCTCCTCCTCGGGCACAGACCGTCCCGTGGTGGACCAGTTCTGCTGGGATGGGGTCCGACAGGTGGACTCTGACACCCTGCGGCAGATGTTTCCTGCCGGGGAGGCAGGTGCAGACGCACACACACAGACACACGCATTGTGTCATTGCCACATCGTTGTGTACTTATGATTCATTGGCATGCCTGCGCACACACACACACACACACACACACACACACACACACACACAGACACACAGGCGTTTAATGGTCATCACTCCTATCTGCAGAGATAAGGGGGCTCTGAGAGATAACCCTGACCAGTAAAGTGGTTAATTATCTGCATAAAAGCAACCGCACACCTCCTTCACTTTATTCCTCCCCCTCCTCTTTGTTGAGCCCCTAATTAACCTTCAAAATACAAAAAACACGTCCAATATTTCATACTTAACAAAAAGATGAGATCATCAAGCCTTTCATTCGCATTTCACAGCAGGTGCCAAGTGAAACATCTGGTTGGTGCGGTCGGCCAGAAGTTGACTTTCGTTGGGAGAGAAAGTCGGGGATGACACCAATCTGGCCACGCCTACTCTTACGGGTTCACAGCGTTGATGGAATATGCAAATTCCCCAGAAGTTTGTTTTTTTTCTACTCTATGATGCGTATGAACGAGCAAGAAAAAGTCTTTCATCTCACCTCACGGTCATAAATAAATTCATAAATATTCAAGAATAAAAATCGACAGGATAGCTATGATCACCAATTATTGATTTCTTTTATTATTTCGGTTTTAAATCGTTAGTTGACGTCATGATTGACAGCTGAGATTGACGCTGACTACAGTCATCGTGACACAGCGTCCTTAGAATAAATACTCCGCGAGTTGAGTTTTTTTTTTAGCCAACCGGGCGCCAAGTGCACCAAGCGCAACCACGACGTGTTGACTCCTGGTTTGGAAAAAGAAAAACAACACGTCCAGTTGAGGAGGAGAATGTCGGAGGGATTAAGAAATTCAGCGGGAGATAAAGTCTGGGGCCTCAGATGCAGAGCCGAGACTAAACAAGAGCCCACACCACTGATCTGATCTGCACCTCCTCCTGCTCCTGCTCCTGCGCCCATCCCTCCCAGGAAACACTGGCTTATGCCATTTATTTATACATAATTAAGATTTATTTATCATTAAAAAGAAGAAAAAAAAAAAAAAGGATTCCCACCGTGACCACGCCCCTCGTTTGATTCCTAAACCTGGTAGGCTGGTGTTTTTTTTTTGTTTTTTTTACTGTGTCGTGTGCACAATTTACAGCACAATCATTGTAACTACAGTATGTGTGTGTGTGTGTGTGTGTGTGTGTGTGTGTGTGTGTTTTTACTAAGCTTTTCAGCACTGCGGTCCCGCTGATGCAAATTCCTGCACATTAATCACACCTGGTGATTAAAGTTCGTTTGTACGTTGTGCAGCGTGTACCGGCCTGCTGCACAACTCTCACTCCTTTTTTTTTTTTTTTACTATTTGTCTGCTACAACACACATTTTTTATGATGCTTCAGATTTAGACACATGTGTTGTGGAATGTCTACAGTTGACATTTTGATTTCACAGAATCATCGTTTTCTGATCATGATATCCCCCTTGAAGCAAAGGTACTTTTGACCATACCAAAGATACACGAGGTATTTTTAGCAACTTTAAAAACAGGAAACTTGATTTGGGGAAAGGAAAAGAAAAAAACAAAAAAAAAACATGTTTACTTTATTCATCTTTTTTTTTGGCGGGCCTCAAAACTGTATGTTTCACAATCTGTGGCTTTCTGCTCCAAAACCGTCCCACTGTTCCTTTATTCGTCTATTCTTTTTTTCTTTTTTCAAAGAAATAAATAAAAAAAAGTTTATATGCATGTACATGCATAGAGTCAAGGGTTAATACTAAATAAATGGGGAAAAAAAAAAAAAGTTTTGCACCGTAATACATGTCAACCTGACAGGGTTAACAGCCAATTCTAGCACCTGCACTTATTATAATAGACGATATATAATATATTGAGGAAAAAAAAAATACTTCATTTTTTTCTCTTCCATTCTGGAATGTTATGTCTTTGCATTTTCTCTCTTCCTGACCTCCTCCTCCTCCCCCTCTTTCTTCCCCTTTCTCTACGTGACTCACGAAGCTTCCGTTCTACAAAGCTCCGATTGGAATATAATCAAAAACTAATGTGTGTTCTCTGAAACGGGAATAAGGCCAACAACAAGAAAAAAAAAACACACACACACACAACACGATCGCTTTCACCTTCAGCCCCTGCGCGCACACACACACACACACACCGAGGGCTCAGGGCTGCCATAGAAACGTTTACAGGTCCCGTCCTGAGGAATGCAAACAAAAACGGGCCCCGGCGCTTATCTGACAAAAGAGTCCAACTTTAGACAGTCCTGTTGCAGCTTGCCTGTGTGGTCCCTCCACGACAAAACAACACAACGCCTGGAATCGTTGTGTGTGTAGAATGGACGATTGTTTTGTGTGTTTTTTTTTTTTTTTTTCCAAATCCTCAGTATAACCCAGCAACTCGGGGTTCATGTTAACGCCAGTCAGTTTCGGGAGGATCGTGGGACACGTGAAGCCCACGAGGCTCCCGTTACGTTCCCGTTCCTAGCTGGGATTCAAACCCGTGATGCTCCATTCCGCCCCCCCCCCAAAAAAAAAACAGTGAGTTAAAAGTGTGGAGGCGGCAACACCGGGGTCAGAGGCTCTGTTTGTGCCAGGCGTCGGGCTCAGATGTGGATCAGCGTCTAGATGCAAAGCTCCAGTTATTGTGAAAAAGAAAAAAAAAAAAGAAAGAAGAGGGGACTCGTATCTTTCTCTGGTGTGTACGAGAGAAGAGGAAAAAAAAAATCTCCGTCCACCACCAGGAACTTCAAAATGAAAAATAATAAACTCTTAGCACTTTCAGACCCACAAAGAAGAAGCAGATCAGGGATTTTCATTTTTATTTTGAATCCGGCATTTATGATTTCACACCAACATGTAAGCCCCCCCCCCCCGCCACGGCAACCGCATGCCCAGAAATGCCAATGCTCACACACCTAACGCATACCTCCACACAGCGATGCAAACAAATCAGACGCCACCACACACACGCACAGGTGAGCAGGTGTTGCTCAGGTCAGTGTGTGTGTGTGTGTGTGTGTGCAGCAGCAGGTGCAGCCGCTCTAATCCCGCAGCATGTGTCTGATAACACTGGAGCCACGAAGGTTTACTGCCTTTATCGCCTAGAGCAGGCGGCCCAGCATGCACCTCACCTGTCTGCCTGTCCTGCCTAGACTATACACGATACTTGTAATTAGGTTTCATTCGTTTCCTAAAGACTTCACAGCGTCATCCATGAAAAAAAAAGAAAATAAGCAGAATGATTCCTTGACAAGTGTTTTTTTTTCCTTTAAAGGTGGATGTTCATGCAAAAGAGTCTCCTCCTCCTTTTTGTCGCCCCGACACTTGGTGTGATAGTCCACCTAACGCAGAGCTCTGATTTCAAACCCTGCCCAACACAAAGCCAGGTCCCTGTCATCTAACACGGCAGCATATGGACCCGGTTCCCACACCCAGCTCCATGTAAACATCTTATTAGGCTCCGCAGGGCGGGGGGGGGGGGGGGGGGGGGGGGGGGGGGGGGGGGGCTCAGCCATAAAGGGAAGGAACGGAACAACACAACACACCCACCCACGCACACACCCACACAGTGTCAATTAGGCCCCTGTGTGAGACTGCAGCTCCTGTGAAGCTTCAGGTAATCACTGCAAATGAATACCTGCACCAGCTCAAGGGGCTTTTCTGTGAAGTCCAGAGAGAGAGAGAGAGAGAGAGAGAGAGAGAGAGAGAGAGAGAGAG
>JAFBJU010015305.1:94756-123627 GCA_016785305.1 Colistium nudipinnis
GAGAGAGAGAGAGAGAGAGAGAGAGAGAGAGAGAGAGAGAGAGAGATCAATGATTATTACTTTGGAAAATCAATCAAATTGTTCTAAAGCGGCAAAGACAAGTCGATAAAAATGACAACAAACAAAAATATTGTAGGAAGCCCAAAAAGAAACAACAATAATTATCCAGAACAACGTGACAACCCTGATGTACACGAAATAAATTGCAGGTTTTTATGGCTTTTACAATCCAGAGAAAATTCAGAGTTTGCGTTACATGCGGTTTTAGCACACTTTGGAATATAGCTTATTTTTGTTATTGAATGGTAAAAATCATCTAAAAATGCAGACATTTTCACGTTCAAAAATGGATATGAATGGGGGAAATCAAAGCGGTCCAACGTGGCTGCCGGCTTCGTTTCGCTGTTGAACCGACATGTCGGAGCCGAATAAAGACACTTCCTGACCTGAAGAATTCTCTCCGTCCAAACATGTTCCTCGCCCACTTCCATGGCTCCCCCTTTTTTTTTTTTAAGCTTTGATTTCTCTCTCTCTCTTTTTTTCTCTTTCAACATCCTCCGGTGGGAGGTGGGCTGGGATGCGGGAGAGGCTCCACTCTCACCACCACCACCACCATCACCACCACCACCACCACCAGCGGCTCCACCAGGAGCAACAAGTGTGTGCTTGACTGCATATTTGTGGAGGTGGGCATGTTTGCCTTGGCTCACACGAAGCGCCCTGGTTAAGAGCATTAAAGGTGATGCCCCCGTTTACAGGAAATACCTTTTTTTTTTTTTTATGAGGATGAAAAATTGCTGCCTTCATTATCTTTTCATAAGAGAGATTTTTTTTTTTTTTGCCTCGATCAAAAGAAATGGGCGGAGACAAGAAAAGCGGCGCCTGGCTGCTTACACTATAAATGCAATAAGTGTATTGTTATATATATATATATATATATATATTCCAAATAAATCAGTGCACGCCCGCATCTAAATGATGATGCGGAGGGGGAGAATACGCATTGTGCGTGGGTGTGCGTCTAGATGATTGAGGTGTCCTTTCAAGGCGAAACACACACCATTGTTTTGCCTCACAATCCACAATCTGACACAGGAAGTGACACACAGGACACAAATACAATGAGCAGCGCGGCTGCGGGCCCGTGACAACAGAACGCCGGCTCCGCGCGGCACTGGGAAAAATGTTCCTGAGCGCACACGACGCGCCGCAACGCAACACAAGGCAGATGCAGAAAAGAACAAAAAAAAGAACATTTCATGTGAAAAGTTCAACAAACAGATGCTGGCGCAAAATTTCTCATTTTCATGATGATGCGGAGTATAAAAAAATCAAAAAAATCATACAACTCCAGTGAAAAAGACCAGTTTTGGATCTGATCCAAACCAGGACCACCTCCACTCCGTTCCTCGAGAACCTGGACCTGATCCGGTTCTTGTCTATTATTCAAAGAGAAATACTTTCCTTTTTTTTCTCTTTCTGTAATTCTTAATATAGTTTTTTTTTTTTTTCCTTTGTGACTAATCAAGGACACGGGAACAATCTGGTGCCAGTCTGGGAGTTATCAGGAATAATCTCTAATCAAACCTCATTCTGGATGTGGGACAGTTTCTGTGAGGCTGAGATCCAACAACCTGCTGCTATTTATTTATTCTCCCAATCCCATGTTGTGGCGGAGACCTCCGACACGACCTTGACACCGCCGAGCCGCACCGTTCATGCTTCCAGAAGAGAGCGAGGGAGGCAATCTGATTGGAATGCCACTGGAATTCCCCGGAACCCCCCCCCCCTTCCGCCTCCTCCCCATCACTGTTCACGAATCCATAAGGAGTTTTAACATGCGGCACAATGGACAAGGGGAGCTATTCTGCGACCATAATGCAAGGAAACGTTACCTCAGCGCAAAAAATGTCAGGAGCGCGAAGGCCCCCCCGGTCCTGGAAACAATCAGTGAGGAAACCCGGGCAGGTGCCCACCTCCTGTGAAAATATCCTACTGCACGGCAACCACATCCATAAACTCACCACTGCACCGCAAAGCACTGCAACACACACACACACACACACACACACTCGCTGATCACGTCCTGTGGTCGCAGGAGTGCAGTCGTGACGCGGCTGTAGTTACAAGATGCCGCACGTAGAATCGGATTTAATGACACACGAATGGGTGATAAAATATCCGATAATAAAATATGCAATAAAAATGCTTTTCAAGGGGGTACTTAATGTAGATATTATGCAATGTACTACACAGTATGTACAAGTACAAGTGTAGCAGGGAAGTAGGCTGCAGTTACGAGCTGATGCATGCGGATTCTGAATTAAAGTATAATATAATAAATATGCAATACACAGCTATTACATGGGGCACTTAATGCACATGTGCATAGTCCAGGATTACAGGGAAAATCCTGCAACTATACTTTGAATTTAAAGACACAGGAGTATGCATCAAATCGGAATCGAATCACTTTTTTTTTTCTTCTTGTAACAAAGTTAAATAAATGCATGAACTGAAATCAAACGGGCCTCCGACAGGATGAAGTGGGATTAGGCCTATTTGAGTGAACTAATCCCACATAAATAACGAGAGTTATTTGGATGACGTCCTGAAATCCTCCGTCGTTTCGCATTACACGCGGCTAATAATAATGAACTGCAGCGGATTGTTTGCGCGGCACAATTGTTTTGTAAATCCAAGTTGGGCGGAAAAAATGGCAGCTTTATTATCTCTGCCGATTTCCTCCTAATCTCTCCTCTCTTTGAGGACCCTAATCTACACCAGCACACACATCAAAAAACGCACAACACACACACACACACTCTACACTTCCTGTCTGAGACACGACACTCTGTGACGATCTGGGCTCCAAACACTGTGTACATATAGTTCAATAAATTACAGGGACGTCAGAAGCAGTGAATACTGTATTTTGTGTGTGCGTGTGTGTGTGCGTGCGTGCGTGTGTGTCCTGGTTTTCCTCCGACATAATGAACAGCTCGGCGTCCCGTGAGAGACGACGGGGATCAAACCTCCCGGGACTTGCTTTAATGTCTTTGTGTGCGCGTGGATTTGATACCCGGCCTCCTTTAAATGGGATCCCACCACATCCATTAGCTACAGAGGTTCTGTTAATATGGGAGGAGACCTCCCCCCCCCCCCCCCCCCCCCCCCCCCCCCATGGGAGGAGACCTCCCCCCCCCCCGCCCCGCCCCCCCCACATACAGCTCCATAACCACCTATTGTGACTCTGAAGCCCCATTAAAGTGGTGATACAGACAGCAGGCATGCTCCTGGTGCCTGTATAAAATGACCTGGGATTTTAATTGAAATGTTTAAATGTATTCTACTAATTCATAAATGATTGATTTGAAAGGATTTGGTTTAATATTGTTTTTGTTTTTTTTCCGTGATGCAAAAATAAAGAATTATTATTGAGGAATGGACCACACAACCACGTGAAAATTTTGAAATCCAGTAAGATCAAAAAAAATGCGTGGGGGGGGGTCTAAGAAAAAAATAAAACAAGAAAGTAGAGCTGAATAAAAAGACAAGCTTAAGTAATTTTTTTTGTCAACGTTACAAAGAGCGACGTGTCTAAATGTATGATGACAAATGTTTAAAAAGAAAGAACACACAAAAACACACACTCACACACACACGGACCACACAGGCACAAATTCCCTCATAATCAAAAAGTCATTCACAAACCCGGAATAACACAATCTACTAAACGTAATTTATATTTTCTTTTGCTTCCCAGGAACGTCAAAACAACAAATAAAATGATTTCAAATAAAAAAAACTATAATTAAACAAACAATCATGGGGGGGAAGGGGGGCTGAGGGGTGAAAAGGCCGAAGCCGTGCGACTGTGCGAGTGTTTATCTGGGATCTGAGATCTTATTGTTAATACACCGTCACTGACTGACAGACGGGATCCCGGCTTTTCTTCGCAAGGTTCGGCTGCGAGGAAATTACACTTTCTCCAGAGAGAGAAGAAGAAAAAAAAAAAAAGATCTCAATCTGACGGAGCGGCTGCTGCCAGCCACAACAATGCCGTGTTGAAAATGGGAGCGGGCCCATAGAAAAAAATAAAACAAGAAAGTAGAGCTGAATAAAAAGACAAGCTTAAGTATTTTTTTTTGTCAACGTTACAAAGAGCGCGTGTCTAAATTTATGATGACAAATGTTTAAAAAGAAAGAACACACAAAAACACACACTCACACACACACGGACCACACAGGCACAAATTCCCTCATAATCACAAAGTCATTCACAAACCCGGAATAACACAATCTACGAAACGTAATTTATATTTTCTTTTGCTTCCCAGGAACGTCAAAACAACAAATAAAATGATTTCAAATAAAAAAAACTATAATTAAACAAACAATCATGGGGGGGAAGGGGGGCTGAGGGGTGAAAAGGCCGAAGCCGTGCGACTGTGCGAGTGTTTATCTGGGATCTGAGATCTTATTGTTAATACACCGTCACTGACTGACAGACGGGATCCCGGCTTTTCTTCGCAAGGTTCGGCTGCGAGGAAATTACACTTTCTCCAGAGAGAAGAAGAAAAAAAAAAAAAGATCTCAATCTGACGGAGCGGCTGCTGCCAGCCACAACAATGCCGTGTTGAAAATGGGAGCGGGCCCATTCGTTGTTCTCCCGCCTGGGCCCGGCCCGGTTCCGAGCAGGAGGAGGAGGAGGAGGAGGAAGAGGAGGAGGAGGAGGCCCGGCTGGTCGGGGCTGATAACAGGGGAAGAAGGAGGAAAAAAAAAAAAAAGGGGGAGCGCCCGCTGTGATGTCTGCAGCGTGATGTCACTGACCACCAAACTCCTCCAGAGAGGTAAAGAATGAGTGGGGAGAAAAAGGTGAGTCAGCCAAGGTGCGGCGCCCCGGCAGCTGCTCCACAAAAAACGGCGAGGATTAGCTCTGACAACAGGGAGGAACAGGAAGTGAGATCGCCCTTGGGCCGCTTCTTCAAAATCTGACGAACGGGTAGAAATCAAATACCTCGTCCCAACAGAGACATTTAAAGCTGCAACAAAACGCAAAAACACCAATCCACTCTAATTAAAAAAAACTAAAAAAACTCTTATATTCAAATTAAAACCCAGGACCATGAGCCAAGCAACGTGGTCCTGATGCTGCGGAAGCGAATTCAACGGGCTGTCAATCAAATCAAAAATGTCCACTCCATTAAACCCAATTAAGGCAAAATTCTCATCTAAAGGACACCATGCGCATGTCACTCGCCACATTCCTCTGACAACAAAGAATGACACCTGCGCACGACGTTGACTTATTGTGTAAACTAGACTCTGCGTGTGCATGTGCAGGCCTCACGTCAGGGGTGGAGGTGGGAGACGCGGAGCCATTACCTTCTCAGATCCTAATTACAGAGGCCTACTGTGGGACACAGAGACAGGGAGACAAGCCTGGACATGTGGAGACACACGCACGCACGCACACACACACACACCTGTAAGTGGGCCGCAGTCGGCACCCTGTCAGTCACTGGGAGTACAAAAGGTTGTTATGGTTTATTTAAGCCCTTTGAGTTACATGGGAGCGGTTCACCGCAGGAGAGAAGATACCTTGAATATTGTTCGATTCCCTGAGCCACACTCACGGGTCATTGGTTCTAAATTCAGCTGGCAGGGAAACCTTTAAGGTTTGAGTGTCGACTACTTTAAATATATGAGGTGCCAGCAAAAAAATAAAGAAATGCACGATCCAGAACGTCCCCACAAGGATATGAAATTGGGGGAGTGGAATGAAAAGAAGTGTGGGATGGATCACAGCGAAATGTCGACGACGGTCCACAGAGGATGGAACCTATGACTTTGGTGACGCTCTGACATGGAGGGACATGAGCAGGTCAAAGTTTTCCCATAACGAGTAAAATATGGAGAATAAGGAGGAGGAGGCGACAATGTGAACTCATTTTCACTGGAAGGGAGTATATTTTTATTTACATTTTTTTACTTACTTTAAAAAAGCCGTTTATTCTGCCTTACGTCAAGAAATAAATCCAGATAACAAATGTTGGAGAAAATATCTGGGCTGATGTTTTTCTGATAAAATCCCATTTTCAAATCGGTATCAGTCTTAAAACTCCTGTATTGGTGGGGCTATAGTTGTGTGTGTGTGTGTTAGGGAATGTGTGTGTGTGTGTGTGTGTGTGTGTATGTGCGTGTGTGGAGGCCAGACACGGACGAGTGGTTTCTGACAGGCATTTCAAACCCCTCCTGCCCTCTCCTCCGTGTGGCCCGGGTGATAATGGGAACCTGATCGGAGGGAGCCCGGGCGGCGGGTGGTGCAGCGGGAGGAGGGTGTGTGTGTGTGTGTGTGGATGGAGGGGGGGTGGGGTGCTCCGTCTTTTGTGAGAAACTCTTCAAAGCGCCGGCCCTCCTATTTGTCCACTGCAGCTCTTTGTAACGGTATCCACCACTGTCATTTTGCCCCTTTTATTTTTAGGCAGGGCTATTATTGCTCCCATACCCCTCGCATACCCCCGGGGCTTTGTGTGAGGGGACAGGGTCAGGTTTTAGATTTTTTTTCTTTTTTTTTTTCCCTCCCTCTCCTCCACATGTTGGCCGTACAGGTCTCGCTGGGAACAAAAGGGCAGAAAACGGTTGGTGAATGAGGTCTGCGGGGTTTTTATTTGAAAATAAATGCTCGATATTAATATCATGTGCAGCCTCAAAATCCAATAGGATTCTGCCAATAGTGCATCATAAAAAAAAAATTGGCCTCCAGAGACCAAGTACGAGTCAAAGGGTCAAAAAGAAACTGCTCCAGGCTTCCTGCAAGTCAGCTACTTTTTATATTATTATTACTATTAATATTATTTTAACAATAATTGAATATAAAGATGAGTAAAGACACCACACAGGCGCACACACACACACACTGTATCTGTCAGTCACTATTCATAGTAGTTCAAATCAAAATCAAAATCAAATAAATAAATAAACTCTGAGGCAATAATGGTATTGATCAGAGCTGATGGCGTTCTACTCAACCTTAGAATTAAAACTCACGGGGGACAGACGCGTGGTCAGAGCTGTCTACGCAGTCCACTTCCTGTCCCCCCCCCCCCACGTCAACCCTGTTCCCCTGTAATTTCTGACATGAGTGGATGAATAATAGATCAGAGGCTCTAGCTGCCCTGTAACTCTACCCCCCCGTCCCCCCGTCCCAGGACAGGAGGCAGGCCAGGGGCTTAGGCCCGTCCAAAGGACACGTGACCGCGCCAGGGAGCCCATTCACTGGGAGCGCTGAGGAGTAAACGCCGCGTTATTGGCGCCATATGGTTGATATCAACTCCAGAAAACTGGCCGGTGGCCGCGGCTGCACACAGCTGTCGAGTGGGAGAGAGCCACGTGTGTGTGTGCGTGTGTGTGTGTGTGTGACCCAACGCACAACAGTCCACCAGTTGCGCTGAAAAACATTAAAAAGAGCATGCTACACCGCGCGTGTAAGGATTTTAACCCCGAGCCTGAATAATGTGGGATGAATACGACTGATACACATTTGCATATTTGAGGATTTTGATATATGGGCCTAGATTTATTTTTATTTATTTTATTCCCAGAAGCACATAAACAAAGATTTTCTCAAACATTTGCCGTGTGAGTCCTCGCCAAGAAAACGTGACATAATGCATTTGAAAAAATAAACTGCTTTTATGTTCCATGAATATGACTTTGAACTAAAGTGCAACTACATATATTCAAGTTTTGATAAATGAATGCATATAAAACTACTTTCAAAGTTTTTTCTTTTTTTTTCTTTTCTGTCTCTCCGTTTTTTTTTTTTATTCATCAGCTGTTCTAAAGCCAGAAGCCTCGATTGAAGGAGGAGCTGGAGGATTTGATTGATTCCTGTTTTTGTTTTTGTTGACGAGTGTTTTTAAATGTTTTTATTTAAAAGCCTTCAGACGGACGGTGGCACTGTCAGCGCCACATTCCTCAAGTGCCGCATGTGTCAGCTGACAGCTGCAGGTTCACGGCCGTGAAATATCTCCACCGGCTGATTACATCGCCATTTACAGAAGCCTGTGTGGTGCTGCCTTTCATTTCGTTTTCTTTTTTTTCTTTCTTTTTTTTACACAGAGCAGCAAACTGATGATCCCTCGCTCACATTGCTGCAAATGTAAAAGCGGATTTTATTCAGGAACTGAGAGAGTGAAAAGGACCACTCACCACGCCAGTCAGACCCCCTGCCGCTGAGGTCCATCGTTCTGCATTCACACTTTTAATGAATATGCCAATATATATATATATATATATATATATATCTCTCTAAACGATGCAGCTTTCACTTCAATCAAAAAATATATATATATTCATTGACTTAAATGTCACCAAAAAAATAATAGAAATGGCCCACATGACCCGCCGAGGTGTTTAGGATCTGAGGAGAAACATTAGCCGACCTTTGCTTGACTATAGAGTTGATTACGACGGCTCGATCAACACGGTGTGATTCGCACACTGGCCAGAGAATAACGCCACACGCTTGGAAACACAAATACACACAGGCGCACACACACACGCCATCCTCTCCAAAAGGGGATCAGGTTTCCCTCTGTGTCCAGTGGCTTATTAAACATTAAGCTCAACAGCTTCCCTACAGGAGGGAAAAAAGCCAGCCCCCCCCCCCCCCCCCCCCCCCCCCCCCCCCCCCCCCCCCCCCCCCCCCCCCCCCGCCCACGCCCCCCCACACACACCACCTCCCCTCTCTCCTTACAGCTGTTGAGGTATGACACAACAGAAGAGCGTCCAGCAACAATGGAGCCGGAGGCCGCGTTACTGCGACAGCAGGCAGGCCTCCGTCGGCCTTCTACAAAGAGGAACCGCACAGTTGTAGCTTTGTAATGTGGTGGTAAAGTTAATTAAACACACTTTATACCAAATCACGCACATGTCGACACACAAACACGCCTCGACAGATTCAAATGGACAATTTCAAATGAAATACAGTCTATTGGTCCATGCGACAGATACTGATGAATGGAGACAAAACGTCTTCAGGAGAAACTGAGCAAATGTTTCTCCATTAAATACTCTAGATAAAAATGTTAATAATAAAAAAGATTTTAAAAAAACAACGCTGACCTCTCCGACCCCGCTGGTCCAGCTCTGTACCAGTCACTGCAAACATCAAGCCTAAATATTTCACTTCGGTTCAGCTTTCAGACACAATAAGTGATGTTTCCAACTCCAAGAAAATAATAAGCGGAAATATGGTTCGTAAGGGGATTTAAAAAATCCCTAAATGTCAAATTTACAGGTATTTCCAGGTGGTGTACAGATAAAATGTGCTACTAGGGACTTTCTCAGCTTCTCAGGTTTTGTTGCGACACACCCTAAAGTGTGTGTGTGTGTGTGTTTGTATGTGTGTGGATTCATTCGACACACACTGCTTGCTTGTTGTCAGGTGTCAAACTACACAGACACACACACATGGTGAATACCGTAAAAAAAAACACTCACCAGCTGCCTTTGCATGGCCAACACTGCCACCTGCTGGTAATAGCACAAATAAAAACCCTACAATTGATGATATTACATTATATTCATAATATTAACAGTAAAATGAATAATGTTAAAAAGCACTAAAACAACAAATAAATGTTTGTTCCGCACAATTAGCCATCCAATGAGTGGTATGAATATATACCCTTTGATTTCACCTAGAATTAAAACAAAGTTCTAATACATATGTAAATATAAAATATAGTAAATAAATTGACAATATTCCCAGTTGACTTATTTCCATTGACTGCTCACACTGATACCATTGTGGTGTATATGTGATACTGGCAAACCACCATAATATGATTTATCTAGTTTTCAGGCTTTTTTAAGGTTAAAGTGACCTGTCAATCAAACCATCAATCGTGTAACAGGTTATTTGGAGGAAAAAAAAATGGCGACGGCCCATCTACCACAAATCGACTCTCATCACATCTCATCGTGTAACTCTAAATCTCTGCTGGGCTTCAACAGCACAAACCAGCACCAGCTCTCACTTTCTGACAGAGATGAAACCACAGAGCTTCTTCATCTTCACATCATGTGACTCTTCCTACCGACAACATCTCATTCCTGGAAAAACTCTTCCTGCCCCATCTCCCCCATTTCCTGTCTGGTCTCACATTAACAGGGGAGGCAGGTATTGGTCAGGCATTAGAGAGCCACAGACAGACCGGTAGACACTTGAATGATCCAATTATCAGTCATATTGGATTAGTCTGAGAGACAAGACTCCTTCAATGTCTCCCTAAGTGAAACGAGATGGGTAAGGAGAGAGGAAAAAGGGAAAGTACCACAGCAGTATAACATAGAGCAGTATACTCTCTATATACAAGTCAAAAAAATACTTTGCATTGCTATTGTTATTATACGGCAATGTAGTTAGAGATTTATGCTTCAAATATATTTTTCATTCTCTGGTAAAAATAAATATACATGGCGATGAATCAAAATAGTCATTTAACTGGATAAAATCTATACTTTTCACGAAAGGATGGATTATTATTGCCGAGCTCCTCATTGGATTAAAAGTGTGACTCAATTACTTTATGGTAATTCAATAAATTACAAAAAATAAATGACAGATGTGTAAGGAAAAAAAAAACACTTTTTTTATCTTCACCTTTCGTTTCATTAATTGGTCGACAGCTGATTTTCCACACACAAAAAAAGGTAATATTGAACAAAGGGTTATGATGGTTGTGGTGAGCACAATAAACACAAATTAAACAATGACTTGCGAGATCAGTTCGTTGTTGATATTTATATATAACTATATAGAGATTTTCCTCATTTAAAGTCGGTTATAAATAATGAGAAAGAAATTCCACATACACACTGAACATTAAACCATCAGAAGAACAAACACACACACACACACACCGATAGAAACAAAAATGAAATGGACTCACTCGGCTGTGTTGAAGCTTCTCGTCTCTGAGGTGAAGTTTCCACTGTCGACATGTTGTTAGCCGTTAGCGCAAACACAGGTAGCTAGCCTCGTTAGCGAGCTAACCGGTGCTAGCTCTGTCTCAGTTAGTCACTTGTTTTCTCCGATGGTGGGAATTTTTCTACGGGACCAGAGTGAGAAAATGTTATTTTTTCACACAACAGTTTATTTTATGCCAAACGAGTGTGTTTTTTTTCCTCACATCTTACCGACGTTTAACTTTAATAACGGTTCAAGCGCTTCACCTGTGTCACCTGAGCTCACTGAGGTTTAGCTCGGCCAGGGTGTAATACCAAGTTTGACCATTGCCATTTTATAATGCCGGGCGGGGGGCGCTGTTTCCCTCACTGGCGGAAACTATAGAGAAAAAGAAGAACCAACTTCCTGCTTTACAACTAACAAAGATTTTTTTCTTTTTTGAAATATATTATTACATAATAAAGGTAATATGATCAGATTCATGTTTGCTCAGACAGAAGTGTGTGATTCTTAAGATTGTATAGAAAACATAAATAGGAAGACATGATACATACTGTGGGGGATGATAATAATTAATGATAATAAAATAATAAGTCTCCTAAGTGGTATTTGTTTTTATTTATTTTTTATGAGAAAACATGTGTAGACTGCAGGAAACAGATTCTTTGCATTAACCTCTTAACTGGATATCTCCTCTGCACTGATTAAGACCCACTGAGCGTCCACTTAACAAGAACACAGACACACAGTGTGCCTAGAGAGTCAAATTAATTATCTATGAGAAGGAGGGAGATGTTCTCTCTCTGTGGGGAAATGGTAAATAGTTTGAAATGCATAGAAGACACAAAACAAAGCTTTGTAAGAAGTAGAGCTAAACTGAGTATTTCATGTAAATAATACAATTTCTTGGAACTTCTGGTTCCTGGCCTTGGCTTTGATATTGTTATTGTTGAGAAAAGTTGAATATAATCAAACGCACATTGGGGGGAAAAGAAAGAGGAAAATATCATAAAGGAAATATGTTGAAGAGAGAAACAGACAGATGACAAGAAAGAGAAAAAAACAAAATGAAATTAGATGAAGTTAAAGATATAGACAGAGAAAGTGGGAGATCTTGTAGTGTTGTGTTTCCGCCACTAAGTGGCGCTGTCCGATCACCTATTATCCTCCAGTGAAAGGTCGTCCAGGTCACCTCCTTCCTCTCCCCCTCCACCCTGTGAACCACAGAGGAGGATTCATTAATAATCCACCACAGGTCCCTCTGACACTTCATTTATCACAAAGACTGAAAACATGGGAAAATTGTATTATTTAGTCATATGAGTGGTCATGACATCGTTGTGACATCATTAACGTCAGAATTTTAAAAAACACCATTAAAACCAATTACAACTTATAACAATAATATATAGCTTATGGTTGGACTGACTGTCATAAAGATAATGCGATAATGAAGTTACTGTGGTTCCACGTTTCCATAGTAACCAAAAAAATCCTGTACATTAGTATCTGGACAGGGCTGGAGATTTAAATAAATCTCCGCATTATGGTTAAATGATATCCCTTTAGTCAAAAGGACTCAATGATGCAATAAGTGAAATCAGGAAATGAATGAACTGCTGTGGGGAAAATTAATTCAGTTCACCCCTGATTTAAATACATCACGGTTTTCATCCACAAATGAAGCAGAATGGTGTTGGCATCATGAAACACGTGACGTCGGGTTCTGCACACGACACCGCGTGATGATGGAGACCCCTCCTCCTCCTCCTCCTTGCTGGAGCTCCCGGAGAGCGCTGTGAAGTGGCAGATGAAATATTAATCTTCCTGAATTTACGATGCAGGTGGGGGGGAGAGAGATATTTAACTAAGATATCACGAAGAGAGGAAGAGGAGGAGGAGGAGGAGCTGGTTCTCCTTTTAACTAACATCTCTTAATATTAAAAACATCCTCAGAGAAATCACTCTGATATCAATATCTATCAAAATATGGATGTATACAGAATAATTGAAAATTGAGAAATTGAAATAGAACAATTTAAAACTGTTTTTTTTTGTTTATCACAGGTGATTATTATATATTATTTTGGAAACCTGACTTACTCTTCTCCATGCAACAAAGCTGCAGTTTCCGCTTGCGTAAAAAACTCAGCTGCTCATCATTTGTCAAAGTGAAAAATACTCAGGAGGGGAATTCTTCCACATGTACTGACCTTGAAAAACTGAAGTGACTCCGATGAGGTGTCTGGTGTCTGACCTTGTTCCCCTGGTGGTGAGGAGCCGGGGCTGGAGAGGGGGGGAGATGAGACAAAGGGAGGCGGGGGAGAGCACCTGAAGCCCATTAATCGTCTCCCACAGCGAGGACTCTGAGGGAGAGAGAGAGAGAGAGAGAGAGAGGGAGAACAACAGAGGACAAGGTGAGAAATATAATGTGGTGACGTTATGTGACATTTCAGTTAGTTTCGTTTTTTGATAAGTGCATTAATAATAATAACAAAACGTCTGTGTGTGTGTGTGTGTGTGTGTGTGCGCGTATAAACTGAAGCTGTGGACCACGCAGCAGATGCTCTGCAGCGTTGGGGGGGGTTAAGCACTTTGTTCAAGGGCACCTTGAGGGAGCCTAATGAAGGTAGGGGGAGGTAAAACGCTTTGCAGTTAAAGAACCATTTCACAAAGGTGAATTTGTTTCAGAGCCACTTTTCTTGTGGCTAAAACTATTTCTCTCAAAATGAGTAAAATAACAATTCTGCTCCCGTGACCTTGTTTGAACACGTCGCTGAAATAAAGCAGCGCAGGAACCTCCCACTAACATACATGTATAATAATAATAATTGAAAAAAAGAGAATAAAGCAGTGATAAAGAGAGCATCCTGCAGACTGTGCCAATAACAGCTCTGACACAAAGAGGTCAGACAAAACAAATGAACTAAAAAAAAAAAAAAGGTCAAATTTGCTTTGGAAAAGAACAAAGACGATTATGATCCACCACAAATGCACAGTTCTATGAGAAAAAACTATACAATAATGCATGTGGTTGAAATTCTTGTCTTTAAACTTAAATTGCATTTCGGAGTCAGAGGACTTGGATTTAAAAAACAACAAAAGTGTGATAATAGAAAATGGTTGAAGAAATAGATCTAATCGGCAAATTCAATCTGACTCAAAAAGGATTTATACGACTTGTTGTGTGAAGCTTAGTGTCGATCGACTATTGTTGGTAAAAAAAAAAAAAGAAAAGAAAAGAGAAACATTGATTTCACGGTGGAAATAAACCCCAAAATTGACTCTAGGGCAGTAAAAGCGAAAGCAGCAGCAGCTTCTTCATCAACCAGCATGTGAACACATCTTCCTGGAGTGAAAGGATCATGTGGTGTTCGGGGTTCAGGATTGATCGCTGCCTAATCAATACCAACATTGAACGGTAATAAATGTAAATTACAGTAGAATCCAGGGGGCATCAGGCCCCGGGGTCTGTGGGGAAAATCCATCCATCAAACGCACAACTGGGTTTGTATTGTTGTGTAGCAAAACTCTCATGTGCAACAACCTTCTTACGAACTTTAAATGAACAAGTAATAAGGAGGTTAGCACTTGTGGTACAATGTCATGTAGAATAAAGCATTAATATGTTTTTTTATAATACTAATAAAGAGCAAATATACTACTTATATGCATGACAAATAAAAACAAAAAAAAGTGTTATTTAACTTTGATATTGCTATTTTGTATTAAAGTTGTGTGTGTGTGTGTGTGTGTGTTTTGAGACAAACCTAAAAACGACGAAAACATTCCCACACTATTACCTCATCAGCTGTCCGTCCACATTATGGACAAACAAAGACGATGTTATGGAGGGTGATTCCATTTTTGGGGGGGAGGCTGGTGGCAGGGGGGGGGGGGGGGGGGGGGGAAACGCAGGGGACACACAAACTCACACAGACACACACACACACGCACACACAAAGGAATTCCTCCGAGGCCGATGTGGTCATTCCGATGAACGGAGGCATCTGGGCCCGGGACAGGGACAAAGGGGCAGACTGTGGACGGGACGTCCCACCGGGGGCTTAGCTGAACCTCCGACACGCTCGTTACCCCCCAAAGCTTCTTTTTTTTTGGACAAAAGATGGAGAGGACAAGAAAGAGTGAAAGTTGGGATGAAAGAGAACAGAGGAAGGAATAATGTAGTTTGTTGTTGTGGATGTGGGGGGGGGGGGGGGGGGGGGGGGGGGGGGGGGGGGGGGGGGGGCTAAGCCAATGAATACTTAAGCAACACTAATCAATATTTCTATATCAACAATGGATCTGCTGTAATGTGAAACCTGGCGGTGAATTGCTCTAAAAAATTATATATTGACGCCTATTATTTGTTCTTCACATAAGAAAATTGTAAATGTATATAATCACAGTAAACAATGACTTTGTCAAAATAAAGTTGTCATTTCCAACATTCATTCAATTTAACACCACGCAACAGTCCAGAGTGAAGATTTGGGATTATTTAGGAATGTAAAACTAAAGTGAATTAGTCGTTTGTGTGATACAGCGGAGATTATTTCCTGGTATCCGACAAAAGTTTCATATATTCTGTGTACCGGATGAAAATGGGGAAACAAAGTAGTGTAGAGCTGAATAATTGTGGAGGAGAAAAAAAAAATACAGGTCACCAAAAGGGAGTGGAAGCAGATGAAAGCGCAGAGAGAGGAAGAAAGTGAAGAAGAAGAAGATGAGGAGGAGAAAATGAGTAATTAGAAAACAACGAGGCCTCAGTCATTTAGCAGCCTGTTGAATATAAACATGAACTTTGATATAATCACACACACGGACACACAACAGCTGTCCTTTCCTTAAAAGGGGCCACAATGGAGGACGGGGGGGGCAAGCACCTGCCTGTGATGAAGGCCAGGGAGGAGGAGGAGGAGGAGGAGGGGGGGGGGGGCTATCAGCTGCCTGATTAGCATAGAGTTTGACATGCTTCCGCTAATTTGAGCTTCTTCCTCTCTGAAGGCAGATGGACGTAAACAATACGTGGCTTCATCTCCACCGGGATTAGAAGATGATGCATTGTGGGTCGTTAAGACTAACAAAGAAAAAAAAACGATTCAAAACACCAGATTAGGGACTAGATCTGAGAGATTACCTGCAGGACTTCAGGATTATATAAGGTTTGTTCCATTCACACACACACACACACATACAGGATTTATTATTCTAAATTCAAGGCTCCTTCTTTAGTTTTTTTTTAAATCACAATAATTAGATTTAAATCCTGAGTGAAAAGGTCCAATCAGGTGACAAATGTAAATCAGCATCAAACAGTTTCTGTCCATTCTAAAACTGAAACACAATCCTGGAGTTTTCAGACTCAAACGAGACGAGCAACAATTCCACAAATCTCAGATTAATGACGCTGACTTATTTTTTTTTTGACAGAAATAATGCGACGAAATAATAATACAAACTCAAAAAATCAAATCCACAGGATAAAAGCGATTTATCGCGATTATTATTTTAGCCTCACGATATAAGTGAGTCTAAACTACACAGCAAACGGAGGGAGACACACACACACACACACACACGCTGGTATGAATCTCCCACAATCCCTTGCACTGTGACCCGGCCTGCTCCCTGCAGCGATGCTTTGCATATTCATTGCGACATGTGTACGTGGCTTTTTTTTTTTTCTGATGTACTATTTATGAGAACTGCTCTGTGTGGGATGAGCACTTCTTCACGTGTGTGTGTGTGTGCGTGTGTGTGTGTGTGTGTGAGAGTTTAAAAATATGCAAGTGTGTGTTCAGCATGTTACATATGCATGTGAGTTATTACCGTTCATCCTGAGGAAGCGGAACATGTCTGAGCCACGTGAGTCCAGAACGAATGAATATGAATTAAAATCCACAGGATTTTGGATTCTGATGCAAATTTCACCAATTAAAGTGGGAGGGTCTCAATTTGATGACGCAATCGGGTTTTAGCCAATTAAAGCAGCAAATAAGAAGAGAGTTTATGTTTTAAAAAAAGACAACCGACAAAATAAATAAAGGTTTTCAAAGAAATGACAAAAGAGTTTAACCTTCGGTGAAAGGTTCGGCCTTTGTGTGTGTGTGTGTGTGTGTGAGGGAGGTGAGTTGGGGTTACAGGGGATGAAAGTGTGTCTGTGTGTGTGTCTGTAGCGTGCGATGTGTGATGGGGTCAGGGGGTAACACACAAACAGACACACACAGACACACACACACAATAAGCTGCCTGAGCTCTGTCTTTCTGAGGTCATGTGTTTTTGTGCTTGTGTGCACATGGATGCACTGGAGTGTGTGTGTGTGTGTGTGTGTGTGTGTGTCTGTGGGCACACGCAACACACGATGAGAGTGCATGTGTGCAAGTGTGTTTGTGTGTGCATTCACCAAGTGTATTGCCATGAATAAACCCCTGAGGGGGCGTTCCTGCACACAGACACACAAATATAAACACACACACACGCACACGCACGCACGCACACATGGGAATACCCGCGATCCACACAACATGTTCAGGTCTGGATCTGCGGTCGTCACGGAGGCGGATTCAACATGTGAGACTGTGCTGACAAGACAAATCCAGCTGAACCCCGTCACGACAATTCACAACACGCACACAACACAACACACACACACGGAAACCCCCACCTCCTCCCTCAGAAACATCAAGACAGCAGTGATCCTGTGTGATCAGGCGTTAAAGCTGAAAACAGACGGAGAAGGAGCACCTGCCCGCCTCCTGGGGGGGGGTGGAGGAGGTGAAAGAGGAGGTGAAGGAGGAGAGACAAGCCTCTGATTCCTTTCTCTGTTGTGTCACTCCATCAATCCTTCGTCCCACTCAGACGCACAAATATCACAACACTGTGTGCGGGGCTACACGTCAAAAAAACCAAAAATCCGAAATCCGTGACACACATCACACACCTTTAAATACACCCATACACCCACACACACATATACAGTAGTCTATATATTGTAGAAACATATACAAGTTTAAGTTGAATAAAGTAAAGATGTGTCTGAGATGTGTGCGTCTAACGTGTGCGTCACGCTCGTGTGTTGTGCGAGCCCTTGTTGTCGTTACGGTGCAAATCTGTGACAAAATGGAGCCCTTCACCCTCCGACAACACCGAGATACGGAATGAAACTGCTCGGTGTTTTTTTTTTTTTTGTACGAAAAGCGTGCGAGAGTGAAAAAACATCAAAAGAGGAAAGGTCTCCAGTACGTCTCTCCTTCGCCAGTTCCTCTTCAGGTGGACATGAATTATTAAGAAGAAGAAGAAGAAGAACCTGCGCTGTGTCCGATGAATACCTCCGGACAGGAAATGGGACGTGAGCGAGAAGTGGGTCAGAGCCACTCGGTACGAAATGACTCGGCAATACCATCTCGGATCTCACACACACACACACACACACACACACACACACACACACACACACACACGCGCGCCATAAATCACAGTTTTTCATTCCCATTACACACTAAGAAGCTGTTCCTCCTCGCAGCTCTACCTCCTCAGGTAACTTCACTTTTTTTTTTTTTTTATGTTTTGGATATGGAGGAGGAATTTAGCCCAGCTCATACTTTCATACATTTTTTGACTTTTTTTTTCCCAGCAGCCCCGGTTTCAACTCTAACTTTAAATAACCCTGTGGGTGCTCTTGTGCATGCCGGTGTGTGGGGCTGAAGTGTGAGGCCACAATAACCAGATGTGTCTAAGAGCTTTGCATTGTGGCCTTTGTGTTGGTTTCCAATAATGTCTGTGATCTGGAGGAGGCGACAAAATAAAGGAGGAGTTGTTGGAGGAGGAGGAGGGGGAGGGGGGGGGGGGGGACGCAGCAGTGAATAGCTTTAATTGCTTTTCTTGGCTGAGGGGGAGGGACTGATTGACTTATGAGGTATGAAAAGGCCTCCTGGTGCAAACCTGCGTGTGTGCGTGCGCGTGCGCGTGTGTGTGTGTGTTTATTGATATACATTCTGCCTGTGTGCACCTGCATCTGTGTGTTTTCCAAGTGGTGGTCTCTATCAGGTGTGTGTGTGTGTGTGTGTGTCAGGAGCATCTGTTGAGGCACGGGCCAGATGGACGCCCGTGTGGGACGAGGTTTGTGTAGAGGCACGAGCTCCATTCAACCCCGCCCCCCCCCCCCCCCCCCCCCCCCCCCCCCCCCCCCCCCCCCCCCCCCCCCCCCTCCTCCTCCCCCCCTCCTCCTCCTCAGTAGACTGGGCAGATGTGTCAGTTTAACAGCCGAGGCCCCTCGAGGACACAAAAGGGAGGCGGGAGGCGTCAGAGTGACCGGGGCCTGGTTGACCTTTGACCCCGGCTTTAGATGAACACGCTTCATGTGTGACAACACCGGGCTGAAAACACACAATGGAAACACAAGCTGCTGCGTCACCGCACAGATTCTGATTCCGACGCACAAGAGGATGGTGTTTGTGTTTCATGTTTGACCAGACATAGTCTCACGTAACTTTATTTCCAACGTGCTTCAAATAAATAAACACTGCAATTTGTATCCTTCTATATTTATTTCATTTCCTTCATTAAAAATGAATCTAATGATCTTGCCTGGGTTTCAGCTCCTGATTTATAATTGATCTACTTCCACAGCTGCAGCAGATGATAAGAAATGATGGATATTGATTGTTGTCATAGGTGATGGTAGACATGTTATTGATGAGGCTCATTATTGGTTTATGAAAAAGTCATCATTTTTTATTTTTTCTTATGATGGTCAGGATTTATCTGGCCATGGATGGTTTGATCAAAGATTTTATTGATGCGACTGTTCATCGCCATCAACAACGAGAACCAATTTCCAGTTTCCGCCCCTGGGGAAACAAACCAATGAGACACTCTCATTATGAATATTATTTTTCAGGGTTTATTGCCTTTTATATTTCCCTCTTTATTACCTTCCACCCGGTCTCGCTCGCCCAATTTGCTCCTCGATCGTCTTGAGCTGCGGCAAACTCATTTTCCACGTGGGATCAATAAAGTGAATGGTTTCTCACGCCGCTAACGAGCTCCTGGTCTCTGGTTTTTACTCGGCTGTCAGAGGAGAGAGACGCTTTGTAGGGAAAAAAAAAAAAACAGGAAGTTCCTGCTTTACAGTAAAGTTGATAAGAAGAAACTCGATGAGGAAAAAGCAAATGAATTCATTCATTCATTCACGGCTCCCTGTGTTAAATCTGTGGTGAGATTTCTGATATGACTTCCAGATGTAGAACTGAATAACAGTGATTTCCGCACCCCCCCGTGTCTTAGGATTGTTAACGCACAGATGATACAGTCACACAAGGACACACACGCAGCAACACACACCATGACCGTCACGTAACAGTGTTTCAACAGCAGCAGTTCTGGTAACTGTAGGAGAGAATTGGCGTTTCAGGGTGACTCATCCTGAGCCGCACATCTGTTTGTAGGTGGGAGGGCGACCTGTGTGTGTGTGCGTGTGCGTGCGTCCCATGCTGTGTTAACTGTTACCTTTGTTTTCCCCTAAACACAGGAGACAGATGCTGTGGTTGCGGTTCTCTCTAACTTCACTTTAATTACATTGCTTTACACACGTGTGTGTGTGTGTGTGCACGCGTGTGCGTGCGCGTGTGCGTTCTACTGTCCGCATGGAAACCAGTTCAAGTTTTACAACTTTGTTTGTTATGGACTACAAACATGACCTAGGGATTGTGTCGATTAAAAAAACATGTGGCCTGACTTCTTCATGGTGACATCACGATGACGTCATTGTGATGTCACAATAAAGTCTGCAAGTGACTTGATAGAGTGAAATTTGAACCTTTTGCAACGAATGAAATTAGACACGTGACCCATATCGTTTTAAAAATGAACCAATCGATCATCATCGTTTCGTATCGGTGACATCACAGTGACGTCATAATTAAAATGGCCTTATAGTCCGCGGCCGGAACGACACCAGAGCCTCGCGGGTCCGTTGGTTGTCAGTTGTGTTGTAGTTTTGAGAAGGTTGTGGAAACCAGCTGACGCAGCTGAGCGCACGCACGCGCACGCACGCACGCACGCACGCACGCACGCACGCACACACACTTTCCATTCATGTCTTTCTGATGACTGTCTCCTTCTTTTATCTCCGTTCCCCTCCCCCGGCCTCAAAGAGGCAGCTGCTGAGGTGATAGTGTCATGTCTGAAGTGTGTGTGTGTGTACGTGCGTGTGTTTTTGCGGGTGTGAGTGTGTGTGTGTGTGTGTGTCCCAGGTGGAATCACCTGGCGGTCGGGCTGCACTGTGAGTCAACATGAGATAAGGCAAAGACTCAGTCTTGGAGAGAGAGTCGTCACTTCGACAATAAACACAGACTGACTACACACACACACACACACACACAGAAAAACAGGGGTTGACTTTCACACAGTGATTTCCTCTTCATCATCCGCCTCACACACACACAACTAAAGTTTAGGACGTTCTCCCAGTGAGGGCCGTGAGGCAGAATATTTCAAAATCAAAGTTAATCTCAGAGTGGGAGCTCAGGGAATAAACCCAAAGCCGTCCAGCCCACGAGTCCGAATGAAATCCAATCACCTCAAAGTCTAACGAGACCAGATCACGTCGTTAGAGAGGAATCCAGGTTAAGTCTTCGTCACAGTTAGCGGAGTCGAGTCCAATTAAAATCTCAATCAGTGGAAGGAGTTCAAGTAGAGTCACGAGTTTTTCCCGAATAATCTTAAATCCGAGAGATTAAGAACCAGTCGTGGCCCAGATTTAATTCCAGGTTCAGGTCAAACTCACTTTTGTTTAAGTTTTATTTTTATTTTTTTACTTTTATAGTAATACAGGAGCCTGACTCCAGCTGGAATTGCAATAAATAAGTTCCTAACGAGCCTCTTGTGTGTGTGTGTGTGCGATTCAGCGGGGGCCTCCTCACCTTCGGGCCCAGACACGTCTGACTCCCTCTGAAAAAAGTCCCGGGAGGCGTCCTCAAGAAATCCGTTTTCATCTGCAGGATCAGAGCACGCAGCCAAACGTCTCCCGCTGGCCAGAAAATGAAGTTGTGCTGTAACCACATCTGAAATCTGGAATAACAGAGCAGAAAAAAAATTATAATAATCTCTTCACCACGTCTGTACTTTTTTGCTTCTCCTCCTCTGCTCTGGGAATTCCCCTTTTCAAGATAAAATGAACAAGGAGGAAAAATAAAAAAAATATCCCCAATTATTCACACCGTCTCTTCTATCAGCGATAAAGTCCTACAATTATAACTTTTTCATCTTATCTGAACACCTGTGTCTGAGTGAGGTCAAAAAAATGAACCCGAGGTTAAGTGGTGGAAAAAAAGGTATATTATTATTATTATTATTATTATTATTATTATTATTATTGTTGTTGTTGTTGTTATTATTGTTATTGTTATTATTATCATTATTATTATTATTATTATTATTATTATTATTATTATTATTATTGTTGTTGTTGTTGTTGTTATTTTATTTATTTTTATTTTTTTATCAGACGTAAAGAGTAATAAGTACCGCGATTTTCTCACGATTACAACATTTGGAAGAATTTATAGCAACACACTTAAATCAAAGCTTCTCACTTCTCCCGATGAGACCCAGCTTCTTATTGTAACAGCCCAGTGATGTTTTATTCACAATCCATTTCATCAAACAACCTCTTATCAGCGCCGATTTACAAAAACGAAAATGGAATCTCTCGAACAGACGTGAGTGGACGTTTGAGGAGTGGAAGTTTGGTGAGAGGATGAAAAGAAGGAGGTCGTCCTGACGCTTCTGCTCTTTGATCAGCAGCCTCGCTTTAATCGGCCACAACAGAGACTCACGCCGGCTTAATCACCGCTGACGCGTTACACAACGTTAACACAAGGTGGAATCGGGACACGAACCCAAGCCCTTCCTGGACGTGGTGAAGGATATTCCAGAAAAAAAAAAGAACTGCATCAACTATACATATCAACAACAACACATCCTCATTCAAACTCCCTCAAGGTGGAACATCTCACCACTTGCTGCTGTGGGCGTTTTCAGCAGGAAACCTTTTATTATTTCTATTTATACGCACACGCACACACGCGCACACACACACACACACGTGCTGTGTATTTGCCTGTGTATGTCATGTACATAATATCCAATCTACTAACCTCTCACGGCGGTGTTTTCCCCAAATCACAAATGTTTAGGTTATACTGTATACGCCACGATGATGTCATCCACTTTACTTTTTCAAATATATATACAGTCTATCTTTTTTTTGTGCGGCCTCCATGAAAGAAATTGTCCCACTGTGACGGGGAGCTTGGCATTGAACGGGACAGTCGCCGCTCCGTCACTTCCTCACAGGCTTTCTGTTCAACATCTGACCACACGCCAGGCCGGTGTGTGTGTGTGTGTGTGTGTGCGTGCGTGTCTGCGCGCGTGTGCGCGTGTCACGTGGAGTGAGGATGTGTTTACTGTGTCAGACAGGAGTGTGGGTGGAGGAGAGGAGGGCCGTGTGCCAACTCTCTGCACGCTGTCGGGACAGAGCGGTGTCTCACGCGCACACACGCACACACACATGTGCGCCCACACACACACACACCCCAAAAAATGAATACACAGTATAAAAAAAACACACACACATTCTCAGAGACAGACTCACTTCCATGTCGCATGCATAAACATCTCAAAAACACTCATCCGCTGTCACACACACCCACACACACCCACACACACACACACACACACACACACACACTGGATAGACTCTCTACCACTCACACACACACACGAACCATGAGCCGCGTGGGCAGGAAAGATAATAGCACACAAAGAGTAAACACGAGTATCTCTAAGTGTTTGACAACAATATTCGCACCATGTATTTTGCAGTATTATATTGAGTATTATATGTGGAGGTATGCACGCTGTACTCCGCTTCACCCAGACATCTGGTCGCAACCACGCGCCATGATCTCAACATCTGCTCTGCCTGGTGAACACATTCACGCTTGCCTGACAAATCACTTCCTGTTTCAGATGATTTTGATCCAACTGGAATGCATAAAGTGGAGTTTTAAAAGTGAGACGATTTGTATTTCATTTTTTTTTTTTTTTTTTACACTGTGTACTTAGCGTTGATAAATGGGAGACAAAAATAGCAAAGACACACACGTGTGTTTATGAATGATGGATTGCCTGGTGGAGGAATGAGAGGAAACGCTGAATATTCATAACGCCTTTTGAAGCAGACCTCCTCCGGCTACATCAGACATCAGACGTAGGCTGAAGGTCGGAGGAGAGCTGACTCATGCTAAAATGACCACACACACACGCCCCCCCTAAACCACACCCCCTCACATCCCCCCCCCCCCCCCCCCCCCCCCCCCCCCCCCCCCCCCCCCCCCCCCCCCCCCCCCCCCCCCCACCCCGTCCCCCACGTCACCACGCCTGTCCGCTCAGCATGTGACACGTACCATCTGCAGCCAGACAGCGGCAGACATGGACTCACGCACACACGGGTGCGTGGGCGCACACACACACACACACACACATACAGTATGCAAAAACAAACCCACACACACGCACATACAGGACATGTAAGACCAGCTTGCATTCATGCCTTAACACTTGTATAAAGAAATATTCACACACACAAAAACACCACATTTTGTATACATACACACAAGCAAACACACACAGGAAGCATGATGCACGCACGCACACACACACAAACGTCAGCCACACACACACATCAGACCCACACGCACACAGCCACACACACACACACATCAGACCCACACGCACACAGCCACACACACACACACACACATCAGACCCACACGCACACAGCCACACACACACACACATCAGACACACACGCACACAGCCCCACACACAAACACACACATCAGACCCACACGCACAAACGTCAGCCACACACACACAAACAAACACATCAGACCCACACGCACACAGCCACACACACACACACACATCAGACACACACGCACACAGCCCCACACACACATCAGTCCCACACGCACAAACGTCAGCCACACACACAAACACACACATCAGACCCACATGCACAAACGTCAGCCACACACACACTCATCAGACCCACACGCACACAGCCACACACACACACACACACATCAGACCCACACGCACACAGCCGCACACACACACATCAGACACACGCGCACAAACGTCAGCCACACACACACACACACACACACACATCAGACCCACACACACACACATCAGACCCACACGCACAAACGTCAGCCACACACACACATCAGACCCACACGCTCACAGCCACACACACACACATCAGACACACACGCACAAACGTCAGCCACACACACACAAACATCCGACACACAAATGTCAGACTCATCCCTCAGACTCCGGCTCACGCGTGTGCGAGTCGTGTAGCGTGAAGCGTGATTGGCCGACTCACGGAGCGCGTTAATCCTGACACGTAGCGGAGCGGCTGGTTGATCCTCTGAATAACAAGGAGGTGAAAGAGAAGCTCCGTCAGGACCTTCACCTCCCTGTCACCCGTGGTTCTTATGCCTTCCTCGGATGAATGTGTTCACCAGAAGCCTTCTGCCCTTTTGAGTAAACGTAATAAATGAGAAATGAAGCCATTTGGAATCGTTCCATATAAAGAAATGCCATGATGTACATGCGGGAGGGCCGGAGACGTTCAAATGACCCCACACCCCTTTTCCCTCCGGCAATTTCAATTTGACGCTTGCGCGGCGGCGCGCCATGCGGCTCCATGTGGGACGGAGCGCGCCGCGGTGGCCTCTGGAGGAGAAAAACGCCAAGTCGGCCTGGAGTCCTCCTCCTCCCCTCTTTTCTTGTCTCTGCCACTTTGGAACGTGTCAAAAACTCTCAATTGACCCCGTGTGTCTTCAGGACACGCTGCTGTTTATTTAGCCGTTGCCATGGAGACCGCGGCATCCCATTTCATTCACCACATACAGTCCCATCACTCACGGCTCCATCCTTCTTTTCCTACCTCCATGACTCCCCCTCTTTTGTGTTGCTTCCTGTCCTGCTGTGTGTGTGTGTGTGTGTGTGTGTGTGTGTGTGTGTGGGACAAAGGCACCTTTGCTGGGTGAATAAACCTCCCCTTTACACACATTTGTTTCTCCTATACTTGTGAGGACCCCGACAGAAAGAATGCATCCACAAGCCTTTAACCTTGTATTATGACGACAACATGACAAACACACACACACAAGCTTCCATCCTTTCCCAAACGACCGAACTCGCCACAAGTCACTTTTTAAAAACTATTTTCCTTTTTCAAGAAAAAGTCGTTTTAATTTAGTCTCTGCACCCTCAAAAAAAAAAGTTCTCCACACACCCACATGCACGCACGCACACGCGCACGCACACGCACGCACACGCACGCACACCCTTTTTCTCCCAGGCCTGGAACAGGCTTTCCTTGGTTTGTTGCCAGAGTCATTTTCCTAATAATCCCACCCAGCCTGCCCTCTAACTCTCCTCCCCCTCCTCCTCTTCCTCCTCTTCCTCCTCTTCCTCCCCCTCCTCCTCCTCTTAACTCCACCGCACTGCGTTTTACTGCATCAGCAAATCAAACTCACCCCTCCCTGATCTGCATCCCTCCCTGAACACCACACACGTCCTCAACCCAATTATTTCCCAGGATTTTACCTCGGAGGGATCTCCTCCTCCTCCTCCTCCTCCTCCCCCTCCTCCTCCGAGGACCCTATTCACACACACACTAACTCTATAACACGGAATTTGAAAAATTCGGTGTTTGTTTCTACCTTCTGTTCTTTCTCGCTGCTTTTTAATTTGTTTTATTTCACCACAGTAAACATAATCTCTGTTCACACACACACACACACACCTGAAAAAGAAAATCAGCGGAGCGCTCTCTCTCTCTCTCTCTCTCTCTCTCTCTCTCTCTCTCTCTCTCTCTCTCTCTCTCTCTCTCTCTCTCTCTCTCTCTCTCTCTCTCTCTTCTCTCTGCTGTAAATATTTGACGAAAATGAGCGAACGCAGAGGATTCCGTCTTATTCTCCTGAGTTCAGGTTCCGGCCAGCTGTCAGACATCGGGCGAAAGGTCACCTGAGGTCAGGAACGTACACGTGCAAATATTAACTAATATATAAGTATAATATATAATATATAAATAATATTAACTAAATATACTAAATATTTAGAGGGAAAAAAGCTTTTAAAGTCTCACAGAGGAGCGTGAATGGAGTAAAACTCAAATCCAGTGACTTCCGTCTTTTCTGTTTTGTCTTTGGAATAAAGTTGAATGCAGGTGTGGACAGAGAGAAGCGGTTTGTGATGTTACAGCCGGACTCCAAGATTGGGAGTTGTAACTGGGAAAAAAAATAAAAATAAAGTGGGCTTTTAATGCGGAACCAGCAGAGGAGGGGTGGCTCTGCTCCCCAGTTAACGTGACAGAGAGGAGGAGGAGGAGGAGGCTCCAATTGGTCTGATGTCGTCTCTCTGTAATTTCATTCATTAAGGAATAAGTGAATCTCCAACAGACGACTCCCACGACACACACACACACACACACACACACACACACACACACACACACTGGTTCGCCCAGAGTGAGTCAACCGTGCTCAGAGTTTTGGTAGCATCGCCTCCCAAAAAAGTCCTTTCTCAGAGTCTGAGGTCCGGGGTCCATGGAGGTTCTCTGGGAGGTCCATGGTTTTCTGGCAAAAGCTCGGATTCATTTTCCATCATTAATTAAAATAAATAAATAAAAATAATTGAGTTGGGTTCATCAATGCTCTCATTAAGTTGGATGCGTCACCGAGAGACAGAGCAGAGTCTTGAAGAATCTAAAACTTTCGGATTAGACGTGTCTCTCCATCATACGTATGTCCACGAGTGAGCCTCCATTCTTCTTCTTCTTCTTCTTCTTCTTCTTCTTGGCTTTTGGCTGAAAGCCAGTTTGGAGTGTTGTGTTTTCCACAGATCTGAATCCAGTGGGATAATAAACTGATGAAAAACAAGGAGCCGTATGATGCAAGTCCCCTGTTGTTTTCATTTATTGCTGCTGTATGCGCGTGTGTGTGTGTGGGTCTGTGTGTGTGTGTGTGTGTGTGCGTGCGGTGGCCCTGTTGCTTTGTAGCAGGTGCACATCCGCATCTGTACAAGCGTGTGTTCTCTCTGGTGGTGTCACATAATAGGGTTAGGTGGTGTGTACGTGTGTGTGTGTTTTATTGTGTGTGTCTGTGTGTGTGTGTGTGTGTAGTCCCTCTGTTGTTTTGTTCCTCTTCAGCCCTATAATTACTGTGAGTCTGATCTGTTTCTGTAACACAGGTGGGAGACATAGAATTTAATTACAGGGTGAGAGCCGTGCTGCAGCCCACCTGCACACGTGTGTGTGTGTCTGTGTGTGTGTGTGTGTGTGTCCTTTTTGTGTGTTGTAAGCATAATAGCATTGTGTTTGTTCGTATCTATTACATGTTTATGTTATAAATTCTGTTTATACAAATATTTCTATGTCTCCAGGTTTGACAGATGAATGTGTGCGTGTGTGCGTGTGTGTGTGTGTGTCTGTGTGTGTGTGTGTGTCTGAAGGAGACGGGGGGGCAGGTTTAGCACCTGCTGCCTCATCACAACCATCCTGACGGAGATTAAAAAGTTGGAGAGGCACATTCTTCTTCTCCTCTCCTGACTGCGGTTGTGATGTGACGGCAGCTTTGTTCTTCCCGGGAGCTCTCACGCGTCCTTCATCGTCCCTGTTGCTAGGCAACGAGAAGTTTGACTACATGGTGGAAGTTTCCCAATTAGCTCTGACGGGGTTTAGAGGACACACAGGACGGGCTTGTGGTTTGCCTGTTGGACATCTCGACAATGCAGCGTGAT
>JAFBJU010015305.1:123698-143698 GCA_016785305.1 Colistium nudipinnis
TCACTCACCAGCCGCTTCCTGCTGCCAAACTGGTGTCCTGGAAACTGCCGTTATTTCTCCAACGCACAACCTGCACAAACACGGAGACAAAACATCTCGAGAATTTCACATTTTACAGAGAGACAAATGACCTTCACAGCTTCCACCAGCTCAAGGACGTCTTCAACAAGGTCAAAGGTTATCAAATAGTGCACCAAATGCAACAGATACGGGAAACAGTGATGTGCTCTGTGTTTAACTGACACCAGCCACAATCTAAAATATTTATTTTAAAAAATATACATATATTTCAATCAACAGCAAATAAAAAACAGACTTTGTCTCACCAGAAGAGGTAAAACGGACAAAAACCTGACACCCAACATATTGAATTTTTTTTTCTTTTTTTTTTTAAGGCTGCTGAAATGAAAACATCCTATGGAGGAGTTTTTAGGGAAATGAAGGGATGATGGGCGCCGCGGGGAGGACCGCCATTCCTCCTGTGGATTTATTTCAATCCTTCCTCCCTGTACCCCCCGCGTTCTAAACTCTTCCTCTCCTCCCTCTGTTAGAACGACTCGCAGTGAGGAGTAAGGTTTATTATAGCGCCCGGCAAAGGAGAGACGGAGGGCAGAACTCCTGCTGACGAGGAGGAGGAGGAGATGGAGAGGAGGAAGATATCGCGCCGCCAATTACGCAAAAGGCGCCACAGGCAGCTGCGAGTGGAATATGACGCAATAAAAAACAGAGTCGTTGCCACTTTGTCTGTTTCTCAGTGTGCAGAGCAGTGGGATCCCCAGTCATCCTGGGGAACAGGTTATGGAGTTATTGAGCTCAGGCCCCGATTGACATGACTCCGATATCCACCCAGGGAGGCGCGTGATTGGCCCCTGACCTCATATCTCCCTCCTCCAGACGTGCACTCAGCACTTTTTCATTTTCCACTTTTATTTACGCCGGCAGAGAAAGGTCTGAGCGCCCAAACACACACACCCTGCTTAGTGTGTATTTTACAGATTATAGCGGTGTGCTTAGCCAGACTAAAACTGCAGACAGTCATTCATAAAGACGAGTGGAACGGTTACGGCTCAGAGGGTGGGGAAAAGATCGAAATGAAAAATGTAAAAAATGAAAAGAACGCGCAGCAGGGTCATACAGCAAAGCGCCAAAAAAGGAAATCTGCCAAAAAAGTGACTAACCTGCAGATTTTTGATTTGTATTTGTACACAAGATATGTTTCCATCTATCATGTTGTTCTTTCAACAACACATCCCTCACTTTCTCAACAACAACAAATTCTGCGTTTAGAAAAAATTGTGACTCCAGCTCAGAATTTTTCCAGTGGAACATGGACTTAAACAATGGCGCTGTGTTTCTTCTCTGATGTTCTGCCTGCACTCATGAATATTCATAAAAGGAGATATTTATGGCTGCTAATGAATATTATGCACCAACTCTGCAAATTAGGCGAGGGGGGGGGGACTGAATAGCCACTAGGTGCGTCTCTGAAGGCAACAACACTGCCGCAAAAATCCACACAAATTAGCTTTTCAAAAGCAAGAGTGAGTTCGTTTCCCTCCATATGCATAATTATTATTATTATGGTATATGCAAATGATGCCGGAGAATATATAGAACGTGAATGAGGAATAAAGAGAAACTGCATCATTTCAGAAAGAGAACATCTGGTTTTCCCCGTGGTGCGCTTTTTCATGTCGGTGATAAAGCGCTTGAGTAAATTATTGATAACCGAGCAGAGGAGACCCAATAATCAATAATCGGTCAGATTCTCCCACCCGAGCGTTTTTCACATTATTTTTCACTCAAGGACTTTTAAATGAATCCCTCCACGCCAAATCCAAAAATGGTATCTATTTTTAGCCTTTCATTAAAGCCACTACTGTGCCCACACAAACATTCACACTGGAGTAATTGGTGTGTGTGTGTGTGTGTGTGTGTGTCACGTTCCAAACTGGATTGGATTTGAAAGTTTACTTTTTGAACATTAAACTCCTGCCTGGCTAACGAGGGTTTGTAGTAATAATGAAAGGCTCCGCTGTGGGGGGCAATCAACATGATCGCAGAGAGGAACTGGTTCGGATCGTCGCTGCAAAGCATGCTGGGAAGTGGGCACATGGTGGTTGGTGCAAGGAAGAAAGATGGAACAGGAAAATACGGCGCGGAGAGAGACAGGTGTGTGTAAGGCAAACACACAACCCCAACCAATACACAACCGCACACACGCAGACACACACAAAAACAACTTCAGGTGAAAAAGCGACACACACAAAACAAACCGAAGGCGGATTACGACGGCAGGGATCCGGTTCTTCTATGAAAGCGCACGTGTCGGTTTCCTGTCGGGCCTGTTCGGAGATCTCCGTGATTGGAGGAGAGCATCTGCTCGTTTTGTTCAGGGCCCAGTGTGAGCAAACGCTTTCCGCTCAACACCATCTGTCCTCAGAGCCGATCTGCATGAGGGCTGGCACGCCGGCCTGGAAGAGATGGAGACGTGGATGACGGGGGAGGGGAGGAGTGCATCGGATCTTCTTTTTTTTTTTTTTTTACTCATTTAATGTACGACCCAGAATATTCGTATAAGACAATATAGGCACAGAATGGAAGTGTATGAGAAAAATCCAAAATCGCGTCCCACAACAAAGACTAAATGTGGACCAGGCCCCATCACACAAAATAACAACAGTTCAAATCTCCAAAGGGCTTCATGAGAATGTTCTTCTGTACCACAGACTCATCAAGTATGAAAAAGACAAAAACGCTGGCATCTGATTGGATGAGCAGGAAAAACCCAGAATCCACAGTCCAATTATTTTCCAGAATCTCATTTAGGAGTCATTTATTTCTTCATGAGACTCATTCTGTCTCCGAGATGTCAAGATTAATTATTTCTGCATGAAAAATACAAATTAAACTCGCAGCACAATGTAGTTGGAGAGAGAGAGAGAGAATCTGATATAATAAATCACTGTCTGTGTTTTACATCTGAGTCCATCTGCTCCTCTTCCTGTCTGCTGCTATCCGTCTGTTTGTCGTGGCCTCGCACGCACGCGCACACACACACACACGCACACACACATCTCCTCCTCTTCCTCCCACATCAGCATCGTTCCGAGGCCGGGAGAAAAAGGATCAACCTGGATTTGTGAAGTGTTGCCATAGATAGAAGAAGCCAGAGGGCTCTGCTGGATAGAGAGCTAGCAATCCGTCTCCCCTCAGACCGGACCCCCAGACTGGTAAAGCCCACGCCCACCTCCCTCTGCTCCCTCTGCGCCTCCTCCTCCCACGCTGTCTGTCTGTCTGTCTGGACCGAGGAGGCTTCGCTTCACTATTTCGGCCCCCAGGACAAGACACATGTAGTCAAACACCAGAACCAGAAACACGTCTGCTTCTGTTTTTCTTTTTTTAAAGACTTCCAGACAGGAAGTGGTACAGGAGCGCCTGATGGCATCCGAACGTACCGTTTCCTGTCACGGTAAATGTTAGGACCGCCAAGGTCACAGCATGTCATCCACCTCATTTCGTTTATGTCCATCGAACCGCTGACCCCGGCGTTGCCATGGGTGGCCTCTTCATCCCGTTTCTATGGTTATGACTTATTTTCAAGATTATTTTTCGGGGTTTTATTTTCAGAATCTCATTGAACTCTACGCCCTTCGTTTCCACAACGTGTTTTTGACACAGAGGAGGTTTAAATTGCTTCAGGACCTGGGGGAAGTCTGATGAAGTGAAGACAGCTAAAACACGTTTTTATTTAATTTTTCCTCATTAGCGTTTCATTATTTTTTCTGGTAGCACAGCTAACAATCGGGCAGAAAGGCACTAAACACACAAATGAAAATTCCACAGACTCAACTCCAGGCTTTATATATATGTATATATATATATAGTGCGGCGCAGCCTGACGCATCAACATCTACAACCTTTCAAATGCTCTTTAAATAACGGGTGCTTAATAAAAACCCTTTAAACCCCTTCGGAGCTTCCTCATCTGTAACTGGTCACTCATCTAAATAACAGTTGGCGGAGATGGTCAACAAAGGCTCACGCTTTATTCAATTTGAGCTCACAAGGCCGGGGCCATTCTGGGGGTTTGAGGATTTAGTTTGGAGGGTTCGGCTAATAATAACCCAAAAAAAACAGCCAACACGGCCCCCAGTTTCTCTCTGCCTCTTGGTTCAGGAGAGTGAGAACATCTGTAGGTGAATCCATAATATGAGTCCCCCACCCCCTGTTTAACATACTGAGCGTCTCAGCAGATTGTGTTTACCTAAGCCTCCACGAGTCCCTGTTGTGTTTTCCTGCTTATTCTACAGTCTATTATAGTTCCTTTCTCCCGGCTGAATCCTGTTACCCAACTCTCACCTCCACACAAACATTATTGGTTGTGATATCCGGCTCCGGGAAGAAATGGAGCTGCTGAGTATCTCATTCTATTTTTATTGGGCCAATAATAAAATCCTGAAACATTTAAATATTTGCTTGTGTAGTGGATTTGAAGTGAAACCACACCTGTGAAGTTTATGTCGCAAATCAGTTAATCTAGGGTAGTAACCAACGACAACAATAAGAAAAAGTTGTCAGAACATCGGGAAGTCGGTGAACGTTCAAGAAGCCCGAAAGCATCTCGCACGTTCATCCATTTCCCGATGTCCGAGTGGCACGGGACCAAGACAAGCGGGTTCGGGGTCCCTGAAAAACTCTTAGTACCAACTCCCATCTCTCTGGCAGCAACCTTTCACCAAAACCCTTACCCTGATTCCAATCTCATAACCCCTATAAGTCTGGAACTAGGGTTAGGGTTAGGGTTACCAAAACCCTAATTTCAGCCTTAAAACCGCTATGAGATTGGAACTAGGGTTAGGGTTTTGGTGAAGGAATGCTGCTAAAGAGTTGGGAATTGGAACCAGGGGGTTTTCAGGGACCCCGAACGCGCTGGTCTTGGTCCAAGGTCAAGATACTTTTGGCCTTGTTGACCTTTGACCCATTTCCTGATGTCCGAGCGTCACGGGACCAAGACCAACGCGTTCGGGGTCCCTGAAAACCTCTTAGTACCAACTCCCATCTCTCTGGCAGCAACCTTTCACCAAAACCCTAACCCTGGTTCCAATCTCATAACCCCTATAAGTCTGGAACTAGGGATAGGGTTAGGGTTACCAAAACCCTAATTCCAGCCTTAAAACCCCTATGAGATTGGAACTGGGCTTAGGGTTTTGGTGAAGGAATGCTGCTAGAGAGTTGGGAATTGGTACCAGGGGGTTTTCAGGGACCGCGAACGCGCTGGTCTTGGTGCCGTGCTGCTCAGACATTGGGAAATAGGTCAAAGGTCAAGATACTTTTGGCCTTGTTGACCTTTGACCCATTTCCTGATGTCCGAGCGTCACGGGACCAAGACCAACGCGTTCGGGGTCCCTGAAAACCTCTTAGTACCAACTCCCATCTCTCTGGCAGCAACCTTTCACCAAAACCCTAACCCTGGTTCCAATCTCATAACCCCTATAAGTCTGGAACTAGGGTTAGGGTTAGGGTTACCAAAACACTAATTCCAGCCTTAAAGCCCTATATATGTGGCATATGGGTTTGGGTTTTGGTGAAGGGTCGTTGCTAGAGAGATGGGAGTTGACACCAGGGGCTTTTCAGGGGAGCCGAACGCGCTGGTCTTGGTCCCGTGTTGCTCGGACATCGGTAAATAGGTCCATAGACCAATCTTGTTCAAATAAAAAAAATTAGATGGTTAATATGATATCATTTTAACTCGAACTGTAGACCCGAACACAACATAAGCGTTAAATAATCAATGGGCAGTGATCCCAGCCTCAGATTACAGCTCCACAAGACATAGTGACTTCACCAGAGCAAGGATTTCATAATGACTGGGCAAAGTACATAATTGGTCAGATAAACGAAAAGAAGATTAAATGTATAAAGTGGATAAGTTCCCTTTAAAAGGTTCTTTATGTGGCTGTTGTCAGGAATGACGACAGTCCATCATTATCAGCAGTGGGTGTCTTGGCTGAAATCCAGATTTTTTACCCCCATCTAATATCGTATCTATGTGATGTATATACATATATATATATATATATACGATATTAGATGGGGGTAAAAAATAATACCCCCATGGATTTACCATTCCAGTAATCAGAGAACCCATATTACTGCTCTACCCCCGTTCGTCCTTGTTCACTGCGCAGGAATTAATTTACGGAGTGTGCAAAGTCACTAAATCCTGGGGAGAGGTTGCCAGGTTGGGCGAGGTGAGGAGTTCACTGGATATTTTATTATTATTTCACAGGAAGGTTTTCTTTGGGATTGGATGGGCAATGGGAGGAGGAGGAAGGAGGGGTGGGGGGGTTGAGGCCTGGAGGGGGAGGCTTCCCACACTCGTGCAGGATCGTGAGAAAGGCCGGAGTGTGGGCAAATTGATTTAAGCTGTTTCTGCGGAAGAGGATTTACCATTCCAGTAATTAGCGGCGATTTCTGTCAGAGCAGAGGCTCATGGGGGCCCAGAGACACCTGCATGAGGATTTACACGTCAGGATCAAAACCACAAAATCCCGTAAGCCGCGGGGCAAAAGTTTGTAAATCCAGTGACACTGAGTTTATGATAAGAGAAGCTTGTAAAATACCAAGACTATGAAGCGTTCATATGACTTTCATGAAATGATTCATTGCAATGAAAATACAAATATATATGTTAAAAAATGTAAATATGCAAAAACTCAACCTGAATTTGGATCTCTTCTACCAACTTTTTAAAAAGATATATTTTTGAACTGGTCCTATGAATGGGTTCACAGCCTCAGCAGTTTGGTATTTATTGGCTATAATTAAAGTGCATTCAAATGTCACTGCTGGATGTGTGGGAAAAATAAAACTACTTCTCTTCCTCAGCATCATTATATGTTCACGACCTCCCCTTGTAATATTGACATGCTCTTCACTATTCATTGATATTCCCATAACACACAATGACAGGCCCAACGCACACAATCCTTCTGTTTTCCCATCGGAGGACACGCGTCGGTGTGAGACACTGAAGCTCCTGTTTCTCATTCTCACAGCGTCCCCCTCCTTCCTGTCCGTCCTGTTTTATATTCCCCTCTCAGCCCAGGAGTGAGACTACCGTGGCTCTCCTGCTGCACTTCTCTCTCTCTGACTTTAACATCACTTAAAAAAAAAAAAAACTCTGTCTTTTTTTTGTAGAAAACGTCAAACCCTGAGAATTCCCAGCATTTTCTGTGTCAAGAGACACAGATGACCTTTCACCTCGTCTCCATTCTCCACGTGACGTTTCACGACTATCAGCGACAACAAAACCGTCGGCACTCTCTGTACAGGCAAAAATCCGACTACACGGCCCATTCTTCTCCGACCGACGACCTTTGACCCCTGCCCATCAGCTCACTCTTACATACACTTCTCTCTTCGTTCTGTTGTTTTGTCTGTCTTTAATATTTTTGGGTATGGTATGGCAACCCCCGTCTGTCCCAGAATTGACAGATGACCTTTGACCTCTGAAGCTGCGTTCAAAAATGCAATTATTAATATAATTACATACAAATGATTTTCAACCGTCCACGTGATGTCATTTCCTGCCTCCCAGGCTCCACCCCTCACGTCTGAACCACGTCTGACCCTCGACAACCTCAAGACAACAAAGTCTCCAGGCCCTAAATTACTGGACATCTGCGTGTAAGAAACTGAAGCTGTCGTGAAGGAGCATGAGGTGGTGGTTTAACTGGGAGGAGCGACAGCTCCATCAAACAGAAAGAAAAAAAAAACTCCCCAGCAGGAGACTGGAGGTGTGGATGCGTTCGGGGAGATCCTACCGGAGGAGGAAGGACCTCCTACCGGAGCATGAAATATTCATCTCATGCATATTTTGGATTTAAGGGGTTCTTCGTTCTCCTCCTCCTTCATTACAGCTGCAAAACAAAGCTCCTTCCAACCCTGCGGTCCCAGATATATATAAATATTTTAAAACAAGCATTTGTCTCCTGTTGATTTTTAAACCACACACAGTGTTGTGTGTTCAGGTTGTGTCTTTTTAAAACAGACACACAACGTGATGCTGTTGGACTCAAATCGCTGCAACACCAAATAACTATGCTCTCCTATTCTCCTCTGACAATCTTTTTTTTTTTTTTTTTTTTATTCTGCCCAGATTTATCAAGCTTACTTCATGATATTTAATTTCACTGCATTAGCAAATAAAGTTTGACCTTGATTTATACACAGGTAGGTAAGAATGTTTTTATCCAGGAAAATGAGTTCACTCTTTAGTTTAACCTTTTGACCAACATGACCTACAGCTACTGGATGGATGACTCCACACCAAACATATGAAATAAAATTGTGTTCTAAGCTCATGCCAGGCTTTGTTAAGTCATACGTGTCCTGTGCTAGTTCACACGCAAAGAACATGCGGATGGTTAAAACTCATGAAACCTTCACTTCCTTTCTTTTTTCTTAACTTCCCTTCCTTGTGTCATTGTTCCTTTCTTTCCCGCAGCCAGGAACAATTCTCATGACGTCCTGAGGAGAGGATCTACTTCCTGTCAGCACAGGAAGTGATGGTTATCTGCACCCCACCAGGTAAAGCCACTTCCACCCCTACCCCCCAATTGTCTGGCAGCATTCCCACAGAAATCTGGGATTAGGAGATGAAGCCCTCCGTTAATCTCTGGATGTTTCACCAGCTTTCCTCATCCTCACTCAGCTCCATTTTCTCCTGCTGCTGTTTCTCCTCCATGATGAAAATGTCAAAGGTTTATCTTCACGGGGGGAAAAAAAACATCAGCAGCTTCACACTCCCTCAAGACGCACAACTGTTTAGGGCCTATACAGTATGAATATGCAGCTCATTAAATACAGGAAAGTCTGACTTTGACCTTTTATGCAAATCACACCAACATTTTTATTTATTCTCAAACAGGAGCTCAATTATTGAATCAATTTGTTTCGATGTGAAATTCCAGCAGCTCTGTCAGAAAAAATGTACATCAATCAATAATCAATCAACATTGCAGATATTTTAATTACATTTATATTTCTAGATCTTGGAGTTTATGTTCAATCTTTAGTTACCAACACATAATGAAAAATGATATGGAAAGGAAGAAAGAATTCAGATAAATAACCAAGCGACAACCTTCAGGACACAGGAGCAGTTGATTGAATCCACAGTCTGGATTAAAAACCTCCACAAGCACTTTACAATTGTAACCTCAACCAACAAACTAAATGTGCACAAAAACAAACCCGACCACACACACAGTGCAGAGAAACACTGATACAACACAACCAAACTCCTCCTGACATCAAATACAAAACCAATTAAAGTTCAACGCTACAACACTAAAAGTCACACAGCTGCACAAACACAACACACACTTTGTGAACACAAAACACACACACAAAGTCCAATACAAACACAAGCTAGCAGCGCCTAGCTTCCGCTAGCACCTAGCCTGTGCAGGTGCTAGCTAGCAGTTAGCACACATTTAAAATGCAATTATATAAAGCACAAACCAACGAACATTAATCCGCGGGATTCAATCTGAATATCGATTCTTACCTTTTAGTTGTCAGTTCGTCCTGGTTTCTGTTTGTTTTATGGAGAAATCAGATCATTAAATCCAGAAAATCCAAGGTGAAGTGTGACATTCGGTAACATCCGGTTAACTTCCGGTTTTCAGACGTTCACTTCTCTGCGGCCAAGTTGAATAAATCTGAATAATCCGATATAACTTAAAAACTAGACTCTACAGCTTATATTAAAAATCGATAAAAAAAAGATTCATTGAACAATATTGTGCAACCACAAAGTCAACCATAGAATAACAATATATAATTAATTATCATTTGTTTTATTATTTTAATCAAGTGTAATGCTACCTGTGAATTTAGATTTGATTAGATTAGATAAACCTTTATTGACCCCATTAGGAAAAATAAATTATTCATTATATACATATACATATACATATACATATACATATACATATACATATACATATACATATACATATACATATACATATACATATACATTGATTCAGGCTCCTTGGCCCCTGGAAAGCTCCCTTCATGTTACAGGCCGATTTATAAACCACTCACTTCATGCATCATACCTTCGTTCCAGTTATTTTCTTTTCTGAGCCTCAGACTCACTTCACTTACTAAAAAAATAAAAAATATGTAGGCTCTGTATGAGCTCTCGCTGCATTTTGGGGCCGAGACGACATATAAAAAAGAAATCAAAAAAGAAATATTTCAGCCATGAAAACGGCAGATTGTTGATAATCTGCCACAGTCAGTGGGGCCTGTGGCTGGAAGTCATTTCCCGCTCCTGGACGTCTATCCACAACAAATCTAGATGCATATTTCGTCAGCGTCTGCATGCTAAGTCAATCTGTCCATGTGGATAACACAAAAATAAAAAGAAATCAAATAAAAAGACACCCGGACCCCGGCCGGAGTCCATGAGCAACAGTCTGCCTTATACTTTCTAGTATAAACACACACAGGATGAGTCTGGCAGGAAGTGTGAGGTCACCAGAGGTCAACGCCACCTGGGAGGCGGGCCTCGTGCTTGATTGATGTTTCCCTGCAAACAGAAGCAGTTTACGTCCTCACGGCTGTCATTTCCACTCTCGTCATGGAGATGTGCAGTGAACCTGCTGGATCTCCCCAAGGGGAGCAGAGAGAAAGAATGTGTGTGTGTGTGTGTGTGTGTGTGTGTGTGCGTTGAAGGTGTGGAGCAACGTCAGATAAACCCAAACACTCACAACCGTTGTCTTTTGGTCTATTTACACACTCAATGTGTCATTGCTCCTGGGCTCTTACAACCGATTTGAATACTACTCTTTAATTAAATATTTATCTAAAGTGTATACATTATGTGTGTGTGTTATTTTTCTAAAACAAACATGCCGTGTGTGTAAAGCGGGTTTGGTGTGACAAAGTATAAATCAGAGACGGGTTCAGATGCTGAATTCTCCTCAGGCTAAAAAAGGACAGCATATGTTTTGGCGGCTGTTCGAATTGAGAGAAAAGTTCACTTCAAATAATTACAGCCGATAATTTACATAGAAATTGCAGGGTTGAATAAATACCTGAGCAATATTCAAATGATTGAGGTTTAAAGGCAATAATAAAATAATACATTGGAATAAAAATGAAATTTTAACCATACTCCTGCAGGAGGAGGAAGAGGAATTTAAACTTCCTGTTCTGCGTCTGAGTCCAGGTGGATTAAGGATTACGGCTGTTCAGGGGTCAGAGATCCAGATGTGAGAAGGTTCGGAACACTTAGAGCTGTATAATCTGACGAGGCCTGGGGGGGTCACGATCCCCTCGTGACTCCTGGAGGCCCGAGGTGTCAGATTCAGGGAAGTGTTTGGCCAAAGGGATTCTGGGTAATCTGGGATCAAATCAAGGATGCCTAGCTTCGCCACAACCTTCCTTTTCAACGTTTTTCTTCTGTGGAGTAAAACTTCTGCTCAGCACCGAAAAAAAAAAAAAAATACAGCACAAGCCTCACAAACTATTTGTGAACATCCCAGTTTGGATTGGAACTCATCTTTCTCTTTCATCCCCGCCCCCTTTTTATTTTTGAAGAAGCTAAATTCCTACTGAGTTTATGCAAATCTCCCCCACAATGCCTCTTGTTGCAGAGGGGGTTGCGCTACTGTAAGCGGCGCTCCCCTTCGGATTCCTCCACACGGGAGGAGCCTCCATGAATAATCGATGTGTGCGTTACTTCAGCCAAACGTGTGAATAATTCAGGAGAGGCCAGAGAACACGATGACCGCGTTCCCTGGGCACGAAAAACGCAGAAAAAGAGACGGTTAGCGTGAAGATGAGGAGGCTCCTACCTCTCTCTCTCTCTCCGAGATGTCCGGTGATTGGAGGAGAAGCAGGATGGAGCTGCCACCTCGGCCGCTGCCATTGGCTCTGCAGGCTTCATCGTGACTCATCCGTCTCGTCTCCGGGTACGTAAAAAAAAATCCATCCCTATATTATATAGGATATAGATCATAATCATCTTCAACCTTTCATACTGTGTTGTGATTTACAGTGACGTGTGTGTGTGTGTGTGTGTGTGTGTGTGTGTGTGTGCGTGTGACATTCTTATTCTTTCTCACGGAGGTGAGAGTGACAGTTGAGAGACGGGGAGCTGAGTGACATTTAGGAAGAGAAAAGGTCACGGGCAGGAAGTGAACCACCCCGCTATCTTGGTTCTGCACCGTGACCACCGTGAATCCTCGTCCTCCCGCGCAGCTCGGCGGAAAGATGAACCAGCCCGATGGCCGACGGAGGGGGAAAGTGCTGATCATTGTTTTCTTTCTTAGGTACACACGCTCTACACCTCCATCCGCCCGTCCCTCCATCCTCTGAGGATTCATCACAGGATGGAGGGAAAAAAAATTGTGTGAAAAATGTAATATATATGTTTAATAAGGTGCATATTAGTTTTTAAGTTTGGTTCAGGTGAAATATAAGAATCATTTTTATAACTATAAAAACATAAATATAAAATGATTGAAATTGTATAACAGAAAAGGTAATTAATTTCTGTTTCTGGGTTACATTAAAATGATGTCATATTTTAACCTTCAGGCTTACTGTATATATATATATATATATATCAACAATAGTAAAGGATGTTTTTTTATGCAGATAGAGAAAAAAACATGAATTGACATTAAATTGCCACAAAATAAAGAAAAAGTGAATTTGTAAAGTGATTGAAATGGGATTTAACAAACAAAAATATAACTCACTGAATCCTCCTCTCTCCGGGACACATGGAGTGCTTTCTCCTCCTCCGTCCTTCATCCCTCTCGTCTCTTCTTTTCGCCTCAGGTTTGTCTTCACTGTCCCCGTAATTAGCCGCCCATGTTCTTGGAACTCAAAAAAAAATAAAGTAAAAAAAATAAAAAAGAGCCAGTGCCGTGGGTCGCGGCCTCTCTGAGCTAATTACCTCGTCGCTCCAAGTGCCACTCTGTATGTGTGTGTTTGTGTGTTCAGAGAAAGTGTGTGTGTGTGTGTGTGTGTGTGTGTGAAGGTGCCAGTGCATAAATGGGCTCAAAGTGTTTTTTTCCATCCTCTTAGTCATTTTACCCTTTTAAACTAAAAGACACAATCACACACGAGTCAGGTCTTTGGGCAGATGGGTGTGTGTGTGTCTGGGTCTGTGTGTGTGTGTGTGTATGTGTGTGTCATGGTTTGATTGCTGGGGGGGAGGCCTGTTAACATTTCCACAGAAAAACAACAAAGAGTTGTGAAAAAAAAAACACGTTCATGTCATTAAATAGAAGTATGAGACACAAAATGACCACAAAGAGACACAAACAAAAAAAACTACAAAGACATGCAAATGCACCACAACAAGATGCCTAACAGATGCAAAATGGAAAGGGAGTCAACACAAGGCAGACACAACGAGACACAACATGGCGACAAAGACGTGACACAGCTACAGAGAGGGACGCACAACGATAACACAAAAAAAGGCCCAAAATGAAGAAACGCACAACTACAAAGAGAGCAGAAATAGAGGCACCGGGTGACGACAAAACCGCACAAAATGACCACAAATGTGAGAAGAGTGTAACGACGAAGAGAAGCGACACAAACATTTGAAGGCGGTGGAAGAAGTCTTTGTATTTTACATGTCTGAACCCCCGAGAGCCATTTTCTCATCAGCTGTCCAGTGTGTGTGTCTGTGTGTGTGTGTAGTGTGCGTTTGCGTGACGTTGAACAAGTGTCAGTTTCCTTCTAGTGGTTTTCTTACTTCTGTTCTCCAGATGTCACACTTTCCTGCAAAACTGATGAACACGCACACGCGCACGTGCGCACACACACACACACACACTCAGGCACGCGTCACACCGTCCTCACAGTCATTAGTGCGTTTGCACCACACACAGTTATCGTGCGACAATCCTCCCATCTGCTCGGCCTCATTACCCGCGGCTCTCCTTCTTTTTTAAAGGCTCCATAAATGATTCACTAATTAAAAGCTTCGTGATGTCACCTCCTCTTCCTCCTCTTCCTCCTCTTCCTCCTCTTCGATGACACAAGAATCGCGACTCAACTTTTCTTCTTCTCTCTTCCTTTAGCCTTATTTGACCTTTATTTAGCACAATCTGTGTGTGTGTGTGTGTGTGTGTGTGGTCACTCCAGGTCCACCCTTTTCTCTCTTTTCATATATTTCCATAAACCTCCTTCATGATTTGCTTCTTTCTGAGCATCTCATTTTCTCCCTCTCCCCTTCCTTTTCTCTCTTTCCTTTTTTCTGCCTTCCTCATCATCTCCATCCTTCTCTCTCTCTTTCTCCATCGTCCTCCTCTGGGTCATGTTGCTCCCCAGGGAGCTGGTTATGTAAGTGCTTAGCGTGTTGATGTGATGCAAATGGCAGTGTTTAAGCATTTCTCTCTCACACACACACACACACAGACACACACGCACACACACACACACACACACAGTGAGTCAGACTTCTGTGTGTGAGCTGAAACTCTGAGTAGAAACACTGAATCCACGATGTTTTCTATTGTGGCCTATTCATAGAAATAACAGAATTAGCTTCTAAATATGTAAAAAAAATAATAATAATAATTGATCAATAAATGGATTTAAGGCCAATCTGCAGAAAACCGATTCCTTGATTAAAAAACTGCTTCAAGCGACCGGAGCTCCTCACCAACCTGTTCAGTAAATGCAACGAGGTGATTTGATTGGACCGTAAAAGGCTTCCATTCAATGAATTCCAAATACTTTTTCTCTCGTTAAAAGTTTCTTTGGACTCGTGACGTCTCTAAAGCTTTTACAGGATCATCAAATTCCCTCTTTGTGTCTTTGAGTCCTCGGGGGCCGTTACCTGCTCCTTTCCTTTTTAAAAACCACACACACACACACGTGGAAGAAAGGAAGTGGATAATGGTCGCCATGAGTGAGGCTCCGCCCCCTTTCTGATGGGCCCATGAGTCACAGCAACAGACTGTGAGTCACTATGAGCAATCAGGCTGTTCAAAGGGGGACCGCTGAGGGACAGGACAAAGAAGACATCCAGGCTGAGACAGGAAGTGGAAAAAGAAAGATGGAGGACGAGCAGATCTGTGACATCACTGGAAGACTCACCAGCAAAGACGCCGTCGCGTCGCTCAGGGCTCCGTTCTGGTGAAGGAGTTAATTAGCTGGCGTGGAGATGGCGTTGACCTTCGACCCGACGAGGTCGAGCTCCTCTGCAGACACACACACACTGTCACGATACGACAATTCATTTATTCAAACACACAAATAAACACAACGCGAGTGTAAACAAGTGAGATTTATTCTGCATTTAGATGCATGTAGCGCATTTCTATTCTCTATTGTGTTTACATACTGGCAACCAAAACCAAAACCCGATTTATTCAACGCAAACAAACATTTATCTTTCGCCACACGACACACAAATACTCACCACAGCACCCAAGCGGCGATTCATCCGCAGCTGTAAATAGTTCCCCAGGTCAGGTTTTACACAGTGGACTGCATCGGAATCAAATCAATGATTCACATAAATAAAATGCCCTTTTTTTTTTTCTTTGGATGCGTAACAGGTGGACGTTCATCACTGATGAATTACCCTCAGGGTTCCCGGAGTTTTTTCAGCTCCGTCGCCAGGAGAATAATCACTGTAAACACGTTAAACAATCATAATAACGATGCTAATTGGCTCCTCTCCGGCAGCTGTTTGTTTCCTGATCCCTCTTCACGGGAGCCATTTTGGTTCTAATGGTCCGTTTCCTGGCTCTCTCTCTCTCTCTCTGCGTGGAATGGAGCGTGCAAACACACTAACTGGAGATAATAATAAACCAATAAAAGATCCAACAGGGTCGTTTGCAAATTCTTCTGAAAACATCATTCTCAATAAAAGCATCACAGAGACATTTCTTCAGTTTCTCCATCTGTTGCGATTCAAAAGGAATTTACTTTAAATATATCTATATATATATATTACTAATCCCAAAAAATAATAAATAAACAAAGATGCTTATTAGAGTTGAGATGTTACAGGTGGGATCCTCCACACTGGTGACGATATATAAACAGAAATAAAGATTGATGGCATATAGTCGGAATTGTTGTAATGTGGAGAAAAAAAATATCGGAAACCTGCAGAAAACCCGTGACCTATAAAAATAAAGTTCCAACCCGTTTCGTTTTCTGTGCCCTGTGTGAAGAAGACGAAAAAAAGACTTTGGGGCCATTTGCAGGAAGCTGTGAACTCATTATCTGTGAGCTCTGGTTAAATCCCCTCCACTAATCAAGACCAGCTGAGGTGAATCCAAGAAGAAAAAGAACGCGCTGATGAATTTCAAATGGACTTGGTCGTTTGACTCAATTCTCCAAATCCAACACGGCCTCCATGCAGCGGCATGGAGGCATTTTCCACGCTTATATCAGCATGAATATTCCTCCATTGCATTTAAGTGACTGTGCAAATATGAGTCGGGGGCCGGAATTAACCAGCCGCTGAATTAATGAGGCCCGGGAATCAAATAATGCCGGCGACTCCTCGGAGGATGGTGTGTTGGCGCCGCGTCGAGCTAAACGGGAATAAAAAGCTTCACGAGACTGATTTTAGAAAATAATATATAATAAAGTTCCTTACTCACAAATAGAAAAAAAAAAATTGAATAAAACTCTCACTCTCAACATTTTTTTGTGTTGGGACATGTAAATGTAATCTCTAAAAAAAATAAATCCTGGAGCTTTTCTACAAAGCAGCAGAGAGAAACTTTCAGGACGGAGAACAATTGGCTGAATGAATTATTCTTTCTGTCGGTGGAGATCAAACGCAATTTTTTTTGCCGATCAGAGTTTTACAAACCATCGTCTCCGGGCTTATGAAACGCTGTGATTTAAAAAGTGGAAAAAAAAAGACCTAGAGCAGGTTTATAATGGGACTCGGGTGTTTTAGATTTAGTCCAGAGAGGAGCCGTGGTTTTGATAGATTCTCAAACATCCACTAAATAATAATAATAATAATAATAATGATAATGATAATAAATAGTAATAATAGTAATAATAGTAATAATAATAATAATAACAATAACAATAATAATAATAAATAGTGATAATGATAATAATAATAATAGTAAAAAGAGCAATAATACTACTAATAATAATGTTAGTAAAAAGAGTAATAATAATAATAACAAAAATATATTGTGTCCACATTAACGTGTGTTTACATAGAGACGAAAATCATCTGATATTAACCAGATTGAGACGAGTTGGCCATGTAAAATGAAATGATAGAATATTAATAAAACTCTAAAAACGTCACGGTGGCAATAAGCAATCATCAGATTAAGACAGGAGGATTATTCCGATTTTAAACGTTATGTTTTAATCTGATGAGAAGGTCCTAATTACTACGTTCCACGTTCGAAATGCCAAAGACTCCAGACTTCAGAAAGGAGGAAACGGTCGTTGGCCTTCAGGTGAGATCTTTACTGTAGCAGCAAGGTCACACAACAAAGTACAGATGTAACATCAGGACTGGTAGCAGCAGCACAAAGTGTTGGCGGACACCTCGTTAAATAAATGTGGTGTGGACACGGTGGGGAAAAAGCCCATGATGGTTTTCACCTCCCAAAACACACACAACAAAAAAAAAAAAAAAATCCATAAACCATAAATAGAAAATATTTCTACCCTCTGACTCTGCTTATTCCACTGGAAAATATAATACCGCAGAGACTTTTTTTTTTTGCTTCCTGTCTTTGAACGCCTCACGACAAAGGCAGAGAGTCGCAAATCAAACAAAAAGCATCTCATTCAGATTCATCACATCAATCGGAAAAACTATTAGGAGCAAAAAAAAAAAAATATTAAAAACTCAAATCTCACTCACGCAAAGATCATTCAGCTGGTCCAAAGGCAACATGGCGGCCGTCCACCATTCGCCCATAAGGCATCCGTACGTATTGATCGGAACTGGAAGTCATGGTGAGGATTGATCCCGCGCTCCCCGATCCACAGGCGCTCGTGTTAAGTGCGGAGACGCGCAGGGTTAAGTACTCGAGTGTTACGGATGCGACGAAAACGCCCCCCCCCCCCTTTTTTTTTTAATGCTACGCTAAGTATTAACAAAACCATTGAAAAGTTTAAAATCAAGAGACAAATCTGCGGCGCTTGTTCCCTGATGAGTGTTTTTTTTGTTTTATGCTCGTGGTTTTTAGCGACTGTATTTCATGATAGAGAGAATTCACAAGTTGTTCAAACAGATTTGAACGTTTCTCTGTTTTTTCCTCAGTTTTATCTTCTGACCCCTGGACTGGTCTCAGCCGAGTTCACCTCGCGGCGTCGCACTTCTGCTCGTGGCCAGGTGATTGTCGGCCATTTTGTTTCCACGGAAACGGTTTTGGACAACAGTCGGAGAATCCACCAAATCACGGGATCACGACACGCAGTTAGAATCCATCGTCGTAATCTACGTCGGAGCCGTAATCTGGAGGGCGAGAGGCACAGAGGGAGGAGTTTGGTTATTGATTGATCAGCTATCATTTGATTAGTCCTATAGAATGTATGTATTTATTTTATTATATATATTTGTATTTGTCTTTTTGGGGGCATTTTTAGTGGTGAAGCCAGACTTCAACACGCCCAGTTGCCCCAGATAAAAAAAAAAAAAAAAAAAGTTAAAACACAGAGATGACTCAGGTTAGTCCCCAGGAGTGCTGGCCTGAAACTGACCCTGACCTTTGACCTCACAGAGGTCAGAACATGAACAAAGAGTCTCCCTACAGGAATCAATTAAAGTAGCTCAGGACGTTTCTTTTTTTCTTTAAGTTTAACAGCTCAGAGACACAAAGTGGAGAAATGAAATCTCACCGACGGCTCATTAAAACTTAGCAGGAGTCCGAGCAGAAACGGAGCCGTGACCCGGAGCAGCACATTCATTAAAAAAAGAAATTCCAGCTACTTCACAGTCAGACTGAGGACTGACAAAGGACTTCACCACAGTCGGCGTCAATTCCAATTCTTCAGATAAATCTGACTTTCATCGAGTCACGGAATATTTTTTTTTAATTTTACGTTCCTAAATTTGCCAGAGTCAGAAAAACAATGTGAACTTTGGTATTTCAAATCACTGTGAGGTTATTTCCATTTTTTTAAATATTTTGAGGTATTATTACCTACATATAAATATATTACCTATACATTTAGATATATTGATCTATTACCTATAAATTGAAATATGCCGTCTATAAATGAAATCACACACTGACCGTTGTTGCCCATCAGCTCCATGGCGCTGACGCAGGTCTCCTCTTCCTCCTCCTCTTCCTCCTCGGCCGCAGCATCGTCGTAGGCGACCGGCCCGCACTCCACCACCACGCCGCTGCCTCCCACCGGCACCGGCACCGGGCTGGAGGTGGCTACCTGGAGTCGGATGGGACACACACACAAACACACACACACACACACACAAACACACACACACATACACACACACACACACATTTATATATATTGTCAGTCACTTTTTCTATTTTCCTCGGCATGACACGCGAGGCCCCACCAGGGAAATCTACGCAAGACGGCATCACACATGTCCTTCGTCCAGTAAAATGATATTAAAAAAAAAAAAAAGTCATGTGATGGTGAGGAGATATTTCATCACTCCACACACACACACACACACACACACACTAGGCTACGTGATTATCTTACATGGCATCTTCACCCGCAGCTGAAAAAAAAAAGACTTTAAAACAAAAAAGAAGGTCAGAGGTCAATCAAAAAAAAATGCCCATCAAGGTTTAAAGAGAAGCCACAGGGAGAATCGTGGCTCCTCCCACCAGACAAAATAGTATTTCACACACACACACACACACAACCTATGTACTCAGACATCACAGAACTGGTTTCAGGGATGTTTGGTGGAGTGACCAAAATAAACTGGGATTCTGATCTTTGTTTGATTTCCCCTC
>JAFBJU010015305.1:144786-205733 GCA_016785305.1 Colistium nudipinnis
CACACACACACACACACACACACACACACACACACACACACACACACACACACTCCTTTTCAATCTGGGCCCGTCACTGTAATGAAATGGTGTCATTACATAACAAGAGCGGCCTCAGCCAATGGGGACAGCCGTTTGCCTCCAATTCCCAGGGGGGAGGTGTGGGGGGAGAAGGGGTGTTGCTAAGTAACAAGCCTTGTTGACCCGGCCCCTTGAGGCAATGTTTCCTTCCTGGTTGGAGGAGGAGGAGGAAGAGAGAAACTCATTTCATGTCCATTTAATTCTTTATATGTTGCACCTGTCAATCACCAAACTTACTAACTTTAAGTCTTTCCTTCTTAGTGGAGAGATGAAGAGAAACGGATCAGGAGGAAGAGAGAGAGAGAGAGAGATAGAGAGAGACAGAGAGAGAGAGAGAGAGAGACAGAGAGACAGAGAGACAGAGACAGAGACAGAGACAGAGACAGAGAGAGAGAGAGAGAGAGAGAGAGAGAGAGAGAGAGAGAGAGAGAGAGAGAGAGAGAGAGAGCTATGACCTTCTTCTTCTTCTTCTACTTCCTGGATTCATTTGACGGCAGGCCAGTGGCCAACTGCAGCGTGGTTTAAAAAAATAATAATAATATATATATATATATATATAAATAAAACGACCAATGGAAGTGGTTTTAAAGACATTTTCATTTAAATTTGAAGGCTATGTTAATTTGAGGAACAGGGGGAGGAGTCATGGGGGGGGAGATAGAGAAGCAGAGATTTATTCATCTATATATTATTAACTATATGATTATTTTGTTTTCTTTTTCCTCACGCAGATTCATCTTTTTTTATATTCTCGTCTTATTTCGAAACAAACGAATACAAGCCGAGTAAGTGAGTGTGGAGAGTAAAAAAAATTGGAGAGAAAGTGCTCACCTGTTCCACCGCCAGTTTCTTGTGGGGCTGTCCGGTGATGAACGGCTGCAACCTGCAACGCAGACCACAATCCCACAATCAATCAAAATAATTCAAAACTGGACCTGAACCACGTCTAAGCGCCACCTCTTTGCGACCTCAATAAATTAAAGATGAAAGTTGCCGATTGTTTTCTCTATTTTTAGAAATGCACGTATTCATCATCCTCTGCTCTAATAAGCGGGAGAACGAGGAAAAACGGTGTGAATGTGAGACATGAGCCAACGGGCGAGTGTCAAAAAGCGGTCGCACAGAATATCTGCCATCCCACTGGAAACTGGAATTAGCATCGTTCCAGGAGGCCCCGCCCCCCTCTTCACCCCCCCCCCCCGCCCCCTTCGGGGGGTTTACAGTAAGTGTTCGACTGTCCCTGATAAGAGAGAGAGTGCCAGAGAGCTTTTAATTAATCTGCTTTAACCAGGGTGTGTGTGTGTGTGTGTGTGTGTGTGTATGTGTGTGTGTGTGTGTCTGAATATAAAGTCTGCCCCCCTCTCTATCCAAACTCATTAAAAAAAAAATCTCAGCTCTCTCACTCTGCTGAGTGAACCAGGACGACATACATGAGCTGGACACACACACACACACACACTCATTAGCACATTCACTTCCCCCATGATTCCATTTCCTGTATCAGAGACCCGCTAATAAACGCCCCCTCGTCATTTTATGGATCTTGTAATGGCCGAGCATCATGGCGCACTCCACTCATTTACATTATCTGCGGAGTTGGTGTTGTGCGTCTGTCTGACATGTTGTTGTGCGTCTGTCTGACAGGTTGTTGTGCGTTGGGCTCGTTAGCGCCGGGGGTGAGTCGTTAATAACTAGCCCCTCCTTCTCCGTCTCACTCGCTGGTGATCGTGTCTGTTTGTCGATGATTGAACTTCCGTCTCCAGTCGCCCAGTCAGCGGGTTCCACAAAAACAAAGTACGACAATAATAATTTCATTATTCGAACAATAATCCAATCGACACAAAAAATGATCTGCACACGAGGCCTGGATGGAATTAGTTCTGCGATTCCGGCTCGGATGTAAATAAATCATGATAATAATCTGAGCTTCCAACTGGATTTTCCAGCTGGGGAATAAGACACACACACACACACACACACACACAAACAGACACACACACACACACACGGCCTCTTTCAGCACAGTTAAATAAAGCATAATCACAAACCCCGCCCCCCCCATACACACACACACACACACACACAACTATGGTGCCTGCTCATACTTTCCCACACACAAATATAGAGGGATATATACACACATACACGCACACAGTCGCTCATTTGTGCAGAGCCGTGTCCATTCAGGCTGCAGTGCATTGTGGGCCGGTGTGCAGCTTGGCAGGAGGAGACGCAGATTCAGCCAAAAGAACCGATTGTGTTTTCTTCTCCTCTAGCTGGTCCATCCAGCACTGACCCCATTCATCACACACGCACACACACACACACACACACACACAGACACACACACACACACACACACACACACACACACACACACACACAGACATCATGCATTCCCAAACCTCCGAACACTAAAACTTAACCTGAACCTTAAACCAAGTCTGAACCTTCACTACGATAAGATTTGTAAACACAACCGCATGAAGACACACAAACACACACAAATACAGCCACACACACACGCACGTGTATGTGACGTGACTCATCCTCACACACCACTGTGTGTTTCTGTTTTCAATCAAAGTCAAACAATCAAGAAATTGATTTATTTTTTTAATTTTCTGATGATTGTGGTTATTTGGCCTCATTTGTGTTATTGTTGTTGTTGTTGTCGTCGTAAAAAAATAGACAAGAGCCCCTGATTGAATAAAGGTTAAATAATTGAAATTGAATCAAAGGTTAAATGGATAAGCTGATTAAATGCTTAAATTCTACTTTCAGGCCTGTCAATTTAAAATCAGCGAGAAGAAAAAAGCGACGACAACAACAACAAAAACACAACTCAACCACAACAGCTTTTCACTGTGAGTGAGAAGCTGTGATTTGAAATCCACACTCCGACAATGTTACTTTAAAGTGGAAAGTAGCTTCTTCAGTTTGGGGGATTTCCATCTTTCACTCGCACATACACAGACACACACACACACACACACACACACACACACACACACACACACACACACAGGGCCGTAATTAATAACCCACCCCTGGTCGTGTGATGGGAGCTGTGACATTCTGCAGACGGACGGGATTTCTGGGTCAGTTACTCTGCAGATATTTTTGGGGACCGTGACTGATCTTGTGAACACACATTAGCTATTCATCTAGAGGGGTGTGTGTGTGTGTGTGTGTGCGTCAGTGGCTGTATGCCAAACACACAACAAACACACACAGACAAACTATACAACTATATAATGGAAGCTTGCGTGACAAAATCCAAAAATCATGCGGCGTAGTGGGATGAAAGATGCTCAGGACAGAGAGAGAAACGCAGCTTCACACACTATCTGAGTTGTGCGGTTGTGTGTGCGTGTGCGTGTGCGTGTGGTGTCGTCAGAGGCCGGTGGCATGACCACAGGGGAAGGATCAAAGAGTTACACATCACTAATCACACAAATGGGGAGGATCACACACCATTAACACACGCACGCACACGCACACACACACATACGCACACATGCACGCACACACGCACACATGCACACACACACGCTCGCACTCACACGCACAAAAATATAGTCTAGGAAAAAAAAATAAAAAATAAAAAATAAATCACACATATGCAGACGGAGGATCAGGGGAAGCCATTAATCATTCACCCAATCAAACACCTTCGCCATGGCAACAGCCGTAACCGGGAGCGCCGCGTCCCACGAGCATCTGCTAAGTGCTGCTGTTAAAAAAAGAAAAAAGAAAAGAAAACACCTCCATCTTCTCAGTTACCACGGTAACCATATCATTCTCCTTCACCAGGTTCTGATCATCCATTAATAATAATAATAATTGAGCAGAAAAAAAAAAAAACGAAAAGTCTTCGTCACTGAACGTCACAGTTGTTTACCCAGACGTCTGTACACGCCGGTTGCCATGGCTACCTGGAGACACACACACACACACACTGCTCAGTCAGCAGTTGTACGATCGTCTGTGTCGGCGTCACTACAGACACACAACATCCTGCAGCAGCTGAGTTACATCACGCCAGGCTTTTTTTTTTTTTTCCTTTTGTGGGTTTGTTGTCATGACGTTTGTGTGTTTCTCTTTTGTCAATTTATGAATTGTATTGTGCGTTTGATGTGTACGATCAAACGATCCCATTCTATTTCGAATTCTGATCTCTAAACCTGTCGGTTAAATAACTCGGTTCATTTGACTTCCCCTCACGGGTGTAATCTGTGTTCATCTGCTCAGATTAGGGATTGAGCTATAAAGCTGTCAGGGAAACTTTCTTTTATGTATAAAAAAAAAAAAAAAAAAAAAAAAAGTATTTTTAAAGCTCTATTCTCTCTCTCTGTGCGGAGCCATCGGCAGGAAATCAGATCATCTCATTATTCAAACCCACGCGGCGGATTTTAATCCGTCCTCTCTCGCTTCATCACACTTTCATTTTTCTCCTTTTTTTTTTTTTTTTTTACCTCCTATGTGTTTTCGGTGCGAAAATGTATACAAATATATGAAACCGCTACAACGGTTGGATTGGACTTTTATCACTTGGAACGACAGAGCCTCCGACTTATTTTGGGTCCAAAAATGATACGGTATTCGATCCAGTTCAAGTTTGAGCTCCTTCTTTCATATTTCATATTTCCTTTTATTTCTTACCAAGTTTGTTCAAATGATTCCTCCGCACAAAGTCGAGTGAAATCCGAGCTGCGGTTTACACACGTTACCAGCTTTCTCTACGACAGCGGTGATTAATCGGGGCTCGCCGAGAGTCGCTCGCAGAGGTCGGAGGTCAAACGGCCGCCAAGAGGGTGCCGCGGGAGGCCCGTGGCGGCAGACGTTTAGTCTCCACGGCAACCGCGTACAGCAGCGGGGAGTGGCTCCCGGCGCCCGGGCGGCGCTGGCCGCATAAATCACAACGTGAGGAAAGGAGGATCTTGGTCACATGGGACTCGTGGAAAAGAAATTCCACTCACCAAAGAGACGGAATTTCTCCCGTGGAATTTTTTGCCCGTAAACGAAAACCGTTCCGGTTCCAAAATCCATCAGGTTCACGGTGAGAACCAAAACCAACAAACCATTTTCTTCCTCTGACTGCAATTACTAGTCCCAGCCGCGCCCCCCCCCCCCCCCCCCCCCCCCCCCCCCCCCCCCCCCCTCCCTCCGGTCTCATCCGCCACTCAATCACGCGTCCTTTTAAATGACAACAAACGCACACACACGCACACTTTGTGTCTCGTCATCGTTTCGTCCCGACATCCTCCCACAAGGTCAAACTACAGACGCACACAACATCCCGCAATATTTCACCTACCCCCCCCCCCCCCCCCCCCCGCCCCCCCCCCCCCCAAAAACGAAACCAGTCTGTGTCTGGTCTATTAATCTCTCTCTCTCTCTCTCCTCCACTCTCTCGCTCTCTCTCGGCGTTAGACTATCAGTCTCTGCCGAGCTTAGCGGCTCGTTCCTAATCAGCTTACTGCCAATGAGACTAAGCCGGAGCTGAAAAGGCGATTGAGGGGAGGCCGTTTAGCCACTGGCTGACAACTGGCAATAGCCTGAGGGGTGTGCGTGTGTGTGTGTGTGTGTGTGTGTGTGTTAAAATATCAAAATGGAACTAATATATCATCTGGGGGGTTTTAAAGAGAGCTGGGACAGACTTGAGAGTGGAGATAAAGGAGGACGCGTCTGAGTGCGGGGGAGTCTTGGGCCGTCGCACAATAGCATCGGCAACTTCAGTGTCAACGTCTCTGCTCGGCCGGCTGGGCCCCGCCTTCTTCTTTTTTCCCCCTCTCTCTCTCTCTCTCTCTCTCTCTCCTGGTTTTTCTGCGGCTAAGCCCTGGGATGAAAAAAAAAAAAAGGAAAAAAAGAAAAACCTGGGATGTTTTCCAAATGGCCCAGTTTAAGAGTTGGCCTTGGAATTCCGCACCCCGGCCTGCCCCATTAGTTACAGTGTGAGGCGCGGCGCGGAACAAAGGGGTTGGCCGCTTGAAAAGTGTTTGGATGGAGAGAGAGAGAGAGAGAGAGAAAAGATGTAAAAAAAAAAAATCAAATCTGCTGCTGCTGCTGCTTCTCGGAGCCGGACGTCCACAATCAAAGAGATGCTCTCATTTCTCAGCACTTCATGAGAGAGAGAGAGAGGGGGGGGGGGGGAGGAGATTAAATATGGAAACAAGATGTAAAAAAAAAAAATCAAATCTGCTGCTGCTGCTTCTCGGAGCCGGACGTCCACAATCAAAGAGATGCTCTCATTTCTCAGCACTTCATGAGAGAGAGAGAGAGAGAGAGAGAGAGGGGGGGAGGGAAAGGGGGGGGGGGAGGGAGGAGATTAAATATGGAAACATCTCTGTGGACGAGAGGAGGAAGAAGCTTAAAGACCTCAGTGTGTGAAAGTCTAAAGTGAAATGTGTTTTATTTAACGCTCAGCCAGAATCCTTCGCCCCCCCCCCCCCCCCCCCCCCCCCCCCCCCCCCCCCCCCCCCCCCCCCCCCGGCATGTCCTTTATATGGACGGACACACGCCAGACGCACAAAAGACAAATAAACAATACGTCAACGCAAAGTGGAGCGTGCGGCGCGTGCGACTGCGATTCATTTTCTCGCCGTCAATCTAACTGTAACCATCGGATCAGGGAAATCTCAGTATCCATGAACAAGTCAATCGTCGATGCGTAAAATAATCATCAATTCAAAAAAAAAAAGTATTACACGCGCGACCTTTTGACCTCATCGCGCCACCTGCTCCGACACGCTTAAGACTTTTTCCTGCCTTGGCAACATCTGGACGAGATTAAAAAAAAAACTGCTGAGTTTTGTAGTTCCTCTCCACGGATGGAAGAGTCTCTGGGTCCCGTTTGGATTTTTTTTGGAAAACCAACGCAGACCAAAATGTTTGCTCGCCTCCCACTGAGGGAGAAAAAAAAAAAAAAAAAAACTCAGGAATTCTCTTTTCTTTTCTTTTCTTTCCTTAAAAAAAAACACACACACGCACACACAGACTCAGGAATCACAGCATTTCTCTAAAAAGAGAAGAAGGAAAAGAAGCAAAAAAAAAAAAGAGAGGTTTGGATGAAGGAGGAGAGAGAGGAGTGACCGAGGGGAGGAAAAAATATCACCGGAGGGCAATTATCTGGGCTATTTCTGGAAGAGTGCTTTCCATCCTGCAGCGAGGATGGAGAGAACAGGGAGGGTCTGTTTGGCAGCTGGCTGGAGGAGGAGGAGGAGGAGAAAAAGAGGAGGAAGAGGAGGGAGGAGAGAAACTGAGGAGTAGGAGGAGGAGTGAATGAGTGTATGGGATGTCTGAGCCTAAAAACTGTCCGGTACAGTGAGTCGAGGATGGATGGAGGGAGGGAGGGAGGGAGGGAGGGATGAGGGTGACATTGAAAGACAATATAAACGGAGGGAAAGAAGCCAAGAGAAAAAAAAAAAAAAAAAAAAACAACACCAGAGACGAGGCCTGATGTTTGTGGAGGTCATGATCGAAACTGCATCAGTTTATCCGTCGGATATCATCCGCGAAGGATTATTGTTTTTAAAATGAAAAGGTCACCTTAAAGGTCAAGGCCTTTCTAAAAGAAAGAAATCATTAAAGTGAGGTGCCGCCACTTCCCGTTTACTCATCCAACTCTCATTTCTCCTCCCTCGCTTTCAGGTCCTGACTTGAGGCGAGGAAAATTCACCACCACGCAAACACTTCCGCGCAGAGATCCGAAGAATAGATGAAAGAGACAAAAAAAAAAAAAAAAAAAAAAGACAACAAAGTCGTTAGAGATGGAAAGGTGGGACAAAAGAGGAGGAGAGAGGCGGGGGAGGAGGGTAAAAATAAAATGGGATGGAGTGGATTTGGAGGACAGAGGCTGTCAGAGAAAGTGGGGGGAAATGGAGGGGAAGGAACGAGAGAGAGGAGAGGGAGACAGCGAGATGTTTTTTTATTTTTTTTTCAGTAAAATCCGCCAGTAATCTAAGAGTCCGAAAATATTTGTAAGTATATGAATATGAAAAGAAGACGTCAAAACTGTTCATTAAAAAAGAAAGATTCAGCAAATATTATTTTCTGGACGTTAATAGGACCAAAACAACCAGACCGCCACAGAAATGATGAAAGGACAGGAGGAGGAGAAGAAGAGGTGCATCCTGGTCCTCAGGGCAGGAACCAAAGGAGAGAGAGGGGGTCGGGTAATGGACGCAGCAAGTTTCCATTCAGTGAAAGAAAAAGTGCAGCATTAATGATTCAGAGCAGAAATCTCCGTCACGGCACCAATGTGTTTTGAGAGAGAGAGAGAGAGAGAGAGAGAGAGAGAGAGAGAGAGAGAGAGAGAGAGAGAGAGAGAGAGAGAGAGAGAGAGAGAGAGAGAGAGAGACAGAGAGAGACAGAGAGAGAGAGACAGAGAGAGAGAGACAGAGAGAGAGAGACAGAGAGAGAGAGACAGAGACAGAGACAGAGACAGAGACAGAGACAGAGACAGAGACAGAGAGAGAGAGACAGAGACAGAGACAGAGACAGAGACAGAGAGAGAGAGAGAGCACCTCACTCCGACAGCCCATGAACACATCATTCATTCACTCACTCATCACTCACAGTGAGTTTTCATCGACGTGGCGAGGATGAATACGACCCTCCCAACGGGACGACCTTCGACCTCCCTGTGAGCACAAAGGCCGCCCCTCCTCCCAAAGATCAGTAACCCCATCGCATTACCGCCGTCTAAATGGGAAGTGGTGTAACGTGTCATAATCTGTGTCGTCAATCATTGGGAGGCGGTGAAGGTGTTTTCTCCCCGGAGACTTTTTTTTTCCCTGTCGTCGGGAAGATTCTTACATTTCCCATCATGCTTTATGTTTTTTTTTATTTTATTTTTATTACTTTTCTTCCTCCAGTCTATTCTCCGAGAGTTTCTTAAGTCATTTCTTACTTTATCGGGTTATTAAGTTATTATTATATAATTACTATGTAATAACACAAACCTCCAACGGACATCTGGCAGATCATTGAATAATCACACGCTGGAAACAATAATTTGGCCTCTCAAACCCAGAGGGGCAGATGAAGACGCTGCTCTGACAGTTGGGAGATTGTGTTTTTTTTTTGGGTTTCGGCGTCTTCTTCGAGGAACGTTTTGAGAAGATGACAGAAGGAACCAGAGGTTGAACCTCCGACCATCCAAACCGCGGCCGCTCAAACGCATCTTCAATTATCGTCGAGCACAATTCATTTGGCAACAGCTCCTGGAAGTGAATTTCCTTTTTTTTTCCCACTCTCACAGGCAATCGTAAATCTCTGGTGTATTTGTTATATCTGTGTTCACATCCCCCCCGCCCTCCGTCACTTTGCGGAGAGCCTCATAACGAAGCCACTTTGTCAAAGAGACGGAAGATTTCATTTGACTGCAATAAACAGCAGATTTAGCCCGACTCCTCCTGGGTGGGTCTGGAATCAAACGCAGAGCTTTATCTGGGTTTACGGCAAAAACTGCATCCAGATGGACTGGAGCTCCGCTGACCGCACAAACCGCGGAGGAGGGTTTACATCCCCCTTCATCACTCAACATCTGCCTCTATAGGACTTCCCATAACGCTTGAAGATGCTCCCTAAAAAAAACCAACATCCACAAAAACAGGTTAAAAAACATAAAAAAAAATAAAAAAACACAGCCATAGGAAAACCCATTTCCCCTCTGAGCACCAAACAATCTGGGGGATAAAAAAAAAAAAAAAGAAAAAGAACACAACCCTCGACCCATTAAGTTCCTGAGATCAGCATGTTGTGAAAGGAAGAAGGAAAAGAGACAAATCCGGGCAGAGAGAGGGAGAGAGCGAGAGAGAGAGAGAGAGAGAGAGAGAGAGAGAGAGAGTAAATCCCACAGGAGTCTGTCGGTGATTATTTCAAACACAGAAGAAACGCTGCGTCATCGATGAGAGACTGAAGCCAACGTCATGCGATATAAATAAATAAATAGAGACAGCGGGGATTTGAACCCAGAGTGTAAACACGCTCATCTCCACTTTATTCAATGGAGCATCTGTTGTTTGCAGTGAATGGGATTGAATGGGGGGGGAGGGGCGATGGAAGCCCCCCACACGTGATTAAATATGGATTTATGGTCTTTAAGGTGTTTATCGTGGGCGACCCTCGCGGCAGTTTAGTTTTGAATAACGATAAATATTGCGAATATATCAAAAAAATGCTTTTTTTTTTTAAAGCAGCAATTTGTTTCAATAAGGACCAACATATTATTTTGGGGGATGATGATGTTACTCTGGAGCGATTCAACAAGGTCAGCAGTTAATAGAATTATAAATGACTAATGTAAAGACATCAGATTAGCAAATGTGTCATCAAACGGAGTCCAGTTGCATTGTGGGTCCTGCAACCACAGGAAAATAAGTAAAGCTACAAAGTCGGATGGAACCGGACTCGTGTTTGACTGACAGCTGGTAAAGGCCCCACCCACCTTTTGCCCAGGGAGCTGAGCGGCGTGCTAAGGCTGAGCGGGGTGCGCGCAGGCGCACGCTGGCGTCCCGTCAGCTTGGCGGCGCTAGGCTCCGCCTTGGGCGCCTCGGTCGGCCGCGCCGGGCTGGCGGCCGGTTTGACGTTGAGGTCCTTCAGGACGTCGTAGTTGATCTTGGAGGAGATCTTCTTCTGCTCCAGCATCTTCTCGATGGCCTCGTCCGCCGTGTTGGCGCGGATCGGAGGGTGCTTCTTCGAAGGAGCGCGGCGCTGAAGACAAATATATTGATTATTTGTTTTTGATCCTTTTGTTCCTTCCCACATCCACGTTGGAGCTTTCTCCCCCAGCTGAGGGTGCACAAACACCCCGTCGGATCTCCAGATCTACCCAGCAGATGGTCAAACGCTATCTGGAAATCATTTGAAGACTATTACGGTCCCAGAGGAGGATTCTCAAAACCCAGCGAGTCTCTGCAGACCACCAAAGGAGAATTTCCACACGGCAGAGCTGGTGTGGTGTCATCGACGGTTTATCTGGGTTACGAGGTTATCACCCAGCCACAGTGACTCCCTTTTATTCACTTTTTTTTTTCTTTTCTTCTCCTCACAGATCATTTCCAAAGCGCAGAAGCCCTGGGCCGATGTGACAGGAGGCTCCGTGTCTCATTACATCTCTGTTCCACTGCAGTTAATCCAGCTAGTTAAAAACCCGCCAGCAGATGTTGGGTCAAACCAAGTGTCTGTCTCGAGCCAGAAAAAATAATAATAATAATAAAAAAAAAAAACCCACAGTAATGAGGGGGAACCAGTTAAAACGTCCCTCTGTCCACCAGATTGTGACCGTTATAATCTGTCTTTGTCTTTGTGTACAAACACATATAGATTATCTTACTTCATTATTATTATTATTGTTATAATTATTAGTATTATTATGACTGCAATAATAACAATAACAACAACAATAATAATAATAATAATAATAATAATAATAATAATAATAATAATAATAATAATAATAATAATAATAATAATAATAATTATTCTAATAATAATAATAATTATTATTATAATAATAATAATAATAATAATAATAATAATAATAATAATAATAATAATAATTATTATTATTATTATTATTATTATTATTATTAAATTCATCTATTAAACCAGAATATCTCATACATGGGGAGTTTTGATTTTTGTCTTCTATAAAACTGCAGGTTGAAAATAAATCCAATTTTAAATGGAATTTTCCCCATGTTTTATGCATTTTTCACCGATTTTCTCACACACAGCTCTGGCTTCACATTTCAAAGTTCCCTCTTAGAATGAATTGCCGCCCGACTGACCAATAAAGTCATTGTCGGAAGAGAATTAAAAAAAAGACTTTAAGGTCAAGGGGCAGAATGAGAGTGAAATCAAGGGCCTCATTTATAATCCTGGGGAAAAAAAAAACCCGTCTGAGGCTGGATTTGAATCTGAGGGTTTTGGGACACTGACCACGAACATGCAGCCGTCCCAAGTTCAATCCAGAGTCCTTACTGGAAAATAACCGTCACGTCTCCAAAAAGTTGAAATAACGATGCATATTTAATGCACTGCAGATGTTTTCCGCCAGTGGAAGTGAGATCTCCCGATTAATTGGAAAGAAATCGTACTTTTCTATATTTTGACCTCTACATGACCTTTTGAGACACGTTCAAGAACTCCAGCTTAAAACTCACCTTCTTCTCCTTGTAGATCCCCAGCTCCTTCTCCTTCGCTATCTTCGCCTCCTTCTCTGAGGAGGAGAAACACACAAACTGTGAGATAACCCCAACGCGGCACTCAGACTCGCAACACAGACGCCGAAAGTCGGTTTCAGGAAAACGGTTGTTACATCCTGAAAGTACCTTTCTGCTCTTTGAGGTAGTCGGAGTTTTCCGCCATCCACAGCGCCGTCTTGATTTTGATTTCTCTCTCATCCAGCAGATACTGCACAGACACACACGGGGAGGCTCGGGTTGGAGTTAAACATAAAAAAAAAAAAGCGATGTTCTTCTATCTGGACGAAATGATCTTTCCATCACTTTCCAACAAACACACACCTGTACAATGTCGTGAAAACAAATGCAAATGACCCATTTTTTAATGATAAAGAGGCGTCAGATGCTCAACACCATTCAAATCATTTTGCATATCGTCAATACTGTACATCTCCTTGCCGATGGAAATATAAACACAATCTAATCTATATATTAAACACACACAATGATATGTGTGTGGTTCCCCTTAATTGTCTGTATTTGGACACAGTTTTTTTTTAAATATATTCCACTTGGTAATTCGATTATTTTTTTATATAAAGCGTTGCATAAAATGTACAAAAATTAAATATGATGATTCAATAATTCATGAAATGAATGAACTCGGCGTATTTTCTATGAAATGTAGTTGTCAGATTTCTATGATACTAATAGATGTGATTTTTATTATTATTATTATTATAATTACTATTGCAGCATCTGTACGAGATGATGGTTGGTTGTGTAGAGCTCATGGTACGCACCAACTCTATCTCAGTGTCATCTATCCCACTCAGGTCCAGCTCTCCACTCTCAGCCGCTCCATCTGTCAAAGAGGAGAGAAAAAAAAATAAAAAACAATTGAAAAAGAAATCAAATCCAGAATTTGCCATGACGCACATTTTCCACGGCAGCTTCCTGTTCCCAGAGGACTCCCGACAGGAAGTGGCATCTGGCCAACACAACCACATCCTGCCGCACCTGGTGCAACATCTTCCATGGGGGGGTGGGGTTAATCGGCAGATGAAACGCACTGTGGCTCCCCGATAAGACTTTAATGGGCTTAACTCTCACTTTTATTTTTAATTAGGATCTGCTCCCTAGATTGTGGGCTCGCTTTATTTTTATTTGAAACCTAGAGAGATGCTGAAACTGCAGTTTCCAAAACAATGAAACAACAGATTTATTTGGGTGTTTTTTTTTGTTCCTTCTTAAAAAGCTCATTTAAAATCTCCAGGTTGGTACATTGTTCAGTTTTGCAGGAGAAAAAAAAGTTCAAAGAGACAAAAAAAAAAAAAAAAAAAAAAATCAGATAAAGGAAACAAAACATTTTTATTTAGAAAAATCAGCAGCTTTTACTCCAGAGATCTTTTGATTAGCAGCAAAGTGCGGCTGCCTGCAGACATCGGCCCGTCAATCAAAGCTGAAGAGATGGATTTTTTTGAAGAGGAAGGTTTATAGGAAGCATTTAACTTCTGTCTGCTTTTTTTTTTTTTTGACACGCACGCACGCAAAGCTTTCCTCCTTCATTAAAGGTGGAGACAGGTGCACAGAGGCGGACGGGGACACCAGTCCTCAGACGCTGATGATCTACAGTAGTCAGTGATTCCAGTTCAGCGAGCAGGTTCTTTATAAAAAATAAAATAAAAAAAAAAAAAAAAAAAAAAAGGAGAAAGACAAAAAAAAAAAAAAAAAAAAAAAAGGGAAGAGACAGGTCAGCCGCTATCTGACGGGACCAGCCCTCCAAGAACTTCCTCTCTGTGAAGTGTGAGGGCGAGATAAGACGGAGACAAGGGGGACTGAGAGCTGATAACACCCGTCTCACCCCGGGGGAGATGAGGAGGGGGGGGGGGCGAGGGGGCAATTACCCATTTCTTATTCAGCCGCAGCTTTGATTTATCTGCACTGGCTAATTTGATCAAACCCATAAAAATGGCTCCTGGTGAGCGTGCAGAGGTTCACAGTGAAGACGCCAGATTCTATTTTAGGCCTTTCAATGACTGAACGTAGGGAGGAGGAGGAGGAGGAGGAGGAGGAGGAGGAGGAGGAGCAGGAGAGGTGATAAGGGGCTGCCCATGAGTTACATGAAGGGCTGAGGAGTGAGTATTATTATATATCTGATTTATTATCTTATTTATAGATGAAGTACTTCAGAATGTGAGTGCCAATATCAAAACCACGCTGTTCTCAGTTTAATAATAACAGGCCAAAAAAAAAAAAATGAATTTCTTTGCCTGAAATACATCTTTTTGTGTGTTCGATCACAACAAAAGTAATAAGAGTGAGTAAATAAATAAATCTCGACCCATGTCGCTACGCACTCACTGCCTCAGACACAATAGAAGGCAGCCGTTGCCATGACAATAGACTTTCTGAATATGAAGATTGCGGCAAAGACAAAACAAATTCTACAACGCACACGCTCACACACGCACAAACGGAGATTAATGTCACCAGTTGAGTGTGTGTGTGTGTGTGTGTGTGTGTGTGTGAAACAAGGTCACAGTCTGAATTATGGAAACAGAAATGTGTTTTTACAGGGACGCTGACCTTTGACCCTTTCAGATATTAACCCATCATCACATCCTCATTTTATCCCCGTGAGACATTTGCATTTTTTTGTCATTATTTGAATTCTTGACCCTTGACCGGGAAAATTCGAAATCCGCTGCTCCCGCAGACCGAGCAAATCCACGCACAAGCTCCACACAAAAGGCCTGCAGCCACCAGTCGGCGTGTGAAGGCCAAAGGTGAAGGACGAGTGGAGCAGAAGGAAAATGAAATGAAACATCTGGCCGTCATCAGAGGAAACGCACGGAGGCCAAAAGTGGTTTGGTGTCGCTCTGAATGAGCCCAAATGGATGACATCATCTCTCTGAGCGAGAGAGAAAAGTGGCAGAGCCATTTTAACACAACAACATCCAAACCGAGATCAGCTCCCCAATGACCCGCTCGACCACTTCCTCTTCCTGTGCAGGCCGACAGGAGCCGGAGGTTAAAAACTCTCAAAACTCCACACAGGAGCTCCTGTGGCTCCTTTTGAGTCACATTATTCAAAAAAAGATGACTTAATAAATGCCATAAAACGGCAGCGTCACACTGAATAATTTGTACTAGAAGTGAAAATATATTTAAAATATGCTTTTGTCTCTCAGGCGTCTGGATTTGAATTAAAAAAAAATGACTCAAGACGTATTTATATAATAATAGTGAAAATAATGAATAAGGAGAAACCTCAGACGTACAGAAGAAGACTAAATATAAATAAAAATAAGAAGATTAAATATAAGCAGTCCACTTTCTTTCCGATTCTTCACAGATCAGATTACATTTTTCGGAAATTCTGCATAAAAACAAAATCAGCTCTGATGCCAACCCCCCCCCCCCCCCATCGCCCCCGCAGCCTCCACCACCTGGATCCCACTAATGCTTCACCTGAAGGTGTTTCCGTGGATTTTGATGATTCTTTCTACTGTTGCACTCCAGCTGCATGAATGAAAAAAATAAAATAAAATAAAATCAATAAAAAGAGGAAAAGAGAAGAGAGCAGCGCTGGGAGTGGACGTCCTTCCCCGCAGTGGTGTGAGGTAATAAGGATTCGGTGCCAGCTCTGCCCCGGAGACGTATAACCGGCCCGGGCAATAAATAGAGAGAGATTCTGGCCCCATTAAAGCCTGACCTCCACCACCTCACACTGAACCCACGCCCACTCCACCACCTGCTCCTCGTTCTCCTCCTCCTCCTCTACCGGATACATGGATGAGCTGGAGGACAGAAAGCACCAGAATAGCCCCTAACCCTAAACTCCTGGGATTTTATTATTTATATACTGTGTATATAATATCAACAAATCTCATAAAGAAATCCAAACTTGAAAAAAATCCTCCCTGACTTTTCCAAATATATTATTAATAATAATAATAATAATAATAATAATAATAATAATAATAATAATAATAATAATAGGGCTGGGACTGATTTTCTTGATAAATCAGTGCCTTCTGTGTATGAATAAATATGACATAATAAATGTGATAAAACCTCAGTATTACGCTGAATATTTGTATTACACACACACAAACAAATATGTGAACTGAAAGTCTAATCTACAGTTTTACAATTCTTTTTGTATCAACCAATGAAAGAAGCTTCAGTGCTGCGCCTTCTTTCTAAAAAAAAAACGTAAATCAGCCGAGCAGAATGAATGAATCATCAGCCCAGCGAAGAATGACGTCATGAAAGATGAGAAGCGTTTTGTTAATGTTGTTGGTGAGAATCAGACCTGAAATGTCAGGAATGTTGGGGACAGATGTGAAACACACAACCACTCAGACACTGACTCACTTTCTCTGGAAGTAATCAAACTCCGTAACAAATAGGATTTTTCGATTCCGCAGTCAAATCAAAATCTTTAATTTAACAAACAACCTTTGATGCAGTGAGATAAAAGACGGGGGAGGGGGCAGGGGGAGGGGGGGGGGGGGGGGGGGGGGGGGGGGGGGTGTGACGTAACAGCCAGGGGCCAGCAGCTAAACGCTGCTGTCATCCTCACTTTCTCTCCTCGGGACACAAGACGCACATCAGCTCCAATCACAGCCGGCTCTGTGATGGCTCTCTACAGCCTCTCACCCCGGAGACAGGCAGCCAACACACGCACGCACGCACGGCAACACACACACGTTCGCAAACATACACACGGAGAAACACAGGCCTCACACACACAAAAACAGACACACACATGCACACAAACATGCAAAGAACTGCTGCTGCAACTTCGCTTGTACCAAGTCAAGATGGCAGTAAACAACCTCCTCCTCCTCCTCCTCCTCCTCCTCCTCCTCCTCCTCCACCCGTCTCCCAGCCTTGTCCATGCAGCCATATGTGCTTCCATCAAGTCCAGGCCTGCCCAGCTGTCCCAGCAGCAAATGGACGAGTGAGTGAATGGATTAGCTGCGTGAATGACTAATGATGATGATGATGACTAAGGAAAGGGGCGGAGCCACAGGTGGGACACCGACTCTAGCCGCCAATCAAATATTTATTCGACAGGTGCACCCGTCACTCAGCTGCATCTGTGGACCTTCAGAACTCTATCAGGGGATATCCTGCAATTATGATCTGAAATGATCAATTAACTAATCCATTTCTGCATTTTTTATTATTATTTTTTTTTTTTTTACTTTGTCCAGGTTGACTCATTCATTGTGATAGATTACATCTGCCAATGGTTTGGCCATAGATTATTACATATCATATGAATCATTAATTCCCTTTAAAACAGTAATTGAACAAATGCTGTGAGACATATTTCTTTTGTTTTTCCAGAGAAGTTTCATTTGTTTCTGAAATCTTAAAAAAAATAAATATATATATATATATACAGTATATCAACATTTTAACACAGTAGAGGAAGGTGAGGGGTATTTTCTGCCTGTTTTATATTGGGTTAAACCAGGAAACAGTCCTCTTTCTGCGTTTTAAAGACAGAAGGCTTTTTTTTTTTTTTTTTTTAAACCGGTGACCTCCAGGTCTGCCCTTCATTTGCATACCAAAAAAAAAAGCCAAAACAAAAAGAGCTGGAAGATGCTGAGGAGGTGAAACAGGATGAGTGGAGGGAGAGAGCGAGATGAGACAGATGCTGCTCATCTCTCAGCTCAGCTTCACCACAAAGACCCAGAGACACAATTTACTACACAAATCACTGCTGTGATTTCCAGCAAAACATTTTCTGAACAACTTCAAAATGAACTTTCCTTCAACACACACGTCACACCTTGGAAATGGCTTTCAGAAACGAGGGGCAAGAGCCTAAAAATGAAGCGGATTCTTCAAGGAGCAGAAAAAAAGTCTGAACACGTTTCCACTCACAAATCTTTTTTTTTTTTTTTACCCCCCTGACGTTTACTGGCAATAAAAAAAAAAAATGTTGAGAGTGTTGGAGCTGCGCTCAGCGAGGGAGTTAAGGTCAGACACCAACACATCATTGATTGAACTAAAGTGCTGGGCTGAAATCAGTGCGCCTCAATCAATGCCTCCCTCTAATGGCGCATAGCTCCCGGGAGGTTCCTCGCCGTGGGGGTGCCGTGACAACACGCGCCTCCCGACCCCAGGCCCCGCCCTCCAACTTCCTCCCCCGATGTTTTGAGAGGGAAAGATTTTTTTTTTTTTTAACCTTCTCCTCAGACATCAGCGTTAATTAGCTTCGGTGAACAGGCACAGCTTTATTAGTGGCATTAATAAAGGATAAAGTCATTATTGGGTCTCATCGAAGTTGACGGACAGCGGGATTGAACCTTCTCCACGGAGTCAATACGATAACGGTATTCGTTATTCTACAGTGAATGACTAAAAAGGGGCTTTGATGGGAGTGCTGTTTTTTTTTTTCATTTGGGACCAATGCTTAGAATGAGAGGCTCCATCCTGAGGGGGGTTGGGGTCTCCTCGCATCAGATCCTCAGAGTCATTACGGTTCAACCCCTAAGGACCATAAATATCTGAAAAAACATCCAAACTGTGGATTCAAAACTTGATTTTTAACATCGGCGGTCGGTAAAAGACTGGGAAATAAATGTTGACGTTGTTTGGGGTGACATTTGATTAAAAAAAAATGTATGTGCGTTTACGTTTCTATAATAATAACAACTAAAGTGCCATTGTGTGGTTTGTTTCCTTTTTCCTGAGTGAATCCACAATTACACCCTCCTCCATTTCCTCCTGTGCCCTGCGCTGCACTAACAATGTCCACACACACACACACACCCGTACACACACCCGCACGCACACACACACACGCACCCACACAGATGAAAGGCAGGGCCCTAATGACAAGGTGCCCTGTCCACTTAATACTTCAAAGATGGAGCCCTGGTTGAAGCCATGATCCCCCCCCCCCAACACACACACCACCACAATTAACCAGAGAAGCCAACCAGGACCAGCTCACACACACATACACACACACTGACGTAAGTGTAATCAAATGCAAATTAACAGGGCAGTAAACATGGGCAACTACTTCCTCTGGATCCATTATCTATCTATCAATCCTTCCATCAGCTGTGTTTTTTTTTTTTTTTTTTTACCCAAATTAAACGTATGACAATTTTTACATGTATCAAAACGAACCAACAACCAACATATCATTTCTGATACAGGTCCTGTTATTCCAGAACGGATTTATAGTACACCATCACGTATTTGTATAAATACAGTTATTACTTAGGGGGGGGACCAATGATAGGCAGAAATGTCCATAATATTATATAATGATAAAAAAAACGGACATATTTATAATTAACATAAGAGCCTGTGCTTCGGAGAGCAGTGATTTATTAGGCTTCCCCAGCGGTGGCTCCTCCCACTCTGATCCTGGTCCACGTGAGGTTCTCTGGAGGTTAACGTGCAGTTTCACCTTCAGCTACAGATGTTTTTTTAAAGGAACCGGCTTACACCCGAGAAGGTTCAAGTCTAGGTTTATGCCTTTAACAACCGTGATAAAAAATCATGCGCTGCAATAAGCTTAACGAGAGATTGAAATGAAGTAAAAACACTTTAGTGGCCACTTAGTGGATAGATAGAGGGATTAAAATAATAAAAAAAAAACTCAATCGATCCCTGAATATCTGAGTGAGCGATAAGAGTCCATTTATGAGTTTCACTATTTTTTGACACGTAAGGAAGAAGACGCACAAAAATGATGGCGAAATGTAAATACAAATTTAAAGATGCAGAGGAAGTTGAATATTTGATGGGGATTCGAACCCGTGCCTTTTTTCACCAAAGTGTTGGGCCACCTCCATCGACACACACTTCACCTCCCCACCCTGGGCCTCCGCCGCCTCCCAGTCCTCCCACTCAGAGCCATTAAAAACACAGGTCTCCTCATCGTGGCACCATTACCTCACATCCATCAACGCCTCTGCTCGACCAGATAAAGGCCGCAGGAGGAGGGAGGGGGTTTACGCACAACATCCTACTCGTGTAATTAGATAATTACAGGCGACGCGTGATGCCTCCCTGTAGCAGCTTTATTTTAGCAACTGTTAATAAGTCACACCGACAGAGGAGGTGATCACTGCTCCATTATTTATTTTTTTAATCAATGTTTGAGTATTTCCTGCGTTCAGGTCCACGTTCATTTTTGGTGTATTCATTTTCTTTCCATAAAGTTAACCCTGACAATTAAACCACAGAGAGCTTTTTTTTTGTGTGATATTCCCCATGGGAACAAAACAAAGACACATTTCAAAACCAACACAAAGGAACATAAGAGCTGTTTTTCACCCACACCCAGGAATCAGCATTTTCAGAGGCCACACAACCACCAATCCAATGAATTTCCCTCGCCATGTCGACAATTGAATTTTTTTTTGGAGCGTGATGGAAGCCAAGAAGAAGAAATAACTCACCGTGGTCCTTCTCGTAGCCCATGCAGTCTCCGATGGACTCGGGGAGTCCCAGGGTGGAGGCGGTGGGCATGGGGCCCAGGATGGACTCCAGCGTGGGGCCTTTCCTCCTGGGAATGCCCAGCGCCTCCTCTTCCTCCTCCTCCTCTTCCTCCTCCGGCCTCTTCTGCTCCAGCTTGATCAGAGCCTCCAGCGTCAGCTCCTCCAGATCTCTGCCAAAGTGTTTGGCCACGGCCTCCAGCTCCTCGTCGCCTTCTGGCTCCTCGCCGGCGGCCATTTTGGACGGTGTGGAAGGGGCGCGTTCCTCGCAGTCTGAGAGAAGAGAGTTTAATGTTGAATAAATGTACTGGTTATATTCATGTTTTAAAACTTTAAGTCAAATTACAAAACTTGAAAGATTAGAAACCAACAGATTTCATGGGTGACATAGATTTTTAAATAATAATAATAATAATAATAATAATAATAATAATAATAATAATAATAATAATAATAATAATAATAATAACAAATAATAAATCATAAATAAACACAAAAAATATATATTTTGTGTCACTCGTCACTAATGCGAGTAGAACTGGTGACCAAAATAATGATCTATCCAGATGAAAGAATTGGGACCCTTAATTGGACTGCGGCTCGATAATTAAAACATGTCCTTTAACTGACCAGAATTAAAATGAAAATGTCAGCGGAGGTCGTCAGATATCAGTCAGACGAGAATGGAAATGCCAGCTGGACGGAGAGCGACGTGTCGGCAATCAGTGTGTGAGAGAGAGAGAGAGAGAAGGGGGGCGAGCAAGAGACAGACTAAGACAGAGAGCTAAAGATAAAGAGCCAAAGGTAGAAGCTGATAAAGACAAAGAGCGCCAGGGAGGGTGGTCTGATGCGACTTACTTTCCATGGGGGGGTGTGTGTGTGTGTGTGTGTGTGCGTGCGTGCGTGCTTGCCCCACCTATGGACAATGTGCTCCCTTTGGTGTACGCGGCGTACACTCCTCTCAGTTTTGGTCGGCTGTTCTCCAGCTCCGAGTCGATTTCATCCTCGTAGCAGTGGATTTCATCTGGAGAAGATAAAAAATGTTAAAGGGAAAATCAATTCATTACACACACACACACACACGCACGCAGGCGCAAATGTGTGTGAAGCACGCAGCGAGAGGAAATTACGCTTTTCATGTTCTCGGCTGTCGCAGTCTGTTCCTCCAAAAGCGTTTCTGCACCCTTCAAATTACATTTCCCAGAGTTCCATAATTACAATGTAATACGTACTTTAAGGTAAGGTACGGTCAATTATATGCTGTCCAGAAAATGAAGCATTTGGGGAAAAAAGAACAGGGAGGCCTTTCCTATACATGGACGGCAGCATTTTTGTTTTTTCCCCGTTTCATGAGCAAGAGTCAAAACCCCTTTGGTGCAACTCAGGATCCGTACCTTCAAAATCGTCAATTTTCTTCTTCAGCTCAATCTCCAGCTAGAGACGCGAAGACAGAGCAGAGACATTGAAAGCTTTGCGGGGAAGTAAGTGGTAAATGATGAAATGTTAAGACCAGATTATTCTCTTATATAAATGAATAAATGAATTATAATAATAATAATCCACATCTGCTGTTTGGGCCCTACCTGCTGGACTTTCTTCTTCTTCAGTCCCTCCGTGTAGCACGGCGGGTCGCACTCCTGGTCCAGGTCCACCTTCATGAACTCCTCGATGGTCAGCTCGCTGGTGGGCGTGTCCTCAAACTCCGACAGTCTGACCAAAAAAAAAACACCAGTTTGTATTTAGGATGAAATAAATCCCACATGTATTTTTCATAAACAGACAGAATAATATTCTTGACCAAAAATCCCCCCGGCCCACCTTTTCCTCAGAGTAGTTTCGCACACTTTCACCACGCTGACGATTTCTTTGGTGGTGCGGCAAAAATCGTGCATGCGGGCGGCAACGAGGAGAGCTGCACACAACGACAACAACAAAAGAAGACACAACCTGTGGTGAGCCAAAACTGATCTGTGTTTGGAAGAAAATAAAAAGCATGCGCGCACACACACACAAAGGAGTAATAACACTTAATACGGTGCAATGAGTGACGTGGCGGGCCTTTGAGGGGAACGGTTACGCAACCATCATTAGTCGTTGCCTCACTCCGGAGCCTGTTAAAAGATAGATGCCTGCTTCGGCTTCTACATGCTCACTTCTAACAGCCCTCAGCTCTTAGCTCCGCCGAGGACCTTCTCAAACATTTCTGCCGCACCATTATGTTGAAAGCAGGGCGCTTTTTTTTTTTTTTTTCTTCTCCCCACTCATTGCGGAGTGAACATGCATTTAAATCCCCCCCTTTTTTTTTAACTAAAGTTTGGTTGTTGTTTTTTCCTCGCAGATGCCTGTTTTTCCTGTGGTGGGTCAACGTTGATGTGAGCGCCCATCGGTTTTTGGGAACAAACTTTCATACGCGTGTACTCCTCTCAATGATTTATGATCAGCAATTAATTATTCAGGCTTTGCAGCAGAAGGAACAGAGAAAGCAGTCACAATTTAAAGTGTGTGTGCCTGCGAGTGTTAACACGCAACCATCAGAGGAAGTGATTCAATCGATTTTAGGACCACGTGGCCGATAGAGCCTCGTCCTCCAGAGTCCTTCTCGAGAGAGAGAGAGAGAGAGAGAGAGAGAGAGAGAGAGAGAGAGAGAGAGAGAGAGAGAGAGAGAGAGAGAGAGAGAGAGAGAGAGAGAGAGATGTTAAAAAAATAAATTAAAATATTATGTATTATATTACATTTTTCAGGATTTTTCCAGGGACATGATTTTCCCATTTCCCATGGTTTTTGAAAAGTTTGAATGTCTTCTTTGAAAGTTCTTAAAATGCAATAAAAAAAATAAAAAAAACTCGATAAAAAAAAATAAAAACGCTTCTGGTCAGTAAGGGGCATTTTTTTTTTCTTTTCTGGAGAAACTGGGGTTGAAATATCTAGTTGACGTCAGCAGAGTGGAAACATTCATCATTTTTCCTCCTCAGAGGACCCGAGGCTGAGAAACCATCATCAGCTGCTGCTCAGAGCCTCCTGGGTCGCATTATAAAAAACATAAATAAAAATAAATAAATAAATAAATAAATAAAACAGCTTCCTGTGGTGGTTACCTGCTCCGCAGAGACCCGACGGCCTGCGTCCCGTGTGCATCCAGTCCCTCTTCATCCTCTGCACCAGCCTCAGTGCCGTCATGGAGACGTCGTGGTTCTTCTCGCCAAACTCCAGCAGCTGGGCGAAGCGGGGAATGTACAGGCACGGGTCTGATGGGAGACGGAATCATTCATAGGTTACTTGAGCATATGGTAAAAACTTTCTGCAAAAACACTTCAGACTCAGCTGAGGAGGAAAGAAGAAGAAAAAAAACACCTGCTTTTGTCATGAAACAGTCTGGCAGGTGTCCAGTCGGGACTTAACTCAGGTTTCATATTCTATTAAATGTAATTTAAAAGAAAATTAAAAAAAAATCAGAACTTCCATCCGCTACACGTTTGGAGACGGGGAAGGAGGCGGTTGGACAGTGGAGTCAAATATCTTTCGGAGTTAAAGAGCCGTTCGGTGGAGCGCTGGGTAATAAGATCCAGGCTGACCCCCCCCTTCCAACCATGTAATGATACGTCGGAGGAGCCATGCAGTTTCTCTGAACACTGGGCAGAATTTTAAAAAAGAAAAAAAAAGAAAAGAAAGGTGGCTGTTTAGAAAGAATAAATCTAACCTTCAAAAATCCTTCTCCGGCTGAATATAATCACTTTACGATGCTCAAACTAGCCCAGGAGTCCTCCACTTTTTTTTTTTTTTTTTTCCGCTCAACCTGACTCGCCTCCCGTCTTCTTCTGTTACCCAGAATGACTCTGACCACCCCCGGAGAGAAGGCCTTTTTAAAAAAAATCCTGTGTGGGAGCAAGGGCGGCACAAATAGCATTAAAGTTTCTGGAGAAAGCTGCACTTTTCCCTTAAAAAACCTCAAAACTGTCTGCGAGCCACCGCGCATTCTGATCTATTTTCTCCTTCTGTGGGACCAGAGATTAGTCGCTCAGATTTTTTTCTTTTTTTCCTCCCACGGACTTCTCTCTCTTGAAGTGGTGAACATCCGCATTTTTATTTTTTATTTTTTATCAAACATTAATATTCAGATGCGATATGGTCAAAAAGTTGTAAAATTTCATTTAAATTACTTTTTTTTTCCCCCACCACCAGCTTATTTTTATTCATCATTAAAACAGATAGGACAGGCAAAAAATAAATCAACATTTAAACTAATAACTATACTAAGTATAAGAATATAATAATATATATAATGCATGAGCACCGCGCATTCTGATCTATTTTCTCCTTCTGTGGGACCAGAGATTAGTCGCTCAGATTTTTTTCTTTTTTTTCCTCCCACGGACTTCTCTCTCTTGAAGTGGTGAACATCCGCATTTAAAAAACATTTTTTTTTATCAAACATTAATATTCAGATGCGATATGGTCAAAAATGTGTAATATTTCATTTAAATAACTTTTTTTCCCCCCACCACCAGCTTATTTTTATTCATCATTAAAACAGATAGGACAGGCAAAGAAAATAAATAAATCAACATTTAAACTAATAACTATACTAAGTATAAGAATATAATAATATATATAATGCATGAGTACTACTCTGTGTATACAAGAATATTCTTGTTTTATAGAATAAAGGGGGGGGTGTCTGTATATATATAGTTACCTACGAGTACATGTATTTCTATATAAGTTTTGTTGTATATTTCCAACTAAGACTCGTGTCTCATGTACTGGTCCTGAAGAAGCTGAACTGATGTGATTCTCTGTGTACAGATCAAACGGGTTCTCAGCAGGACAAAAAGCTCAGATGATGTTACTCCGGTTCACCTGCTCCTTCGTGATTCACTTTACTCCTCGAATTTAATTTATTCTACCTGCTGAGATGGTTTTACAGTATTTATGCAGCTAAAGCGTGGATCAGTGTCCCTGCTGATCTCAGACGCCGTGTTTTTTTTCTGAAAACACACAAAGAAAAGACTTTCCTCTGCAGTGAAGCACAAGTACACTTAAGCGCATGAGAACATTTTGCAATATTATATAAAGCACTATGATTTAGTTTGTTATTTTTTTTAAGGTCCTTACTGCTGTGATTGGTCCTGGTGAACCTCGTTTTCACTACTCTATTCATAGTATATCTAAACTGCAGTATTATTAAGTACTATCATTTACTTATACATTCACTGTACGTTGTTAGATAAGTCTTGAAAATCATTTTAGAATCGAAGAGATTATTTTTGCTAATTTTAAATCGCAACTTTTTCTAAAGTTTCTTTATTTTTCTCTTTTAAAACGCCGATATTGATTCAACCCGCGGATCTAATTTTCGTGGCGGAGGAGGACGGGTCTCCGGTGACTCACTTTTCTGAGCTGCGGAGGGAGGTGATACGGTGCTGCTGACGTCAGCATCGTAGGCGGCCCTGATTGGCTCCTGTCGGGCCAGGGGCGTCAACAGAAGCAGCGGCTGAGCTACGGGCTCCGTCAGAGCAGCGGTGACCCGGGAGAGAGCGATCACGGCCGCCTCGGTAACACCGCTAGTCCCTTCCGGAGAAGGTCGAGTTCGGATTAACGCGGAGGCTCTGACACCAGCCGAGATTAACCGGATTACACTCGCTGAGAATAATTTAAAAAAAAAGGGAAAGCAAGCGACGCTCCGTGATTTCTTTTTTTTTTTTGCTTCCTCCGCCCGGGGAAGATGAGCTGACCTCCCGGACACGGAGTGACAGAGTACGGGTCGTCCAGATTGGCTCCTCCGGCACCGGACGGATACCCCCCGTGTCGTGTCAACTTCCCGGTGGATGTTGTTTTTATTAAAGCGGAGCTTAAAGAGCCGGATTCCGGGTATACTCAGTTGAATCCCCCACCTCCTCCACCGCCACCACTTCTACCCTACGGAGTTGTTTTCAGATCCGGAGAGCGGTTGGGTTACGCAGGGGGGTTACCGGGGGGGGGCTGGACGGTGCCGATGCCCACGGCGGACTGCAGGCTGGTGCACCATGGCCGGATCATGAGGTGCCTCACGTACCTGCTCCTTCTGCCCGAAACGCTGAAAAAGTCCAAGAAGGTCGGAGGCCAGTTGCCGCTATGCTATGAGATCCTGAGCCTGTCCCTGAGCAGCAAGAAGCCGCAGAAGCAGAGGAAGATGGCCGCGGAGCTCTACCCCACCACCGACAACACCAACCTGGCCAACGGCACTACGCTGGCGGCGGACACCGACAAGAGCAAAGCGGCGGCGGTGCCGGTGAACCAGGCCGGCAGCGGCCGCAGCAGCGCCGCCTCCAGCCCCACCAGCCAACACAACATCAACAACAACAACGTGGAGCCCCCGAGCTGGCACAACAGCCATCCCACACTCCGAGAGAGGTAACCCGGCCACTGACCGCGCCGCGTCCCGCTGGAAGTAAAAAAAGTGGAAAATGGTCAAAAATCCAACCACTGCGTTAAATGATCCATAAAGTGAAGTAAAGCCACATCCCTTTATCTGTGACTTTGTGTGTTTGTACAACCGAGTTATTTTTCTAAAAAAAACAAAAAAAACTTAAAAGTTTGTATTTACAGAATTCAGCTTTAACACTCAATTCTCCATTTTTTTAAAAACCAAACATGACCTCAATTTATTTACTTTTTTTCCACTTTTGTCTTTTTCGGAATATATTGGAGTTTAAATGCTGTGATTATTGTTTTCCTCCACCAACCCTAGAATAATAAAGAGTGAGAGGATTTCTGTGATTTTTCTGCTGGAGGCATAATCCTTCCTCCTTCCAAACCTATGAAGAAAAATAACCAGTGTCTCCAGGCAAAGCCAGTGTGGGAGGAGGACTTGATGTTATACAATACTCCAGGCTTTTATTCTCAGATCCTTTTTCGGATTTTTTTTCTTTTTTAGGAACGCCTTGATGTTCAACAACGAGCTGATGGCTGACATCCACTTCATCGTGGGCCCCTTGGGGGGGTCGCAGACGGTTCCAGCACACAAGGTAAAAAAAAAAAAACACACACACACACACCACAAACGTGGTACTTTAAAAACATCCACAAAGTCCTGTGTTTACATCTGTGGTTAACACACGTGTGCGTGTGCTCCACAGTACGTGCTGGCCGTGGGGAGCTCCGTCTTCTGCGCCATGTTTTACGGGGACCTGGCCGAGGAGGAGCCCCAGATCCACATCCCAGATGTGGAGCCGGCTGCGTTTCTAATCCTGCTGAAGTGAGTGTCACTTCAAAGCCCATGATGATTATTACTCATCCAGAGCCCAGCTCCGCTCTGTAATTGCCGGTTTTCCCTCTGCACTCTTTGTTCAAGTCAATTTTTTTTTTTTTTTCCTTCATCCACAAGCTTGACGGATTTTTTTTTTCCACAGATGTGGGGAAATATATGCAGACTAGTAGGTATAAATAACCAGCCTTTGTTAAGCCAGCATGATAGATTACTGGCTGCCATTTCTTGTGAGGGGGGGGCGGGGACGCATGAGTTAAGTCATCGTTGAATCCTCTTGGAGGAGGAAAAGGGAGATTGTTATTTCCATTTTGGGTTTTTTTTTTTTTTTCCATGGGTTCCAGTCTTGATATAATGAGAATAAGACCAGGAACAAGTAGAGAGTTCAGCAGAGCAGTTTTCAAGGATCCAAAGTCAGATTTGCTGGTAGGACACGGTGCATCACGTCTGAAGAGAAGAAGACGATGAAGCGAGTTTTGTCGCACATTTACTGGGATTAAAAGGCCATTTTCACCTCCTCCTCCCCCCCAGGTACATGTACAGTGACGAGATCGACCTGGAAGCAGACACGGTGCTGGCCACCCTGTACGCCGCCAAAAAGTACATCGTCCCCGCGCTGGCCAAGGCCTGCGTCACCTTCCTGGAGACCAGCCTGGAGGCCAAGAACGCCTGCGTGCTGCTGTCCCAGAGCCGGCTGTTCGAGGAGCCGGAGCTGACCCAGCGCTGCTGGGAGGTCATCGACGCGCAGGCCGAGCTGGCCCTGGGCTCCGAGGGCTTCGGCGAGATCGACCCGCAGACGCTGGACGTCATCCTGCGCCGCGAGACCCTCAACACCAAGGAGGCGGTGGTGTTCCAGGCCGTCCTGAACTGGGCCGCCGCCGAGTGCGCCAGACGGGGTTTGGGTCCCACCGCCCGCAACCGGCGGGACGTCCTGGGCAAGGCGCTGTTCCTGGTGCGCATCCCCACCATGACGCTGGAGGAGTTCGCCGACGGCGCGGCGCAGTGCGACATCCTGACGCTGGAGGAGACGCGCAACATGTTCCTGTGGTACACGGCGGCCAAAAAGCCCGAGCTGGACTTCCCCCTGGACGCCAGGGCGGGCCTGGCGCCGCAGAGGTGCCACCGCTTCCAGTCGTCGGCGTACCGCAGCAACCAGTGGCGCTACCGCGGACGCTGTGACAGCATCCAGTTCGCCGTGGACAAGCGGATTTTTATCGGCGGTTTGGGACTGTACGGCTCCAGCGGCAGCAAAGCCGAATACAGCGTGAAAATCGAACTCAAGAGGCAAGGGGCCACGCTGGCCCAGAACCGGACCACCTTCGTGTCGGACGGGTCCAGCAGCACCTTCCCCGTGTGGTTCGAGCATCCCGTCCAGGTGGAGCAGGACGCCTTCTACACGGTGAGCGCCGTGCTGGACGGCGGCGAGCTCAGCTACTTCGGCCAGGAGGGCATGACGGAGGTACAGTGCGGGAAGGTGACCTTCCAGTTCCAGTGCTCCTCGGACAGCACCAACGGGACGGGGGTGCAGGGGGGACAGATCCCAGAACTGGTGTTCTACGCCTGAGCTGCCGTCAAAACTAACGTAGCATCAAAAGACACTCGAGTAATGGTGGTTAGTTCGTGGAGAGACTATTTTAATTAGAAGAAGAAGAAGAAAAAAAAAGCAAAAGGAGCTGTTGTTTAATCTTATTTAATTTAATGTTATTTTTTTATTTAAAAATACTTTAACGTTATTTTTTGGCTCTGACGCCTGTTTGTTTTATGGGCTGCTGTAGAAACAACATTAATACGAGTTATTTGTGGTTATGTAATCCATCTGACAGGAAACAACTAGGGGACCTGCAGTCTGTCCACCATGTTGTTACCATAGTCCGAGCAGCAATATTACTACGAGGAGCAAAACTTTATGTAGTGTTACGATTCTAAATGCAAACAAAAAAAGAAAAAAGTAGAGATCTTGTTGAAATAAGAGTTTGTTTGGGTTTTTTTTTTTGCACTCGACAGAATCGTCTCGGAAAAACATTGTGTCTTTTGAAAAAAAAAAATTAAAAAAAAATCTGATTGAACTGTTGCCGCAGCTTGATGCTGTTTGAGCGCAGACGTCTTCTGTACAAGAATTGACTACACACCTGATGTTAAAACGACATAAAAAAGTTTCTAATGCGACGGAAAACCCGGACGTTGTGTTATTGTGAGGCTGCAGTGCCCCCTGCTTACACCACACTGAACTACACCCACACACACACCACGTTTTACGGACACTTGCTATTTTTATCAGGAGTATATCAGGACTAAGAGCCGGTGCAGTGGAAATGATATGTGATTATCAACAGTTCAATAGCTAAATAAAAAAAAAGGTCAGTATAAGTTTTTTTTTCTCTATTTTTAAACATTTGATGGGCCTGTCTGGCACAGCGGGGAGAATTTAAGCCACTATTTATATATATTATATTTATATATATATATATATATGAGCTATATAGTAACTGTAGCATTGTGAGTGTTGGTGTGGGTCGGTACCTATAGCCGGTGCGTTGATGCACAGTTCTCTGGCCAGGACGAGGAAGGTTTTTCCCAGGACGTAGACGTTCACCTGTGGAGGAGTAAAAAAAATTATAAGAATAATAATGAAAAACATGCAGAGAAAAAATAAAATAAAACTTTATGCCAAGACTATTAATGTAACTGGATTTGGGTGCTTAGGTGTTCAGGTATGTCCTAAGTGAGTTTGAGGACTACAGGAGCCCTGAGAACATCATCTCTGCTGACATCGGAAGGTTTTCACAGCTCGTGTCAATCTTTTATTATCAAAATATCCGTCACCCTCATTCCACTCATCGTGCATCGGACTGATTTCCTGGATTATTACAGGTGTGTCCAATACACAGGTGTTGCAATGATTTTGGTCAAAACTCTGCCAGGTTTGTTTTTGGCAAAGTTCCAACATGACTTGTGTAATCCAACACATGCTGGACTTAATACTATTGCGTACTGTGTACAAAATGATATGCAATTGACTTCATGCTTTAACAGGAAGAGTGATGAGGTGGTTAAACCAGGCCCAGCGCCACTGAGCTTCACGGCAGGATGTTTGTGGGGTGCGGCAGGGAGGGTGGAGGTGGCGAACGAGTAGGCGTGCGTCACTGGTGGCGGGGGGGGGGGGGGGGGGGGGGGGGGGGGGGGGGGGGGGGGGGGGTTATCAGGATGGTAACTCCCATCACAGATGTTTCATTGTGCTCCACCAGCAGCACCTCCACCAGGCCCGGGGCCGTAAATCCCGCCTGAAAAGGATCTAATGACGAATAACAGAACCAGGAGGCCGCGCATCTATCATCTCCACCAAATAAACCGCAACACAAGCCAGGGCGGAGCTTTTTTTTTTTTTAAATAAGGCTCTGTGCCGAAATCTGAGGCAGAAGGCAGCGAAAGTTGGAGCATCAGGTCATGAACTGAGGGTCAGAGCTCTGTCATTCCTTCAGAGAGAGACCTCCAGGGGCTCAGTGAGTGAGAAGGGGGGGGGCAGACAGACGGACTCTCGCTCTCAGGCCTCTCTGGAGTCAAGTCGGGACACAGATGCTCCTCTGCTATTCTGGGAAAAAAAAAAAACATTCCAGCAAAGGAACTCGTCCACGAAAGCAGAAACGAGGAAAAAAAAAAAAAAAAACAAGTGCCCGACTCTTCAGGGTGTTTAAAGAAGAACGCAGCAGCTGTTTTAACACTACTAATATTAATCGCTATGTGTCCAATGTCCTATGTGTCCTATGTGACTCAAATCCAATAAGCCTGTAACTCACAGTTTTCTTAATTCATCTGGAAACTTTCATTCTGGGAGTTTTTGGAATCATGGCCAGTTAAAGGCTAAGCTGAATAAAAATAATAAATCACAGCTTTGAACTGAAAGCAAGACGAGCCCCGCAGCGCAAAGAGGTCAAGTCGAAAGAGGCTCTGGATACCAAAACACCGAGTGGATACGTGACACTGCACAACAACAGGTGGACGCGCCAGGAAGGCTTCAATGACAGGCTTCAATTCACTCATGAATTCATTAATAATGAGCATCAATAAACTCTAATTAGGTTCCGTCTCCAGATCAAACTTTTTGTCCAGGATTATTCCGCCTAATTTAAATCCGAGTGAATTCACAAAAAATATAAAAATATAAATCTCAGCAGACGTACAGAACGTAAAAAAATGGATTCAGTTTATAGTCAGTATTGATCCTGATCAATAACACCCTCACTCTGCTTCAACAGCTGAGCGGAAATCCTCCAAACAATGTCCACGACACGCACCGAGTGGCCATGGGTGTGGATCCATAAAAAAACCCAAAAGTGATTGGCTGGATATCAGCATCCCACAGCTGAGCAGCCGGAATGCGGGGCATGAATAAGCCCACCGCCCAATCCCCACCCACCCAAAAAATCCACACCCAGCCGCCTCCGCATGCCGTAGTGAGGAGGAGGGCGGGGGAGGGGGGAGGAGGAGGAGCGGGACAGCTGGGTGCATAAAAATAAAATAAAAGGCCACTGACCAGCTGTGAAAGACTCCGAAATGACTCCCACAACCACCGGCACCACCACACCCCTGACTCACTGTGCATTAAACATGTAGACAAATGCAAGGGGTTTCTAAATTTACACACACACACACACACACGAACGCGTGCACACACACACACGCGCGCACGCGAGCGAGACTCAGGTTTAATTATACGGGTGAAAGTCTGACAGCCAGATGACTGCAGGGGCAAGTGGGGAGGCAGAGATGCATGATGGGAGCGAGAGCGAGGGGTAGGAGGGTGTAATTAAAAGTGGCTGCTGCGGCATCACGACACATGAAAGTAATAAATAAAATCAAAAATATAATAACTTCTTGAGAGATTTTAGTTTAGAAGTTTCGATGTGTGTGTTTAACAGGCTATCAATTCATCATTCAGGTGATTCAATGCTTAATTTTAATCATGTATAATATTTTAATAATATTTAAAGATTTGGACAATGAGTAAGTTTGTGTGTGTGTGTGTGTGTGTGTGTGTGTGTGTGCGTGCGCAACGTACCTGCAGCAGGTCACTGAGATCCAGCAGCATGTCTGAGGAGCAACAAGTTAAGGCAACGAAAACCAGGAGAATCAGAGTGGACATCCTGACTGACCACAGACAGACGACGAGGAGAAAAAAAAAAAAAAAAAAAAAGTAAAAAAAAAAATCTTAAGTGAAACGTGTTCTGAGTGACAGTAAATCGTTTCACATTTAACACCGAGCCGTCACCTCTGACCACACCACTCTTCTAAATATACAGACGCACATGTTCCTGTCCCCACCCTGACACACACGTCCTCGGGCCGGCACCGCTCGGACAGGCCGGTCTCCGTGGCGACAGGTGCACCCGTCTCATTGGATTATATATCATCTCAGAGGACACACACTTAGAAAAAGACATCTCTTGTTCGACTTTCATCCTGCCGAACAAGAGTCTTGGTTGGAAAAAAAATAAAACTTTGCAACGCCCCTAGGGGGTCACGGACCCCTTGTTGAAGACCTCTGATGTATAAATAGACGAACAAATAACCGCTTCACAGTCAAAAAAAAAAAAAACCTCGGAACATGACAGACGATCAGGATACGGGGCGTCCCCTCGGTGCGGCAGACCAGGTAGAGGCAGGCGGCGATGACGTGCATGGCCTTGCGTCCGCGCGTCAGATGTTTGGCCAACGCCATCCTGTAGAAGTTGAAGGCCGTGTCCAAACAGTGTTTGTTCATCTGCAGCTGGTGCCCCAGAGTGTTGATGTGCTGCTTGGCTGGAACACAACAGAGGAAAGGCAATTAATATACATTTTTTTTAATAAATCCTATAGACAAGAGCATCAGTTTTATTCTATGGAGAGGCCAAACGGTGTTTCGTGTCATCAAGTCCCAAATAAATAAAAATTGCAATAAAATACGTCAATTTGCTGCTAGTAAAGAATATGACGCAACATTTCTGGACTTTAACATACATTTGATTTAAGTAGATCTAAACCTATTTATTTCAATCGAAAATGTTCAGAGTAGAATGTCCACGGCAAACTCTCTAATCTTCTCCTCCGTGGCGTCGCCGGCTGTGGATTTTGCCGATTTCACAAATCTGCGCGTTTCACATTTGTGCGTGGGGAAATAAAGTCGACCGGTGAGTTTGTCGCATGCCACGAACTCGTGTTACCAGGACAAGTCAAGACAGGAGTTTAAAGGTGGGACGATTTTTCCTCAACGGACAATATTTTTCACCCTGGAGAAAAATAAAACACACGTAATCTCGACATAAACCTGTTGTGTAGTTGTAACAACAACATGAAGACACAAAAGGAGGGATGTCATTACACAAGCCACACAAGGGCCAGCAAACGTGTCAGGACACACGTGACGAGGGTTTCATTCTACACGTTTAAATGGCAGTACACACACGCACAGACACGCACGCAAAAAGCACGTGTGCTCCAACTTTTGGACGCACAACACCACACAAACCAGTTCACATGGAACAGCAGGTGGAGACGGGACAAAAGGATTTATAATTAACTGCTACTGAGCTGCAGGGTGTGCGTGTGTGTGTGTGTGTGCTCAGAGGTCATGACCTTAGATGAGCTCAACATGTTGAGTATTGTCACAAACACACAGACACACACAGACACACACAGATGTTTGTGACCCAGTGAACAGAGTGTGGTGTCTGGGAATGTGAGCGACTCTGAGATCATGGCGTCTCGTCATAATTCAACTCACTTTCACCCCGCAGAATTCAATCTCACACACACACACACACACACACACACACACACACACACATACACGTTTTCAAAAGCATGTGATGAATAAGTAAAAAGTTTGTGATTCAGTCTGTTCAGACAAAGTGTGTGTGTGTGTGTGTGTGTGTGTGTGTGTGTGTGTGTGTGTGTGTGTGTGTGTGTGTGTGTGTGTGTGTGTGTGTATATATATATTTTACACACTTTGAATCCTTCAGCAGCTCTTAAAGTTCCATTTATATTCCACTCACTGCACCGCAGCGCTCTGTGGACCTTCACATGCGGGACTGCTGATGCATTGTGGGCCAACTCGAAAAGACACAAACACAGGAGGAGGTGGGGCTTAAGCTCTGGGACCTGGTTGAGGAGACAGAGGGGACGAGACCGCCACTTGGTGGAGGAAAGACAGAAGAAGAGGAAGAGCCGTCTCCTGTCTCAGAGCAGCTGCAGTCACCAAAGTCTCCACACACACACACACAGCATCTGCTGCAGCTTCCTGACTCTGCTGAAACATCATCAGTTGAGCAGATGCTCGTCGCCTCGGCAACCAGCGGCTCGCCATCCTATCCTCTCTGCCCGACAGCCTGTCGCTGATGTTTTTAAGACGAAGATAATCAATGAAACTTTACCGAAAATGTATTTCTCAGTCCCGTCAATTTATTTAAGGTAAAAATAAATCAATGCTTTACTTTCTCTGATGCGACAATAGCATAAAAGTATATGGATTTACTCCAACGTGAGACAGGAAGCGATCACTTTACCTCGGTCACATGACATCATCAATTCAACGCTCGCCAACACGCTGCATCTCATTTATTTCATCATCAGAGACGGTAAAAGACTATAAAACTTTCAGTATGAAGAAAATATGATTCACCTCCGTCCTATGACTCCACGTGGACGTGACATATTCAATTCCAACAGCCGTAACCATAGTAACCACTGCACTGTTGTCGAGTGTGTGCGTGTCCATGAATGTGATGAATGGACTTTACCTAACATTTCGAATATCTTTATCTCTCACCTCTATGCAGAGTCTGAACCCGGGACTCTCGGCCCACTGCACCGATGTGACCGTCTCCAAAAGATGGAAGTCTGGATCCTGTCAGGAGAGAGATGATCAGATTAGACTGAAAATAACCCAACAGTATTCAGCACAACACAAACCAAAGAGCTTAGAAAAAAAAAAAAAAAAATCTGACACACATCAGAATAATCAGGGGTTGAAAAGAAAAGAGAGGGCTGGAAACCTATATTTAATATTGACTTTCATTATAGTTGCCGATTAAATACCAATGATGCGAATGTGGCGCTGAGGGTTTGCCGCCATCGTGTGGACATTGAGAGGAAGTGCACCACAATAAATATAGAAAACTGAGGAAAAGTCCAGTAGGCTAAAGGTCAGAGACATCTGGAGGTAAATGTTACACACAAAGATAAGTAGCTGTGGACGGACACACAATCACACAGACACACACACACCTTCTGTAGAGACAAACTGCCCCACGGCCGAGGAGCCTCCACCTCCCGTCTCCACAAACTCCACCTCGGACACGATGATGTTGTCCTCCAGCACGGAGCCGCAGCCCATGCACACGGCATCGCCGCGCGACTGGTCCACATCGATGTCCGAGCTGCCGCACGTCCTGCACACTTTGGGACTCATGGCGTCGGTGGGGTGGAGAAGATTCACAAACCTGAGGAGACAGATTCAACCAACATTGAGTTTTTAATAAATATATATATATACACACACACACACAATGTACGTGGGGTACATTTGGAAATACACACTAATCTGACAACGCGTCATCGACCGCAAACCTTTGAGCTCCTCATTGATCACAACAAACATGCAGTCAATTGATTTATTGATCAACAGGAAACACATCTGCAGGCCTTTTGATCAACTAAAAACAAATCTTGACCCAACCTCCAACATAATGTTATTCACAACTTTAAACTAGTGATGTGGAAAATCTGAATTGGTCTTTACCTTAGTATATTTATTACATTTCTATGTGTCACTTCACAGGAACATGACGTCAGAGCATCACGTCACCAACACTGATCTGCAATCTAATCTGTCTAATTCACTCCCCATCACCTACTTATACATGAATTAGTATAACATGTGGAGGAAAGTATTTAATGTTGTACACACACACACACACACGTATGTTCATTTGTTGGAGAAAACACACTCCTGATTAATTATCGCGTCATTAATGAATAACTTCATTCATTAACCTGCAATCGCCAGTTCAGCTCAGCAGGTTAATCTCTGAGTGACAGTTCCAGGGGATTAAAGGGTTAAATGGCTCCTTCCTGCAGGAGCTTCAACCCCCTGAATTATGGTCTTACTCCAGGGAGGACTGGGTAGTGACGTGGCACCTCTCAGGCGGACCCGGAGTCCTCGATTCGAGTCGCAGCGGGTCACATGTGGGTTCTATCGGTACCAGTGTGTCCTCCTGTGTCCGTCCGCAAATAAGGTCCGGGCTAGGACGACCGGGCGGCGGCTAACGAAGCGATGCTAACCGGCTAACACCGACTCCACCCGTGACACGGAGCCGCAGTTTTTAAACACACACAGACACACGCTTTAACACAAACACAGTTACTGTGTGTGTGCGTGTGTGTGAGAGAGGAATGTGTACCAGGGGGGGACAGTGGACAGACGACCGGGGACATACCTTCAGTGTGACCCGGGTGGAGAAGAGCCGCCGGCGGACACGCCGCCGCCGCTCACCTGCTACTGCTTCCCGCTTGAAACGGGCCTTGCTTCAGGCGTGTGTGATGCGTCGGTCGGTTTTTGTGTAACGCACGGTGTGTGTGCACTAAAGTGTCCTCACGGCAACACAAACACCAAAATAACACAACCAGCATCAGTGCAACATAACACAGCCAACATGTGCGTCCTGACGCTGGGAAGCCGGACGAGACCAGCGCGTGCCGGAGGGGTGCGGTCCTTTAATCACACGGTTAAACCGCACACTGAGGGAGGGACAGTTAATGTACATTAAGCACAGATAGAGTCACAATTAAATTACGTTTTTTTATTAATTAAACTAAAATAATATCCAGCGTAAATCGTTAAATATCGACATCAGGAACCCCCGGATTTGTGCAACGGTCCCTGTGACGTCAGTGCGTTTTAAGGCAGATGATTTTCTACTTCCGGTACATTTTTTTACCAATTATTTTTTAAATTCAAATTATTTCAACCATTTAAACCGTTAAAATGTTCAGCTGCTGTATGAAAACTGAGAGCACAATTAACAACTATTTAGCACAAAAATGTCTGTGTTAAAAAAAAAAATCAGCAAAGCACACAAATCAAAGATGTTGCCATGACAACAGCTTCAACTTCAAATTACAACATACATCACAGGTAATCAAGTAGTATTTAAATACATTATTTACTTTTTTTTTTTACTTGAAAACAATAAATCTTTCTCTTTTTAAATACGTTATATTACTAATTTATAAGGTGGATCCATAATAAATAATAATAATAATAAACAATTGGCTTAGAATCTGGAAATAAAGATGACTCTTCTATTAACAGGTGTTAGTTGATCAAGTGACGAAAATAACACAACAAAAGTATAAACATTTGATTTTAATATCAACAGAATAATACAACAAAGGTGTGAAGTAAAGCGTCTTCAGTACAGTTCAGTCGATGAAGACGTGGGATGAAGAGACGAGGGTTTTCAAACACTGTGACAATAAATCAAGATTATGGTTTAAATGGAGATAATCCAAAAGGTCATCCCACAGTTAATCCCATACAATCCCAATGTAGCTTTATCTTCAGGTTGTTAAATGTATTTTGGGGACAAAAATGTATCTCCATCACAAACTGATGGAAGAGAAAGTGGCATCTCGAGATTAAAACATCAAACCCACACAAGACGTCTTTTTTTTATTCAAATCTTCTCGAACCAAATTGGTGAGTTCAATTCTTAGGTGAGCAGCGTATAAAAATAAACTTTACATTACAAAGTGGAAGAGGGAGAGAAAGAGGGAGGGTGTGTGGGGGCGGGGGGGAAAGGTCAACAACTCTCATTTTACACTACGGGTTCAAATGACTCTGTGCTTCATGAAACCAAATCCTTCGTCAAGCTCAGACAAAATACACAAAGACACACTGGTGCAAAAAAATAAAAATAATAATTGTTAATTAGGTTAATAATGACACTTGGTGATCTCAACTGAATACACCCCATAGTGTTAACTACTGACGTACAACTGGACATTTGTCATTAATATATATTTCACCAGTCAGATGGAAGGTTATGTTGGTGTGAATTGAAGTGTTTTTTTTTACTTTTGAAAAAGAATCATAAATCATCCAATTAAACTGTGAATATGGACAAAGTGCAAATGAAATCTGTCCACTTTTTGTCTCTCTCTCGTGTAGTTTGTCAAAGTTCCTCGGAAGCACAACTAACGTTGGGTCGATGGAAGGTGGAGATTTAATAGGAGAAATAAAATCCAGGATTAGAGGAAAAGGAAAAACGGTATAATGTGTAATACAAGTGTTACAAAAAAAACTATAGTCAATACTTTTCCGCTTTTTAAAAATCTCGTGTTAAAGTAGGAAGATTAAACAAAATATCGGTCGTACAAAACTTCCAATACATGAAACTACATTTAAAGCATTCAATTATTTCTGTGTGTTTATATTCCATGAAAACCTGTAAATAATCTGTTTTATTTATATTTAATTCTTTTCTTAATTAGAATTTTAATCTGAAAATACTTGGGAGCACAATTATAACGGCATGTAAAGCACATCACTCACAGCTGCTCCTCATTAAAGGGATTCCAAGGTGGATTTGTCCTTTAAGCTGCTTGCGAACGTGTTTTATCAAAAAAAATAAAAATAAATCCAGCTTCTGCTGAAGGTCCATATAGTGTCTCACGACTTCTACAGTCAAATTAAATGCTTGTTTACACGTACACCAAAAAATTAAAATTAAAATTAACAGCATCATATAAAGTTATTGTGTCTTCACGAATGAACTGGGCATCTGTCTGAATTTATAAAAATCACAAAATTTGCCAACCTGGCAAATTTCTGTGGCGGCTTCATTTGTTCTTATTTTTTATCTATAAACGTTAACCTGATTTATGTTTAAAATCAAAACGCAATGAGCGGAACAATCAGCCTGTGTGTGGTAAACATAACAAACTGGTTATAGAGGTAATAACATTTTTTTTGTTTTTGTTTTTAGTATAAACTATTCATTCTTGCAAAAATGACCATAATAAGAAGATAAGAGTCAAAGCCGGCGTTAATAAAAATCCAAAAGATACCAAACCCCGCTGAGGGCGGGGACTAAACACTTGGGTGTCTCTGTTTGTGTGTGTACCTGTGTGTGTATATTTTTGTGAGTGTGTGCTGCCTGAAGGTTCAGTCTTCAGCCGCCGTCGGCACGTCACTCGTCCCGAGCTTCATACAGCAGTTTGGCCGCCTGTTGGAAACACACACACACACACACACACACAAACTCAAATTGACCATAAAATCCCATATTCATTTAAAATAAATCAGCAGGTTTGTGTAGAACACGTGTCGGACAATGTGTAGTTGTGGTTGTCGTCGTACCTTGTGCATGGCTGCCAGCCATAGCGACGCCGCCTTCTTGTCGTCTGCCGCCTCCATGCGGAGCTGCTGTGCGTCCTGAGAACCCATGGGCTTGTAATGGAGCAGCATGCCGTTGGCCCGGGACGTCCCGCCTGCACACGCACACACACACACACACATTAAGACGTTATCTGTGACACCGACACCTCAGAAATAAAACGAAACACCCGGGAATAAAGAGAAAAACACTCAAAGTAAACCAGGACTAGAACAAAAAATCCACACCACGAGCGATTGATGGTGAAATGAAGCAAAGACAGGAAGAAATCGTGCAAGAAAAAAAAAAGTTTCCCTGAAGTACCAACATCATTATTTGGTTGATTGGTTGGTTTGATTTTTTTCTCTCTCAGGGGTTGTATCGTGATCTTTTTTTTTTTTTTTTAGAAAACAACACGTGTGCCCCCAAGGCTCTGGAAAATCCACCGTGGAGAAGAAGCATGCAACATTTTTTGGAATCTTAAAAATGCTTTTTTTTTTTTTTTTTGCTTTTTGAGGAAAAAAAATGATCAATTATTTCCGTTCTTATTAACCAAGCTTCAGGGAAAGACCGGGATTCAGAGAAGAGACGTCTGTCGTTGTGGGTTTTATTTCCACGCAACGTTATTAAATGTCACTGGGCAGTTGCTAAAATAAAAAAAGGTCAAATAAAGAGAAGAGAAGTTTCCGGGGCAGCTTCATGCAGACAGAGCCGGATGTGCGGGGAGATGGAGGGATGAATGTGAGGACACGGAGGAGGTGAAGCTAACCTTCAGAGATACACTGAGTGTCCAGCAGACTGGTGTAAGTGTGAATATCGCTCTCTGAGTCCCAGAGCCGCGTCATCAGAGTCAAAGCGGCCGAGGAGAAAGAGTCTGTTAGTCTCGGCTTAGAAATAAATCAGGTTCCAGTGGAAATGAGGAAATTGATCAGCTGGTTAGTGGGACGGACAAATAAGAATAAGAGTATATACAGCGACAACATGCAACATGAAACCTTCACGGGAATAAATAGATTTATTATTTGTTTTTCTCAGTTCTAATCCCTCTCTGGATTATTCTCACCTCCTGGACTCGTGCCGTCGGTCAGAATCTGCATGCTGGACATCCGAGACAACTCCACCTCGAAGTGGCTCTCACCATCCAGGAACAGATACCTGACGGAAGGAGACAAAATGTTTTTTTTTACGACATCCACCCAGAAATGCACCGGGTGAAACATCACAGGTGTGTGTGTTGGAAGCTGAGTTGAACCACTTCACCTGTTGTTGTTGGAGAGGCGACACGTCATGGTCTCAGACTTGTCTGACGTTCCCAGAGTCACCGTGAAGGTGGCGCCTGGAAAAAGGAAAAAAAAACATGGAACAAACTATCATCAATCGACAACAATAGAACACAATAATAATAATAATAATAATAATAATAATAATAATAATAATAATAATAATAATAATAATAATAATAATAATAATAAAGACGATAATAAAGACGATAATAAAGACAATAATAATAATAATAATAATAATAATAATAATAATAATAATACCAAAAACAAAAAATAATAATAATAATAAAGACAATAATAAAGACAATAATAAAGACAATAATAAAGACAATAATAATAATAATAATAATAATAATAATAATAATAATAATAATAATAATAATAATAATAATAATAACAACAACAACAACAATAATAATGCTCTGACCTCCCAGGAGCACTTTGAGCTGCTTGTCGAAGAACTCTGTCTCTTTCTGGGACAGCAGGCTGCACTCGGCACACTGTCGCACCGGGTCCACGAAACACATGCGAGGCAGTACCACCTTCTTACTGCAGCACTTATCGCAGAAGCAGCGGCCGCAGCGGCGACAGTGGTGCTGCAGGAAAACACACACACACACACACACACACACACACAGTCATTGAATGTGTAATTTATTTCAAGCTTACATAGAACATAACATCGTTTTGCTACATGACAAACTTGAAAAAAAACAGCAGAAAAAAAGTTTCTGTGGATTGTGAAATTGCTTTAAAGGGTTACGAAATATTACGTTATATTTGTCAAGTCTGATGTCTTGCGACACTGAATAATGTTGTAACTTATCAGTGTTATATTGTGTTGGGTGAAAACACAGTGTACACAGACTGTTGGTGTTTACATGCGTTCTAACTTAAAATAGTAATAAAAATACAAATAATAACAGCTTTGAGATTAAATTCATGAACTGTGTGTCATCTCAGTTACCTCGTAGTTTTTTGTATTGTATTTTTTTTTCTTGTTTCTATTATTTCACTTCTGTGCAGGGACACCAGCTACTGTTAAAGCTGATTTTATGTGATTTATCATAAAGTCTGCAAAAAAGATTGCAACACAAAAAAGAAGAAAAACACACAAACCAGTCATGAGTGTGTTTTCATGCCAAAACAAATGGAAAAAAAGCCAAGTGAAGAAAAAAAATACATCACAGGTTTACATTCATCAGCGGAACTTTTCTCCTTAAACGTTTGTGTTTTTTTTTTATTAGTAGTCATGTACACCTGTGATTTGAACACCGACCTTTCTCCTGATGAAGTCGAACTTGGTGTCACACTGCATACATCTGGGACACTGGAGGGAGGAAAAGACACAAAAACGGGAAGTTACACAACCTGCTGAGTGAAGCACATTCAACAGCAGCTCGACAAAATCCCCCAAAAAACACAAACTCTTTTCTGTTGTGTTTAAATCAAATCAGTTGCATTTGCCTGTACAATACAAAGTTACACACACTGGTTGTATTAGTATTGTTATTATGATTATTACTATTATTATTATTATACTGAGTATGAATTTATTAAAGTGTAAATCGGTTTATTATGAGCCATGGTGTGTTTAGTCACCTGTCACAGTTTTTATGTGATCATAAATATTGATAAGAAACAAATAACCTGTTGTCCAGGAGGTTATTCTTAGTAATGATTTATAGCAGATCTATAAAACATTCATAATTATTAACTAATACACTTAACCATGGATAATGAACTAACCACGAATATGTCCATGGATGTAAAGTTGACATATAAACGATCCATGGCGTGGAAGTGAGCAACTTTTATTTATTTACCAGCTGCCCTCACTCGTGGAGCTAACATGTTAGCTCCTACAGCTAGCTTTAAACCAACCGCTGGTTTAACACGTTAACTAGTCTCACAACTAGTTAGATGTATTAACCATCTGGTTGCCCGACAGGCCCAGTCAGAGGAAACCTCCAGGCGAACCGTGACCGCCTGCGACGACCGTCCGGCGGCCAGGACAACACCGGATGTACCGGAGGCCTTAGTTGCAAAAATAAAAGTCCTCCAACTACACACGTCAACCTGACATGTTTAAAGTTTAAAAAATCAATGACTATAATCCACAAAGAAATTAAGAATGTGTTATGGTCAGTTAGTGAAAATAATTAAGTAGATACACTCAAGTACAGTAGTGGGGTAGTGAGAAATATTTTAATGATTACAGGGAAAAACCTTGCTTTTTACTCCACTAGATTAACCTGTTAATTAAAAAGAGTACGTTCTAGTATTGTCTTTAGTCATTCAGTGACTTATTGGTACAACAGCTCAAACAATTAGCTGAACTATCTATGTGCTTGATTCATAGGCATACAATTGAGGAGCAGATATTTTATTGGCTGGTTAATGATGAATAGGATTAATCCATGCAATGTAATTCATTATTGAATAGCGAATTCATTTTAAAGAAAAACACTGTTTTAATTTAGATTTAATTTCGATGCATAGCCAATTGGAATCTGTGTAAACAAGAACAAAATAATAATACTTCATAGTGTCGATTCAGTCTCAAGTCGCAGACAGAAGAGTTTTACTTTGAAAAGCCGAACGGAAACGCGGTGTGTTGTTTTAGCCGCTGGGTTAGCTCGGCTGCCGTGTCCCTGGCCGTTGTCCCGGCCTAGCCCAGCTTAGCCCGGCTCACCTCTTTGTCCGGGACCCAGCGTGGCTCCTCCAGGGAGAAGGGGCACAGAGCGGCTCCGCTCTCCGGCACCATGCGGAGGCCGCTGGGGCTCCGCAACAGCTTCTTCCCGTCAGGCACCGACGACATTTCTGCTTCTGCTTCCGGTCACCGCACGCCTTTTCCGCTCCGACCACCAATCACAGCCAGGGATACCGCAGGTCACGTGGTGGGCGGGGCAGAGTAGAATGTTTTGGTTTTGATCATGAATAAACATCGACCATTTCTGATGGATGATAGATCTTTTGTTTAGCACATCATCAATAAAAAAAAGTTTGTATTTAATTAGAATTTATTCTTATTTAATTCATACTTTTTTTCTTCAAATGCTATTACAGCTGAGTTCTAACGTGTGTGTGTGAGAGAGAGCAGCAGATACAAAAGACAATATTGCCAGGGATGCCAGTCTCACCCAGGAAACATTTATTCCACTAAAGACAGGTCTTATTCATACTGGACACGCAGGGAAAAGTTCTATGTTTAAGGTAAAACAATGTCGGAGCTGATTTGAGGAGCAGGACACAAGGAGGGTGCAGCATCCAACACGTTACCAAGGCAACAAGGCATCTCATAAATTAAGATCTGTGTCAATTGTTTCTGAATGGGATCTAATGAACATGAAATATTACATTTTCTATCATTATTGCTGCATTTCCAGAGAGGGTTGATAGGGATATTTTTATTCTGGGATATAAAAATGTTTCCCACCCTCCACATCAACGCTCCACACAACAACATGGTCCACAGTCACGAGAAGAAGAAAAAAAAAACAACATAAATGAAAAGCTCTTTTAACTTCACTACATAAATATGATCAACACCTAAAGAGAAACCTAAACAATGTATTAGTCACAAATGTACATTCATTTTTTCATAATCACCACAAAGAAAATCATAATTCTGTTAAAAAGTTCAACATTTCCTTCCTATTGTTTGGGAATTTTTCTAAAGGAACTTCAGGAAAGAAAATGTAACAGCTGTGATAATCATAGCAATCATAGCAGTTTGGGCAACTCTGACCTAAAACATCTAACAGTTAACACTGTTGCCCCAAATTTTCCCATGATGCAATTTTGAATTGTATGTGCCTTGCTACTTTGTGGATCTTCAACATTTAGACGACAGAGATAAAAGAAAAAAAGAAGCAGAGAACTGGACGACAAACGGACTGATCAACAGTCGACACGAAGCTTCACTCCACTCTGACCTGTCGTGCCAATAAAATCATCCATATAAAGATAAAGAATTACCTTTTTCAAAATGAGATATTTAACATTTATTCAAAGAAAAAAAAATCACTATGTCTAAATTATTGCAGGCACAGAAGCAAAATCAACTTTGAACATAATTACATTGACTTTACTGAACATTTCTCAATAGTTTTCTCGATTGTTTAATTCAAGTGGCCTTCCACATCTGCCAAAAGACAATTTCAGCCTGGATTGAAAATGTATAGGATAGCGACTATGGACGTCAGTGATAAAGTGTATCTCTGCATAAAAGGAAAAAATAAATAACAATTCAAACAATACGCAGCTTTAAAACCCCAGTCAACCATTTACAAAACTGTGGAAACTCTTCATCCTAAACTTTGATTAATGGGGCTGTAAACTTCAAAACGTTATCATTCAATACAGTTCAAGCTTCTCAACAGTTTCATTTGATAGATGTCACACATTCCCCAGAGCGTTTGCTCCAAAAAAACAAACCTGCAACAACAATTTGGACATTTTCTTGGAGTTTTTTCATTTTTAAGATCAGGATGAAGTCAGAGACAAATCTTTTACCTACTGTAAACATAAGCATGCTTTCATTTTTACAGTTTCAACACTTTGGTTCTGATGAGTTCAAAGTGAAACGCTGTTATACAGTATGTGTTTATTAAACTACATCTAATGACTTAACTAATAAAAAACGTAATAACTAACAACAGGAAGAACAGTCTCTCATTTTGGTAATAGCAAATATATATATTTTACATTGGCAAGTCAAATCTCTTCTGAAAATGCTCAGAATTATTTTTGCATAATGTCATTTTCTTTAAAAATAATAATTCTATTATATAATATATAATATAATTTTATTATTATTATTATTATTTGGTTGGATTTGTTCAACTTTACTCAGATGGTAAAGTTTTGTCTCAGTTTTGCCTTTTTAAGATACCTGGGATTTCTGGGTAATAAAAGTGTGAAGTGAACTTGGTCAGTGTGTGAAACTACAGCCTGGATCCTGAGAATGTGTCGGCCAAGAAATCTGATCGATCCGATCAAAAAGAGAAAGTATTCAAAGCAGCGAAAAGACGAGAAACAAATAAAACTTCATTTAAAATTAAAAAAAAACCCAAAATGTAAACATAGAACTTCATCAAAATCAACCGAATCGTTTTCGGAAAAACAGCCTTATTCAAATCAAATCACATGACTTCAAAACAAAATGTGCGTTAATCAATAAAACAAATTTTCTAAAGCAATCATTACAAAATAAAACCAGGAAATCTGCAGAGCTCAGCCTGTGAGAAGGAGGAGTGAAAGTTTCAGTGTGTGACGTCTCACTCACACACTCTCTCACACACACACAGGACACGCACGCACGCACGCACGCACGCACGCACGCACGCACGCACGCACACAGTTAAACAGTTACACACTCAGCTGATTAGAACCTGCACCGTGATGAAGCTGAAGTGGAACCTGGGAGATGTGAAGCCTATTTACAGCGAGGAGGCTCTGTGACCCCCGTGACCTCTGAGGCTCCGCCCCCTCCTTTCACCTTCAATGCGCCAGGTCGGTGTGGCTGGCACTCAGGTCCCGACTCTTTCTCAGACGATTATTTCGTTCCTGCAAGAAAAAAGGAATAAAAACAGAACTTTTCATTTTATCCATGTGAATGGGGGGGGGGGCGGAGCAAACGGAAAGTCGACACGACCTTCCCATCAAACGTTATACGCAGAGAAAACATGACTTTTCGCCAATTCACCAACTTCCCGACGTCATACAGACTCGCGGATGGTGCCGTTGGAGGCGGAAGGGTCCCGGTCTGCAGGACCCTCCTATCAAACGTTATTCCGGAAAGGTGGGCACAGTGGTTGAAAATCCCTGCTCTGCGAATTGCATTCACGGAGTAAATGAGAGATGAAATAAAAGCCTTGTGTACGCCCTCTGTGACGAGATAGTGGAAGACGTGACAAAAGTGTGCGTCTGTGTGTGTGTGTGTGTGTGTGTGTGTACTATCTGATGGATGAACCTGACATAGGGTTACCCGTCCATCTCTTCTGGCGGCCAATTTTTGATTCAAAATTCCGAATCTCATTTTAATCAGCAGTTATATTATAATATAGAATATCAATTGCTGCTCTTGAGCTTTTTATTTTCCAGATCTGGGGACAACAAAAGCTTTTCTATATTTTCCTGTACGTACTGCTGTCTTGTATTATTTTTTATGCCTTTCTATACCCATACTGAAAACATATAATATAAAGATAATAAGCATTTCATATGTTATGGCAGTTTCTTTTATGGAATATATATATGTATATATATATCATTCTTTTTGAAATTGAAAGATAAAGGTCGGATTGAAATGAATCATTTTTTTTTTTATAGTTTTAGTATTTCACTTGGACTTTTCTAGAACTGTGCCAGTGGGTAAATCGCAAGCTCCTTACTTGGTAGTGGTCCGCTGCAGCCTTGTCCGCCACGTTAAGAACGCCCAGAGAGCTGGCTCGCTTCATGCTGCAGCGGGACAGGAACATGCAGGGAGGGAGGGTGATTAGTTCACACGTGTGGGTTAGAGACATACATGATATTATTATTATCACACGCTAACAGGGTTAGTTTACAACAGTGATGGGTTTTAAAAAACGTTTCCTGTTAATGGAGGGGGGGGGGGGGGGGGCGAGGAGCTCAAAGGTCACGTGTGTGAGACTCAGCGTGTTTGTCATTCATCAGGCAAATGGCTGCTAGGCGCCGTTTGACCTTTGACCTTCTGGAAAGCCTCGTGTGCAGATGTTTGTCTCTCCGTGAGGTCGGTGAACTGTGTAAACACCACGAAGCGCTCAATCGTTCTTACTCTGGCTAAAGTTGAATACGTGGGAGAGTCTGTGACGTTTTCAAAAGCGAATACACTTTCAATATGAGAAATTTATGTTCATAAACTTTTCATACAGGGGCAACTTATTATAAAATATTGAAGTTAAATAATATTAACTTCATGGATCAACACGGTGATGACAAACTGATGCTAGTTGTTACTCATTTTAACAAACAACATATTATATATATATATATATATAACAAGATATTTGACTTTTTATAGATGTGTGAATTTTCAGTTAAATAAAAAAAACTAAACATTAATCTTTCTATATTTAAACAGAGAGTTTGGCAGAACAGAATTTGATGCCTCTCATTACACATAAGCAGTATGTAAGGTAATAGACATATGTAGATCCACACACTATAATATGTATCTACATATATATATATATATATATATATATATATATATATATATATGATATTTAATAATAAACGTGCATTTAACAAAGACTATGACTTATAGAGATCATAAATATATAAAGTATAGAAAAAATTGTTTGAGGATAATACATAAGACATTTTGGCTGAAACTAAAATGTTTAGGTTGCAGGTGGGAAGATTTAATTGATTTGAGCTTAATATCATTTAATAACAACCTTGTTATTAACATTTATTTAACTGTCACGACACTTCCTGTCAATCCCTATGATCAACTGTTATTAAGAATAATCTTTTTTTATGATAAAATGGCACTGATTGGACATAAGATTTATACCAGGTGGTTTTATCTTTCAAAATAACGCAGCACTGAAATGAAAAACGATACCAAGAGCTGATCGTTCATGATGATGATGAGGAGGATGAAGTCATCCTCCTCATCCTCACGAGCCAGAGAGAAGAGCCACGCAGGAAAAGGAAAACAGAAACCAGTGAGCACAGATGATGAGCCATGCAGGGAGACATTCAATTAAAAACATTTATTCATAAATAAAAAAAAATCCACACAGCAGAAAATCCTGAACACAAAGAGCCATGCAGTTGGTTTTCAAAGTCAAATCCACCAACAAAAGAAACCAAACTGAAGTATTTATTTCAAACGAGTTGAAATAAATAATCCCGAAGCCACAACGTGGAACAAATAGATCCAACCATGAGTGAAAGGCAAACAACACCCACAGATCCACAGGCGTGTCAGAGTTCAAGCAGACGTTAGTGGTTTTGTGCAGGTCACATTCTTCCGTGAACTTTGGCGTAAAGTTGGAATTACGATCAGATTTGGTCTAAAAACCGAAGACCACTGGATCAATAATCCGAGAGGTCAAGAATAAAAGTTCAAAGAGAAACGGAAATAATCAGAGTCAATATTTAACACTGAAGGATGCAGTTCATTTTTTGGAAGGCGTTTGTTCGGCAGATGAATATTCGCTATAAAAAAACTAAAATGCTTTTTTCTGTGCCTCCAGCTTGTTTGTGTTTACTCAAAACATATTCCTCTTGCCAAAAGCATTTCATCGTTTTTAATATTATATTATATATATATATGTATTTTTTTTCCCCATTCAGATATTATTTATATACTTGTATTGTCCTTTACAATACTTATACTATAAGTATTAATACTTTCAAGAAGTATGTACTTTTTTCCTTTACAGAAATTACTTTTTTTCCTTCATAACATTTAAAAAAAAATATATATATTATAATGTCTTTTCCCCAGTAGTATTAATACTTTATTAATGATATCAAATTCATTTCTGACTTATAGATAGAGATATATCTATCTATATAGATATAGATCTATATATTCATCTTTTTTTGCTCTGCTCCACTGAAATAAACCGTGAGGAAAATAGGCGACGTGAGTGGATAAAGATCGGCTCATGCAGTGGGAGGGAAAAAAAAAAAAAAAAGCCCAGTAAAATCTCCTCGTTTCATGTGCAAAAAGAGCTTTTTTTCTTTCTTTTTTTTCGGCTTCACCACCAGCAAAGCAGAGGCACATCACTTCCTGTGCTCTGGGTTATCAAGGTCGTCCTCCACGCATCAGTGCATGTGCAAGTGTGAGTGTGGGGGGGTGAACAATGAGGAAATAGGGGGGGGGGGGGGGGGGGGGGGGTTGCACATCACTTCCTGTGCTCTGGGTTATCAAGGTTGTCCTCCACGCATCAGTGCATGTGCAAGTGTGAGTGTGGGGGGGGTGAAGCGGTGAGGAAATAGGGGGGGGGGGCTGGGTGTAGTTACCCTGGATTTTTGGGCTCACTGTCCCGGGACGAGCCTCCACCGCCCTTCAGCTTGCGGACCAGTTTCTCGCTGCTGCGTCGGATTGAAGCTCGAAGTTTACTGAAGGAGCCGCTTCTCTTCAGAGTGCCTGAACCGTCCTGAGGGGTCAAAGGTCAAAAAGGGTCACTCACACACACACACACACACACACACACACACACAAACAGAGTAAAAAAAACAAAGATGCACACGTACGGTACGAAAAAAAAAAGAAGAAAAGAACACAAGTGCATAAAAAGCTGGAGCACAACTTTTACAACATATGTGATCACAGCTTCATTTTCCAAAACTATAAATATTTTTTTTTTTTACTTTCATTCGTCTTGGGCTCGTTTTTAAATTTAAATATAATAATAAATATACAGTATATATATAATAAACACACATGACGACTGATCACTGAGTGTTAATCTGCAGATGTGAAGGTAAAACATAAGTTTTAAAATATGTTCAGTTTTTTTTTTTTTTTTTTTTTAAGAGAGATGAGAATGTGGAGCTTCCACTGAAGTTATGTGTTAAAAAAAATAATATATATATATATATATTTGGAGAATTCAGTGTTGAATCCATCAGGGACAAATACATATATTGTGATATTTATAGTTTAATGCAGTTATTCGTTTGTGCCAACAGAGGCTTTAATTTATGCCAGTTAACACATTCAGTAAACACACAGAGAAGAAGAAGAAGTAGAAGAAAAAGAAATAGAAGAAGAAGAAGAGGCGTGGGCTCAGGTTGAGGTGAGCAAAGAGTGACGGTTTTATTAGAAGTTCAGAAAACAAACAAACAGGCAGACGGTTAGTAGCAAGAAACCTTTTTTTTTTTTTTTTCCAGCTTCGCACATTTTCACAAAAAGCAAACGGAGCCTCCAACGGCGGGACAGATTTATATACAGAGCTGTACATCAAGTGTAGTTCTGAGTGGACGACACGCACGACGACGACACACCAACATCATGCCGATGGTTTATTTACAGCGTGTGGAGTCACTACGAGCTGAAGACTAGATTCATCCATTAATATTGAATTGATGTGATTGGACACAAAAAAAAACAATAAAGTTTTCATTTATAGTGTGGACACATCAACACTACATGCAATAAATCTAAAATGTTCCCTTTCCCTTTGTCATTATTGATCAATTAGCTGCTCCATTAACGTGATCAACACCAGAAAGAAAAATTATAAAACCCATTATAATGTACAATGTACAGGATATTTCCTGAAAAATAAGTGCTGTGTTTCATCAATCATCTGAACAGCTGGAGATTAAATGTTCAGCGGAATTAATCAACTGATCATTTCAGCTCTACGTGCAAAAATGTACTCTAATTTGCCCATTTCAAAAAATGGCCCGACATTAATTTAGCAATTTTTTTTTTGGGGGGGGGGTTGATTCGTTTTTACCTTCCAATAAATAAACGCTTTTCCAATAAAGCAAATAACCTTTAAAACAAAGGTCACATTTGTTACGATCTGGGATTAGACAAAAAAGTCCAAAGGTCAAAAGGTCAAAGTTAGGAAGCAGAGATTTGGTGAAAGGACACACACACACAATGTCAATCTTCCTCCCACAAGCATTAAAAAGCCAACAGGCAAAAATTAAATACACATTAAAAGACTATTGTTAAAGAGATAACAAGGTTAGAAGTTGAATGTTGCCGTATAGAAACACAGCAGAGACACACAACCTCCGTGGAGGATCAGGAAGAGGAGGAGGAAAGAGAGGGGAGGAGTCAGAGCTGAAGAAAACTGCAGAAAGCTGGAGGAGTGGAGGCGCGATGTGACGCGACGTCCGTCATGCAGAAGAAGAAGAAGTGTGTTTTTTTTTTTTTAGAACCGTTACAAGGCATCTGGAGTTATGCCTGAAAAGTCAGACGAGATGGAAGGAAGAGAAGAAGAAAGGATGAAATACAAAGAAAAAGACAGGTTGAGAGAGAGAAAATGAAAGAGGGAGGAGGGTGAAAGATAAACAGACGGTTATCATCCGGTTTCACGCGTCAGACGCAGAATTTCTCCAACAATCTCACAAAACTACACACGTTTGTGTTAAAACTACACACTATAACACACTGAGGTGGTTTGTATGAGTGTGTATTTTATTATATCACATTAAATACTTTTTTGTCCAATTCTCACAATTTGGGACGCAATACATTAATCTGACACCAGGTGGCGCCTTTTGGCGGTTTAGCATGTTGGAGAGACACTGCATCTGAAACCTTGTCAGCAACATGTATGTTAACAAGCAACAACATTAAATATTAAAACACACAGGGGCAGGAAACGCATGACAGCAGCCAGACGACTTTGGATCCTTCATGTAATTAACTTAATTTAAATAATAAATAACTTAATAAAATAATAAAGGCTGCATCTAATGAATTCATCAATTAATTGTTGGATCTATAAGATTTGTTTTGATCATCATCATTCAACATATCATTATTATTATTATTATTATTATTATTATTATTATTATTATTATTATTATTATTATTATTATTGCATTATTCTGGATATAACTGAAGGCTTATTATTTTTTACATGCAACAGTGGAAAGTGTGTATTTCCTCTCTGGCCGCTAATACGCTGACAGAGCAGGAAATGAAAAGGAACCAGGGACCAGGGGGAAAACAGAAAAAATAAAAAATAAAAAATAAAAAACGTCACACAGATGCAGAGACACACAAACACACACGTATGACGAACAGAGTACAGTACAAAGCCCATGTGGAGTCAGAGGAACACGCTTCTGAGCACTGGACGTTTCACGTCTGTGTGTGAGGAGAGAGCTGGAGAGGAAGAAATGGATTCTGGATCGCACTGCCTAATATTAAATACATAATATATATATTACTTATATTTAATTAATGTTTACATGACCCATATAATGATATAATTACCTATATGTTTATTTTACATCCGGATCATGTCGTCAATAAAGCCTGCTTATAATACATTAAATATGCATACATATTTGTCAATATATAAATATTGATTGCAAATATTCCGTGACTAACTTCAATGATGAGTTTCAGTAGAACTGCATCATTGGTTTATTTAACGTCTAAATCCAAAATCATGATAAAAAAAAACTAAAATAGTTTGTAATGAGTACATTTACTTACATTTTCCTTTTTTAGTCAGTTTTGTATGTTCAGTATTCTTCATGGCACAGATATCGATTTTTTTAAGATGATAATACTAAAACCACCAGCTCTCTCCATTTGCATCAGACAGAAACAGGTCCAGGGTTCAGCTGCTGATGTGACACTGTGTGATAATATTTGAGTGGTGGGGGTGGGGGGGGGGGCTTGGCATGTTTAAATCATCACGGGAGGAGGAGGAGGCTGCTGATTGGTTGTTGGGGGGGGGGGCAAAACTATTGACTACTGTTGCTATGTGAGCAGAGAGCGTGGGAGGCAGAGGATGGAGGTGATGCTTCTACACTGAGAGGAAACTGCAGATACAGGGATGGTGATGATGATGATGATGCTCTGCAGCACAGGGAGTTTAAAAAAGAGGGCGGAGCCAACAAGTGGAACGCAGAGATTTAGAGTTTAGTAAGAAAAAAGGAGATTAAGAAAAGGTTGAGTTAACGAACACCACAGATCTGGATGGAGGATGGGAAAAAAAAAAAAAAAAAAGGAATGTTGTCCAGTTTTAAGATGTTAATCACTGTGAAGGATGAGTTAGAACTACAATGAGGAGTGACACCCAATCAGAATCGTCACTGATTATGACGATCATTAACATAATTATATCTTTCTTATGTAAAGTCACTGATTCAATTAAATATTCCATCACGTCATTTTCATGATGGTGTGAGGGAATCTTGTTAAATGAGTAAAAATACAATAACAGAGATCTACATCTACATGCATGTTGTATGTTCTACAATTATTATTTTCTGTCTCTGTTGGAGTAAATTACACATTGAACAAGCCTCAACTTTGACTTCATTCTTGTGTGGCTTCTGTTCAGAAAGACACAGGCTGTGTGTGTGTGTGTGTGTGTGTGTGTGTGCGCGCGTCGAGGGCTGTGTACTGTACTTACCCCGTTCCACTCCACGCTCATACTCACTTCCTCGCCACCGTCCGGCCCACTCTCGTACTTCACCGTGTCCGAGGTCAAGCTCTCGCGGCTGCGCTGCTTCTCGCGCAACTCCGGCTCGCTCAGGACCTCGGCCACGCGCTGCTTGTGCACAGTGTCCAGACCCTGACACACACACGGGGGGGGGGGGGGGGGGGGAGGGGGAGAGAGAGAGAGAGAGAGAGAGAGCAGTAATAAATGCAGAGTCAATGTATCCAATCAAAGCTGAGCACAAACACACACACACACATGGACAATCAGACTCTTCCACACACACACACACACACATATATATATATATATATAAAAAAGAAAAAGGCTTTAACCCCAGTTTCCTGTTACTCCAGTTAAACATGTTCATCGAAGATATTTAAAAAAATAATAATATTATAAGCATTTTACAACCAAACCAGATTTTATTTCATCTTTAATCATTCACTGCAACTAAAATGCCGACCACAGCTATCTGCCAAAACGAGGAAGCCCATTAAGATTTAATTACTGTAATTAACAAAAAGATCATATCAACTCTCTCTGACAGTCGTCACTACAGCGGCGCCACAGGAATCTCCTTTAAATTCCTGCTGCATTAGCCTGTGTTTTTCCGTGAAATCTGATTTTACACCAGAATTTTTTTTTGGCAAATCGCGTGCGCCATTCGTGGCCTCGTCACCTGTTTTCTGGAACGCATGGCGGCTTCCTCCAGAGTCTCTGCTGCCTCAAACTTTCCCTGACGCTTGTAAAGAGCTCCCAGGTTTTTCAGGGTGGTGGTCACCGTCGGGCTGTGAGAAACGAAAACAGAACGAAGCATTCTGGGTAAACGTTATCACGACGACAGACTGCCGAGTGATTCCCACCATGGCTTCGTGGGGCAAAACCGACCTGTCCACCTTGCAGGCCTTGTACCAGCCTCCATATTCTCCAAATGGTGAACCGTCCTTCTGCTTCCCCTGAAAAAACAAAAACATTCTTCATTACAGTCAGATTTTAAAGGAAGTCTGGACAGGAATGTTAAAACTAGAGGCTTTATTAATCCCATCTAAGAAGAAGAAGAAGAATGATGGAGTGTTGGGATTATAGTGGAGAATTAAACCTTTTTTTTTTTTTTTTTTAATCTGTGATGAAAAAAGAGCTCCTCGTCTGGAAATGCGAAGGATTAAAAGCATCATGGTTCAACCTGAGTCTTAATCTGCTAATCCAGCACTTTATGTACTCCTGCAAGTCCTGCAAGTTCCAACTGAAATAAAAAAAAACTGCCACCGTCATGTAATGCTGCGTTGTACAGTTTTAGGTATTTTATCTGTGTCTGGAGTTAAAACCGCACACAGAAGGACACTAATACTCAACCAGTGACATTTTATAGATTTTTATCTTTAGATGATGAAATGTTCTTTTTTGAAGGAAAATAAAAGAAATATATATTTATAAAACCAAAGAACATGAATATAAATCAATGGCATGGAAACAGCTTCAGACTCTCACCTTGCTTTGTTCCTCTCTCTCCTCGGCGTGCATCCAAATTGGTTTGTTCTCATCTGCAGAGAAAAATTAAAAATACAAACAATCACCAACAAAAACATGAATCAGCTGTGGGGAAAAAAAAAAAAAAAAAAAAAAAAAAAAGTTTGGAAAAGGTCATTTCTGTTTACGGCTTTTCAAAAGATAACAGCAGAACGAATATATGACTATATTCATTTGTATATTAACCTTTACATTAGAAGAAGAGCAAAGCAGGAACTGAAGAAGAAAGAAGCCGGTTGGAGTTGTTCTTAAGATAACAGGAAACGGACTTTAAATGTCACAGAGAGTGTGTGTGTGTGCGCGTGCGTTATCGGGTGCACAGCGTACCGTCCACGGAGCCGAACTCCCTCTCGTGAGCGCGAGTGAGGATTTCTTTATAAAGAGTCTCAGCCTGCTTGAACTTTCCCTGCTTCAGGTAACAGGACGCCTGCAGAAACACGCACACGTCAGCATGAGAACACACAAAAACACTAGAGGGCTACAAATTATTAATTGATTCTACATATATCAATAATAATAATAATTATTATTATCATTATCATTATCATTATCATTATCATTATTATTATTATTATTATTATTATTATTATTATTATTATTATTATGTGGAATTGCAGCAGTGCGATTATTCCTTAATGACAGGTTTGAACAGCCTGACTTTGCCAAAGTATTAATTAAGGAGTGAATGACAGTGATTTTTTTTTTTTACCAGGTTGTTCTTGGTCTTGGCCACGTTGGGGTCGTCGGGGCCCAGTTTGGTCTGGTAGATCTCCAGAGCTCTCATGTAGTAGTACTCCACCTCATCATACTTGCCCTGGTTCTGACACAGCAGGGCCAGGTTGTTCAGCTGCTTGGCCACGTCAGGGTGGTCCTTCCCCAGCACCTGGGGGACACACAACAACACAACACCAGGGTTAGAAACCAGCTTCTGCACAACCTGTTATTTATTTTTTACTTGTGATTTTATCCCCCATAGTTGTAAAGTGTCCTTTGTTGCTGTGAATGGCAAATATTTATAAACCAAATTATTAGTCAGTATTTATTTGATCGTAATAGCACCACTTATGTTTAAACGTGTAATCATCTTTTAATGGGAATTTATAACAGTAATTAGATTCTCTTTGCTGCGCACAGGAAACAAATATCTTTGTACTGTTGCTATGGGAGCAAAGGAAGATTTGCAAAAAAAAAAAAGAAAAAAAAAAGACATAAAGCAAATAGAAAGGAGAAGAGATAGGGACAGGGATATATGACCTTTGACCCTAAGCCTACCTTCTCCCTGATCTCCAGCGCTCTCTTGCACAGAGGCTCCGCCTCCTTGTACTTCCCTCTCTTCCCGTACAACACAGCCAGGTTGTTGAGCGTGGCAGCCACCTGACACACAACAAAAAAATAACATTTATTAAATCTTAAATATATATTCATATATTTGTTGTGCATCATCCATCTCCGCCTACGTGCAAAGATCACGATTCCACCGCAGCATCACAGCGTCATTGATCTGAGTGAGTGAGTGATCGATGAGGAGGAGGAGAAGAAGAAAAAGAAAAAAAAAGAAAGAAAGAGAAAGAAAGAGTTTGATTCGGGTGCGTTGTAATTTGATCCGAGTCCTGCACACGTGCACTGAGGAGGAAGGAGAGGACAGAGGGGGTCACCTCTGATCTCTGGGTCAGGCCAGGATCTGGTGAACATGTGGGCCGAGTGGGAGGAAGAGAGAGAGAGAGAGAGGGAGAGGGAGGGAGAGAGAGGAAGGAGGGGGAGGGGAGTACATCAAAGGAGGTGCATGGTTGGATGTTTTTTTTCTTCCGGCCCAATCTAAAAGAAATCACTGAAATTAATTGGAGATTTAAATATAAGAATAATAGTAGAAGAAGATAATCTTGCATACCAGCTCTCATTTAAATACCCCAGATTAGGATTGACATGAGGGCGAGGAGGAAGAACTGGATTCAAAGAGAAACGGAATTGAGGTATGATTTCTTCTGGAGGACAAATCACTTCCTGGTGGAGTTGAAGGATGAAGGGGGAGGGGGTGCGGAGGGGAGGAATGCGGAGGGCTAACCTCAGCTCGACAAAGTGGAGCATGATGTGGGTCCAGAGAAGGAAGACACGAGCCTGCTGAGGTTAACAGAGTTAGTCCACCTGTTGTGTTTACACCGAGTGAATATATTCCCCCAGATTATTATAATCTCTAGAATCTAAATGTGCTGTGTAAAAAAAAAAGGAGGTAAAATTAAAATTGATTTTATTAACTTTTATGTGAGTATGTCATCTGTATCTATATTTTATTTGACCTCTTATAGGTAATTTGTATTATTTTATTTTATTTTTGTATTATTTTGAATTCTTTTCGTATTCTTTTTTTTATTATTATTTTGTATTACTTTGTATTATTTTGTTATAATTTTGTATTATTTTTGAATATTTTGTATTCTTTTGTAATATATCAAAACAAGCTCCTTTCAGGATAAATAAAGTCTCATATCTTTTGATTCAAATGTTATAAAATGCATAAATCGCTGTTGTTCAACCATCTAATGCAATAAAACAATAATAATCTGAATAAAAAGGAGTGATGGAGAGAGAGAGAGAGAGAGAGAGAGAGAGGAACTCACAGCTGGATGGTCTCTGCCCAGCGTCTTCTCTCTAATGGCCAGAGCATCGTTCAGCAGGTTGGCCGCCTCCTTGTATTTGTTCTGATCCCTGAGGGGACGCAAACAAATGTGAGTCAACACAACAAAGAGAGCAAACACACAAACACACAACAACTGTGTAGACAACTGGCACTAATAGCTTGTTTTTTTCCCCCAGTTGTCGTGGTGGGAAAACAGTTCCCACAGTCTGGTGACAACCAGTTCACCCAGTGACTGGTTTCTTCAGGGCAACCAAATCCAAAAGTCTGGGCTCACTATTGAAGACGCAAGATTTGTGGAAGTATAAAAAAAACGGAAAATTCCTTTTGTCCTTTGTGTGTCTGCCCAGGAACACAACACCGGCTCCGTTCTGTGACTCTACTGTAAATCTCTGCTGGTGTTTGCCATGTTCCACTGGTGACGTATATAAAAAAAAAAAAGCTCTCAATTGGAGGCCGGTCGCCACAGTGCATTGTGGGTGGGCACCAATGGCGACAAGGGACATTGTGAAGTTGAGAGAGAAGGGGAAAAAAAAGAAGAATACTGAGTCCATTCCTGTGTCCTGTGTTTCCTGGGAAAAGGCAAGATTCTTTTTTTTTTTTTTTTTGAAAATCGTGCTGTGGTGGCACCGAGGTTATTAACATTCTTTTCATTGGCATCTTGAAAAAGGACACGTCTACAGACTCGGCTAAACACGCTCCATATTCCACTGTGAAAACCCCCCAGAATGGCCTATAAAAACAATTCACAAAGTAATGAGGGAGCTGCCACTTAGATCTAAGAAACAGGAATTGTAATATTGGACTGAAAATAAATGTTTGAAACAATAAAACTTTATCAAATGTACCTCTAGATGATTCTAGAAAATAAACTCTTAAATTTAAACCATGTTTCCTTCATTTCTAAATGGATATAAACACTAAATCTCCATTTATTGAATAAAAATAGAGATTTAGTTGTTTAAATGGTTATGTACAGGTCGACTATTCCACAGACTTAAAGGTGACAACCAATTAAAGTCCATTTCCAAAAGACAGACTGGATTCAGAAGACCCACCTGTAAACCAGGGCGAGGATGTTGAGCATGGTGGCCACATCTGGGTGGTCGTGTCCAGATGTTTTCTCCAGGTCCTCCAGAGCCTGTTTGCAGAGGGGCACGGCCACCTCGTAGCGGCCCTGCGACGCGTACTGGATCACCAGGTTGTGGAGGGTCCTCAGGCGGGCCGGGATCTCGTAGCCGCCCTGCTGAGCGGCGGCGGCGGCCGCGCTGCCGTGGGCCGGTTGGACTGGAGAGACGCACAGAGGAAACATCAGAACTGAAATACTGATTATGGATCGATATTAACACGACATCCGCAACTGATCAGGATCCAGAAGAGAATGACTTGGTCATTCCCCTTCCCCATTGGATCAATCAATCAATAATCTGCGGCGTGTGTACCCTCCAGGCCTTTTCTGGTGTAGGAATGCGTGGGTGCGTAAAGGAGTTCAACAACCAGTGTGAGATGTTTGTGTGTCACTGGGTGTGGTTGTGTAGTTACTGCATTGCTGTATTTGCTCTGCTCTATTTACAGTACAAGTAGAACACCATTTTATTATTCATTAGTATCATTATTTCCTGCTGTTCATATATAATTAGCATAAGCTCAATTAGAGTGTCAAATTCAAATTCATTTTAAATCCCTGCTAAGTACATGTATTTCAAATAAAATTATATAATTATATATATATATATTGATATCAAAGCATTCACAAAATAAGCATTGACCTCTGAAGCGTGACCTTTTTTTATTTAGATTTATGATGTTGGAGGTGAGTTACCCCCCACCTCTAGTCTCTGTCTCTCCTGTTCAGTCATAATTCATTGAAGAAAAAAAAATTAAAAGGCTCCTTCACTACAACTGCGGGAGAAAATGCAAAAAAAAAAAAAAAAAAAAAGAAAAAAGGAGAGGGTTTT